>PVHT020000080.1:19352732-19389906 GCA_004024745.2 Catagonus wagneri
GCCTTATCTTTTTGAATGAATGTTTTGTCTGGTTATATGCCCAGGAGTGGGATTTCTGGATCATATGGTAGTTCTATATTTAGTTTTCTGTGGTACCTCTGTACAGTCTTCCATAGCAGTTGTGCCAATTTACATTCCCACCAACAGTGGAGGAGGGTTCCCTTTTCTCCACACCCTCTGTAGAGTTTGTTATTTGTTGACTTGTTAATGATGGCCATTCTGACCAGTGTGAGGTGGCACTTCACTGTAGTTTTGACTTGTATTTATCTAATAATTGATGATGGTTTAGCATTTTTTCATGTGTCTGATGGGCATCTGTATGTCTTCTTTGGAGAAATGTCTATTCAAGTTTTCTGCCTAGTTTTCAATTGGGTTGCCTTTTTTTTTTTTTTTTTTTTGCTGTTGAGTTGAATGAGTTGTTTGTATATTTTGGAGATTAAGCCCTTATCGGTTACATCATTGCATCATTTGAAACTATTTTCTCCCATTCTATAGGTTGTCCTTTTTTTTTTTTCATGGTTTCCTTTGCTGTACAAAAGCTTGTAAGTTTGATTAGGTCCCACTGGTTTATTTTTATTTTTATTTCTATTGCTTTTGGAGACTGACCTAAGAAAACATTTGTATGGTTGACGTCAGAGAATGTTTTGCCTACGTTCTCTTCTAGGAGTTTTACAGTGTCTAGGATTTTTATGGTGTCTTGTCTTCTCTTTAAGTCTTTAAGCTGTTTTGAGTTTATTTTTGTGCATGGTGTAAGTTTCATTGATTTACATGCAGTTGTCCAGTTTTCCTAGCACCACTTGGTGAAGAGACTATAACAATGGCCATTCTGACTGGTGTGAGGTGGTACCTCATTGTAGTTTTGATTTGCATTTCTCTAATAATTAGTGAGGTTGAACATTTTTTCACATGCCTATTGGCCATCTTTTCCTTTCCCCTTTGTCTCACTCAGCATCGATTCAATAGCCCTGCCCAGGGCTTTCATTGGCAGGGCTCAAATATCTGAAACAGAATAGGCAGGAAGCCCATGTGGAATTCTGAAGGATTTAAATATGGATGAAGGCCAAGGTTCATTATCTTTAATTCTCTGTGGTTATTAGAGCCCTCATTTTATTCCAGATACCTTGCCTCTTTTGGGACAACTCTGAGGCGTAGCTTATCCTTCATGTTCTCCTTGCAAATAGGTTGAAGCTAGATTAAATCCTTTATGAGGTTAAATTCACCTCAGATAAGAGAAGTTCATGCCTTACTTTTAGATTCATTAAAAACAAAATGAAGTATGAATTTACCATTCTGAAAAAAAAATTGATCCTTCTAGATTTTACTTGTTTTTATTTTGAGATCTAGGAAGGAATGTTTGTAATGAGCTTCTTGATTTATAAAACTGGGAGCACTGACATAAGAAGAAAAGAAAACACTGAAGTGTATTGTAGGAACTGCTTCTAGATGGCAGATGAGCTAGTAGGGCCCATTAGGAACTCATTTGATAATTTCTTGAGTGCAGTTTTATCTCATGGTAAGAGTGTTAGCACATCTTTGAATGAGTGATACAAAATCTTTTAATGTCTATAGCCTTTACCTAAGTTTGTACGTAACACACAGTCAGTGGTTATTCTGTAATGTATCCAGTGGATTGTCATAACATTTATTATGAGGTGTGATAAAAATTTCAGTGAGCTATCAAATCTTTTAGAAACCTGAAGAATTTTATGACTAAAACCAGTATGCTGGCATTTGATGAGCTGGTAAACAGAGCACAGGCATTCATTTAGACTTTTTGAATCAGTACTTTTCACGTATTTTTTCAATAGAAAAAAATAAGTTGGCTAATAAACATAATTTTAAAAAAAGGAGCCTTTGAAAGCAAAGGTATACCAAAACTACTTTAGACAATTGCAAATCAGACTGAAAACTTACCCTGCCAAAGCTATTATGTATATTCATTCACTGGTAATAATTTGGTAAGCATTTTTTTTGTTTCGTTTTGCCATCCCATGGCATGTGGCGTTTCTGGGCAAGGAATCAGATCTGAGCCACAGTTGCAACCTACACAATGCTGTATCCTTAATCCGTTGTGCTGGGCTGGGGATCAAACCTATGTCCTAATTGCATAGATGCTGCAAATCCCATTGCACCACGATGGGAACTCCTGATAAATATATTTTTGAATAACTCTTCTACTTTCTACCTGTCATCTTTCAGTAAAAGCAAAAGCCATTGCCTCCCTGAATGAAATCGCTTGCCTCATGTCTATATTAAAATATGCCCCTGTTTTCATATTCTTTGCAGTTATTTTATTTTATTTTTTTTTGCTTTTTAGGGCCGCACCCGCGGCATATGGAGGTTCCCAGGCTAGGGGTCCAATCGGAGCTGTAGCTACTGGCCTACACCACAGCCCCAGCAATGCTGAATTCTTAACCCACTGAGTGAGGTGCGGGATCGAACCCGCACCTCATGGTTCCTAGTCAGATTCGTTAACCACTGAGCTATGGGAACTCCTCTTTGCAGTTATAGAGTAAATTGCTTAAACTACACAAATTTAATTCTAGAGATAAGAAAGTACCTTTAATTGAGTGTAGCTCTACCATTAGCATCACCTTCACTCTGTCCATGGCTCTGGATGTGGTTTGGGACAATTTATTTTATGAACTGAACTTACTGTACTTAATTTCAAATGTCCTTTTTTCATGAACTTACATTACTTATCTGAAAAGCAGAAGGACCAAATTAGGTATTCCTTAAGGTGCCTTCCCCTTATGAGTAAGTATCAAAACAATTGGTAAGTAGAATCTAACTTTTTTGCTGTCACTTTGCAGAAAGGAATTGGGAAACTGAGGCACACAGAAGTTGAAGTGCCTCTTTTTTTTTTTGCTTTTTAGGGATGCACACACGGCATGTGGAAGTTCCCAGGCTAGGGGTCTAATCGGAGCTACAGCTGCCGGCCTACACTACATCCACAGCAATGCAGGATCCGAGCCACATCTGCGACCTACGCCACAGCTCACGGGAACGCCGGATCCTTAACCCACTGAGCGAGGCCAGGGATCGAACCCGCAACCTCATGGTTCCTAGTCGGATTCATTAACCACTGAGCCACAACAGGAACTCCTGAAGTGCCTCTTATGATGTCATTGGGAGCTCATTACGTCTCTGGGATGGCACCCTCACCAAGCATGGAGGCTAACGGCTTCAGTACAATTTCAAGTGTCAACAGTGATTTAAGAGCTGTTTCAGGCATTGTTTCCTTTTATTACTGAACAGAAGTTCTTCAAATGCTTATGAGATGACCTAAGAATCAGGAGAGCAAACAATGAATCACTGATGAAGAAGAGATGAATCTTTCAGAGAATCTTAATACAGCAACATTTATCATTCTTTCTTCTTGATTTATCTTCTCAGTCGGAATGAACATTAGCTTTTCCTCCGCGTGACAGATAGAGCTTTGAAATGGCATTCTTCTCTAACTGAGCATAGTGAATGAATTCTAGTGAATGAATTCCTATGATGAAACAGGATTATCAACATCTACTGTTTCCAGCCCCCCTATATTATGCTTTGATCAATTTGTAGACAGCACCTGGTACTTAAATCAATATTTTAGTATGGTAAAATGGAATAAATCAGGCATCTCCACTGGTTTGGTCAGTTTCTTCTCTTTAGATGATCATTATTCATTTTAAGCATCATAGAGAGAAAATTGAGGACCATCTTCTCTGATAAATAGTTTTCTTATCTGCCTTTATTTGTGGTTTCCTTTATCTTCTCTTTGGTTTCCTTTGTAACTCTTTTGCCACCCCACTGGTTCCCCAGAGCTCTTTAACATACAACGATCTACTAAAGTAATTTGTGCATATTTTTAACACCTTAAATATATACAATTTTTATTTGTTAAAAATAAATAAAAAATAAAGAAAGCAAGAATGGTTGAACAGGAGGCTGAGAGTAGTCAGCTCAGTAAAATCATATGATCTGGCCATGGTTCCAAGCATGAAACAATATATAGACCGAGGACCCCTTGACTGTAGGGGTGGTCCAGTCACCAGGAGGTAGAATCCTGCAACATCATGGCAAGTATATACTGTAATGATTCTCCCAGTTCTTCCCAAAAGTTTCACAGCATTTTTCACTCAGATAATTATACAGTGATGAGAAGATAATACCCAGATATTTCTAAGGCTGTTGAAATGGGAGACCTGAAATGTCATCATGGCTCCCCCATTAAAGAGGTGACAGATGAAGGGCTAGGCAATACATGGAGTCCTTGACAATGTCCAGTTTACACTGGGTCCCCCTGGGTCTGTGGCCCCACTCTGTGGTTATTCCTCCATACCCAGATATATATCTGGGATTGACATGTTTGACAGTTGAAGAAAACCTTATGCTGAGTCTGCAGGGTGGGGTCAAAGCCAAAGCCATCACATCAGGAAAGACGAAGTTAAAGCCTCTGATTCTGTCCCCCACCACTTTGCTGAAATAGAATATTAAAAAAAAACACAACTTCTGTGTTTAGCCAAAATTAAGAGAAGAATCATTTTAGAGAACTGAAAGAACTGAAAAGAACCGAAAGAACTGAACAGCCAGATGAAATATATGAAACAACATCAGTACAATACAATAGCCAAAACACTGGCTTTCAGGCAAAGAAGGACAGTGGTCCCTGAAAGAAGAGAAACAAATGTATTAAGCCTGACAGTCTCCACAGCCTCCTGCCTTCATGGTGTTTCCAGGCTGATGTAGAGAGAATAGGAACCAGGTGGAGCCCAGCTACCCTCCTGAATCAAGGAGACAAAGCTGGAAGTCAAGGGAGGCCCAGGGTAGTTGGAGTTCTCCTGTCCAAACACGGGCGAGTAGACAGCATAAACATGGGCAAGGAAACAGCATTGCAGATAGCTGCCCAGGCCCACAGATGGCGTCCAGCAAGTCTTCAGCAAGTGAGTAAACCCTCTGAGGTTAGGGGGAGAACCACCCAAAAGGAGTAAAGCACAGAGACCACAAAAACTAGGAAGACTTTTTGTTCCCACCAGGCAGAATGGAAAACACCATAATTCATAGAGCATAGAGTGGGATATTCAGAAGAACTTTGCCTAAGTGGTGGAGAAAAATGTCCTGCACCCTTCTCACACTCTTAAAGGCAGGTCTCAAGAGGATCACACTCTTTCAAAGTAACTTAATTACTAACTGCATTACAGAACGAAGCTCATATATATTACTCCATAGTTCATAGCCAAAATCTTTAAGAATAATTTCCAAATATTAATATATCTTGCACCTATTGTTTTTAATAGTTTAATATGCACCCTTTCCTTAGAGTTTAAATCTTTGCATTTCAAGGAGAAGACTGCCTTCTGAATGGTAGGTTATCTGGAAGTGAGGCAGCTGTGAAGAAGAACTCTCCACGCTCGGAGGCCTTCTCAATGGCCCTGCAGTCGTAGCACACGGGGCTGCGGTTATTCAACTTGGTAGTACTATTTCTGGGACTCCACACCAGATCTATGGAATCATAATTCATTTAAACATTTTTTTAAAGCTCATAAAGTGATTTTGATGATCAGGTGTTTGAGAATTACTGATATTCATGTCTGTGCATTTGACGCTTTTAGGGAAGGGTCCTGATTAGTAGACATCTGCTCCTTGTCTGCTGTTGGGATCGCTCTACAATTTGAAAACCAACCCTTGGGGGCTCTTGCTCACAGGGACCACTCATTAATTTACTTATTCATCCAATACACATTTGTTGAACATGACTGTGGGCAAGGCACTGTGCCATACCTTGAGGAGATGAAGATAAATAAAATTAGTTCCTGAACTTTAAGGCTTAGCGATCAGTGAGAGTAAAATATGGATAGAGTTGTAAATTCTGTAATACAGCTATGTATAGAGTGCGTCAATTGAAGTCTGAACTTCAGCTTTATTTTTTAAATTTTAATTTAAAATTTTTATTTTTAAAGTTTGGAGTACTTCTAAAAAAGTTTATGTTCATGATGTTGAAAAGAGTGGGAGATTTTTTTCCTCACACTGAATATAGTTTACAAAGTAATACTGCAATTTCTTTCTATACTTTCTACATTGTTGTGAATAGTTCTGTATAAACCCATGAAACATATTTAAGTGTAGTGTTGCTAGAAGTATAGCTTACTCAAGTTTAATCTTCTTCTTCCCAAATACGGTCAGAGAGGACATATTCTTTTTTTTTTAGATTTTTTGTATTATAATTGATATACAATGTTCTCTCAATTTCTGCTCTAGAGCAAAGTGACGCAGTCATACTAGACATATTCTGAATTGATTACTGCATAGGTAATACACAAAATCTTATTTTTTTTTGCCTTTTTTGTCATTTTATGGCCGCACCCGTGGCATGTGGAGGTTCCCAGGCTAGGGGTCTAATCAGAGCTGTGGCCACTGGCCTGCGCCGCAGCCACAGCAACGCAAGATCCGAGCCGCGTCTGCAACCTACACCACAGCTCACGGCAACGCCGGATCGTTAACCCACTGAGCAAGGGCAGGGATCGAACCCGCAACCGCATGGTTCCTAGTCGGATTCGTTAACCACTGCGCCACGACGGGAACTCCCAAAATCTTAGAGAATAATTTCCAAATATTAAAAATCAGTCCGTGAATAATTTTGATTTACTGTAACATAGTTTGACAGAGTTTATTCAAGCTGGCTGTGATTTTCGAGTAACTCCCCTTTAAAACAAAGGACTTCACATACAACATGTTCCACATTTTATGAGTGACTCAGAGGCAAACACCCGAATCACCTGGAGAGCTGGATTCCATCTGTTCCTAAGATATGTGGACCACGTCACATCTCCTAGTCAGAGTAATCTTTCAGTATTAATGTGGACTGTGAGGACTCAGATCATAATATACTCATTGTTTTGTTAGAAAGCCCCCAGTTCATGTTAATTTTCAATGGACATTATATTGTTTACCAATTTAAAGAAAAAAAATTAAAAAAAGATGTAAGCGATTTTGATAGGATACTTTTGGTGATAGCTCTTTTCTGGACAGTAGAAATAAATGGCAGAATGAAGACCATGAAGATGAAAAGACTGGCCGGAAACCATTATGAGCAAAATACTCCCAAATTACCCAACTCTTTTCAAATTCAATCTCTAATTATTTAAGCTTTTATTATATATATTTTATTTTACTGTGGATTGCACTTGAGAAAAGTTAACTCAATCAGAACCAAAAAGGGAGATCATTATGCAGTATAACCCTTTGTTTTACTCCAAAGCCCAGAATTAAGTAGGTAGAGCTTTCCTTATGAATATGTTATACAGATTACTGTGGGAAATAAGAAAAAGAATGTCCTACTTTCATACACAGCAAGTATTCTCTTTCAACTCTAAATACACAGTTAAAAAGTTGGATTCAAAAGTCAAAGGATTTTTTAAAATTTTCTTCTGGTATAGTTGATTTACAATGATGTATTAGCTTCAGGTTTACAGCAAAGTGTATCAGTTGTACATATACATATATCTATTCTTTTTTTCCCATGTAGGTTATTATAGACTTCCCTGTGCTATACAGAAGGTCCTTGTTAGTTATCTATGTTATATATTAGTGTGTATGTATTATCCCATCCTCTCAATTCATCCCTCCCCCATCACAGTTTCCCCTTTGGTAACTCCAAGTTTGATTTTGAAATTGTGAGTTTGTTTCTATTTTATAAATACATTCTTCTGTATCATTTAAAATTATATTTCACATATAAGCGGTATCATATTTGTCTTTCTCTGTCTGCCATGTTGCTGTAAATGGCATTATTTCATTCTTTTTTATGGCTGAGTAATATTCTATTGTATATATGTACCACATCTTAATCCATTCCTCTGTTGATGTGGACATTTACGTTTTTCCATGTTCTGGCTATTGTAAATAGTGCTACTATGAACATTGAGATGCATATTATCTGTTTGAATTATAGTTTTGTCTGGATATGTGCCCAGGAGTGGGATTGCTGAATCATATGATAGCTCTATATTAGTTTTTAAAGGAACCTCCATACTGTTCTCATAGTGACTGCATCAATTTACATTCCCACCTACACTGTAGCGGGTTCCCACACCCTCTCCAGCATTTATTGTTTGTAGACTTTTTGATTATGGCCATGCTAACTGGTGTGAAGTGATATCTTGCTGTAGTTTTGATTTGCTTTTCTCTAATAATTAGTGATATTGAGCATCTTTTCATGTGCTTTTTGGCCATCTGTCTGAATTCTTTAGGAAATGTCTGTTTAGATCATCTGAGCATCTTTTGACTGGGCTGTTTGTTTTTCTAAAATAAAGCTTCATGAGATGTTTGTATATTTTGGAGAAAAGAAAAGTCCAAATTAAAGGAAGTATTTGATGATGGTTATTATCTTTCAAAGAAGTTGTTTTTTAACTGGCCGCTCTCCTTTCTGAAATTATCTTCTCCTGGTCTTTGCTTATCATCTGCATGATTTTCAGATGTCATATTAAATGTCACATCTTCAGAGGCCTTTTCCGTCCTCTGAGGGAAAAAAAAGAAAGAAAAAGAAACCAAGACCCGAAGGAACCTGCCAGTTCATAAATAAATAGGAGTCACCGATTTTATTGTGGTGAAAACAAATACCCTGAATGCATTCAGATAACCAGCAGGTGGTACAGTGGATTTTCAGCTTTTTCAATATGAAGTTAAAGCTACAGTTGTTATACAGTCTTCTACTTTTCGTGGAGTCGGTAGATATTCAACTAGTGTTAGTGGTTACACTGAGCAATCCTGATGCCCTAGTTCATGTCATTCTTTACAGGGCCTTCTGCAGGTGCCTCTGACATCTGTTGTAGCATTTGATTCCTCACATCCTACAGTGTTCCTTAGTAATTAAGTTCTGTTGGATTAAGTTCTGTTTTTTCTTTTTTTTGCCTTTTTTTGTCATTTTATGGCCGCCTCCGGGGCATGTGGAGGTTCCCAGGCTAGGGGACTAATCGGAGCTGTGGCCACTGGCCTGCGCCGCAGCCACAGCAACGCAGGATCCGAGCCGCGTCTGCGACCTACACCACAGCTCACGGCAACGCCGGATCGTTAACCCACTGAGCAAGGGCAGGGATCGAACCCGCAACCTCATGGTTCCTAGTCGGATTCGTTAACCACTGCGCCACGACGGGAACTCCGGATTAAGTTCTGTTTTCCACACAACTAAGAGCTACCAGTTGTTCTCACATCACTTCATGTTGATTTTCTTCGTAGTGCTTTTTTTCCCTTTTTTTTTGGTCTTTTTGCCTTATCTAGGGCCGCACCCGCGGCATATGGAGGTTCCCAGGCTAGGGGTCTAACAGGAGCTCTAGACGCCGGCCTTTGCCACAGCCACAGCCACGCGGGATCTGAGCCGCGTCTGCAACCTACACCACAGCTCACGGCAACGCCGGATCCTTAACCCACTGAGCAAGGCCAGGGATCGAACCTGCAATCTCATGGTTCCTAGTCGGATTCGTTAACCACTGAGCCACGATGGGAACTCCCCTCATAGTGCTTTTTGCTTCCTCGTATATTTTTTATTTCTTTGGTATATTTGTCTGCCTCTCTGCATAGGCTTTAACCTCCAATGATAATCAATGAATCTATAAATACTTTTTTGAGTCTATGTTGGAGTCATAAATTCTAAATAACATACAGAGACTACCCCTCCAGAAATTTAGATATTTCAAATTTTTTCTTGTCGTTTATGTAACAGCTAAAGCAAAATATAGTAGCAAGCAAATGGAAATAACTTTTGAAAGTGCTAATTAGTAAATGAGTAATTTGAATTACTCTGAGATTTAAGACTTGTGAAACGCCTAACATATTTGTTCAGTGTAAATATATTTTCACTTACTAACAGCTGTAATCAAGATAATAGGCTTTTCTGTAGTTATTAGAAACACAGCAGTTACTTGGATGTGCAACTTAAACGGGAACACAGTTCCAGCATTTGCTGATTGCTTTCCCTTCCTTGGAATAAGAGTCAGTCTTTCCCTTCCTTGGAATAAGAGTCAGTCTTAGATGGATCATTGATGTTAATTTAAATTCATCTAGCTTCAGAGAGAGTGGTCTAAGAGGAAACCAAAGTATAATGTTAAGTTTGTTTAGGTTTGGGTGGGATAGATCTGGGAAAATGATGGAATGAATAAAGGGGAAAAGTCTTAAAATTTCTGGCTTTTCAGGAATGAGATTATTTTAGACCACATTTCCTCTTTATTTTAATTTCTTTTCCGAGTGCAGATTGCAGACTTTTCTGTTTTTGAGTTCTTGATTATCTGTTGCTGGTGAGGGGGATTTTACTGGCTAAGGTGCAGCCCTCGTTTTGTTCCAACTCTGCTATGATAGGTCCATTCCCTGATTCTGAGATCAAATGATTAATAAATTAGGCCCTTGGGAAGAAATTAAGTGCATGTGTAGAAGATCTGCAAGTTTGCAAATTCTTCTCTTTCGCTTTCATCTGTGAAATATGTTTGAAGAGTTCATGCTTTATATAGGCTTTTCCAAAACAGTGGTATGATTTCTCCCATAAACTATAAAATAGCTCAAGTGTATATGTTAAGACTGTTAACACATCACAAGGAATGGAGGAGATTCCAATATAATAGAAATACTTAGTTGTCCCTTTAAATGACCTTGGTTTTATACCTTTATTAACTACGGAGACCTAACTTTAACCCATTCTGCCATATATAGACCATATGTACACATAATAATTTATGTATATGCATGTATATATATACACGTAAAATACTGTATTGTTTATATACATATGCAATGCACAATGTGTATGCATAAACACATACAATATTGTGTTTATGCATACACACGTGTATGCAACATTGTGCAACCATTTTCAAGTACTAATTTTTGGAGGTTTTCTGTTCAATTAAGTGGAGCAGGCAGAAGTGTGGATAAATATAGAGTTCAGAGTATCACTCTTAGGGCTTGGAAAAATGTTGATCTTTGTGTTTTTCCACACTTTTGCCTTCCTTACTTAACATAAATCAAATCATTACCTGAAAAAGAACCACGTGAATATGCATGCAGAATATTTCATATATATGCACATGAGAAGAATGAAGGTCCTAGTGTCAACATATTCTTTGTTTTTTTGTCTCTAAAAAGCAGCTATAGGAAGAAGAGAGAGAGACACCAAATGACTCCTCTTTGTCTGTTTAGGCTGTAGATGCCTACCTCAGGGCTGGGAATGAAAAGCAGCTCACCTTTCTCATAGATTTTGGGAATTATCTGTTGTGAGGTGACTCCGAAAATTGTCTCTAACTTTGCCATACAAATGCAGCATGGGTTTCAAAGGAAGGAGGATTTAAACTAAAAAGAAAAACAAAACAAAACCAAACCCGATTACCACCCCTTGAGGTAAAGACTAGCTTTTATAAATCTGTGTTATTTCTACTACTCAGTAAATCTTTAAACAGCTCCACATTCTCTTCACAGCCTTAAGGCCCAGGAATGCCTTTCTCTACGGCCTGGGAGCCATTGCTTTGAAATATAAACATCTTCGGAAAGCCCCCTGGTCTCGCAGTCTCAGTGTGAGGGGAGGAGTCTGACTTAGCAGTGCCTCATTGCAAGTTACAAATCTGTCTCTTTTCTAAAGACAGGAGAAGTTTCTTCATTTACATATTTTTCGGATAAAGCCGATTAGCAAACACAGATGGCCATCTCCGTTACCAGGTGAATTGAAGATGAACTGCGTGTGACAAATGGAGTTGTCAAGTCTTCTTCCTTGGGACTAGTCACTGTTTATCTTGAGAACGTGTGTGGAATGGGTCCTCCCTACTGGATTGTATAAAGGCTAGGATTTCGTTCTGCCTGAGCATCTCTTAGCAGATTGCCTGTAATGCACATCACATTCTGTTTCATGCTTATTTAAGTAATAAAAGTATTTTCTTTTCCCACTGCCTTTGTGGAGAGGGTTTCTGGGTTGGGAGATTTTGTTTTTAATTACATTTATTTATCTCCCTACCTGTCCCCCCCGCTTCATTTCTGTCCCACCACTTGCCATATTCACCTGGCTTCAGTATTTGTGTCTTCGGTTCTTTCTATTCTTGCTTCCTCTGCACAGTCAGCCTGTGGCCTTTTGTTAATGAGGCACAGAATGCTGTAAATGATATGATTTAAATAGAGACATTGTCCACCTCGTTCCTGTCCCCTTAAGGACCGAGGAGGAATTATTCTGGGAACAAACAGTTTGTCTTCATGCATGGACCACAAGGTCCATCCCCACTTGTGATCTGATATTTAGTTTTGATTAAACAAAAGGGCAGAACTTTGAATCCACGTCGTGGCCAGACTGCTGCCGCTCTTTGTGCGCCGAGGCCGCCGGGCCCGCCCCGCTGTGTTCAGGAGCCTCAGACTCCAGGTCAATAATGCAAGGTGAGCCAGCTGACCATGCCGCCTGCAGAATTGCTTTACTGCTTGCTTTTTCCATCTCTGAAAGTGCTGCCGCAGCAATTGTGGCCATTGACACAGACAGTGACAACTATCAGATGCTCTCAGGGACAGCCTGTCTCCCTGTTCGGCTCCTCTCTGCAGACAGAGGCAATTCATGTCAAGTTCAACGATTGCGGAGAACAGAGAAGTCTGTGATTTCCCAAGAGTGTCTTCAAGAAAGCTGAATCTCATCCCAAGTCTTGAGTCCTTAGGCTTGGGGCCCTGGCTGCAGATCAAAGAAGCCAAGATTTAAACAATTGACTCTTTTAATATACTGTTACTACCAGTCCTTTATTTGACCTCTGTCTGCCCCAAATTGAAAGCATCCTTCTTCTTTAAAACCCATACACACCACTTTTAAATCATAATTATCAGGATTTCTGTAGTGTGCTGCATAGAATTACCTGGAGGCTTTGGGATGTTTCCTTCTATCAAGCCAGACTCCAGGGGCCTGGGCCTGGGAATTCATTTTTAACAAGCTTTCACAAATTCTCTTATACATATAAGTGAACATTTGAAATTAACTAAGGTGCATGGCATAGAATAGATGTTCCCATAGTAGAAGCTATTAATATGTTAGTTAACCCATCGACATGAAAGTTCATGGGAAGTGAGATCTAAGCAAAAAGCCCACTTATCTTTTTTAATGCGTCCTGCAGAGTATTTCCACTTGAGAGTTTGCTCTCTCTAAACAAGACAACTAACTCACTGTCCTCAAATTAACTGCTTGATAATAAGTGCAAGCAACACATTCATCATTTGAGCTTTACTGATTTTTGTAGACAATGAAGCTAGATAGACATAAGTTCATGGCTAATAATAGAGTATATCATGATATAATGTGGGCTAGAAATTATTTGGTGCAAGAATTTATTTTAAATTTTTATATACCCTACTAATTTTCTCTTTATAGAATCATTAAGGATTAGAGTCACTTAAATTGCTCAGTTATAATTTATAATCTTCAAAGTGGAAATTATATGTAGTAAAAACTATTCACTCTTGGATTTGGGAACCATAAAATGTCTTGGAAGATATTTATTATTGTATGTACGGAGGACTTTAACAGCTTCTCTTTCCTCACTTTCCATAAGGAAGAATCAGCATATGTGAATAAAGTAGAAACATATAAGAATGGACTTTTTTAACTTTTAAGGTGGGTAATAATAAACACTGTGATGCTTATACTGGTGAAAGGCAGAGGGTTGCGACATTGTGGAAAGGTCTCCTGAGGTTGCTGAGGTCTCAAGCCATGGTCCCTTAACCGACGGTCATTTCTGAGGGGGGTTTCCATCATTTGACATTTGCTGTAATTGCGGAGCTCTTCAGACTGGCTCTTCAAGAGAACAGGCTTGTTATCTGACTAGTTTGTGGAGCTACTAGAATGCTCTTTTCCTAGAGACTCCTCTCACCTTGGAAGCCATCTCTTATTGGATCCTACAGGCTACCTGCAAAAGGATCATAAGCAGTCTGTGAGTCAGTCGGTGTAGCTGGGCTGAGAGACTTCTCACCTTGAAGGTGTTGTACTAGTGAGAGTCCGAAGCTTTGTGCCCTGTGCTTGGTGCAATGCTATTCGGTATCGTATTCTCTGAATACTAGCAGCACAGAGCTTATAGAGACCGCTCAGTCCCATCCTTTATCTGCATTTGTCCCCCGATCAAACTGACTGTCCTCTTTCCTATTCACTCTCACATGCTTATATGTCGTTAGAATGACACAAGATTGCAGATCTTAGTTAGTGGAGCCATGTTGTTTAGGTTAAAGAAAAATTACGTGATACAAGTAAGTGACAGGAACAGAGCTTTGTATTCTCGGGGGTTTAGGATTGTGCTTTTGGCTTCGTCAATGTGCAAACTAGTGAGTACTTATAAATAAGCAGAGGGTCCTCTACCCCCCTCCAAAGAAGGAGAGGGAAAGGAGAGAAACCCCCCGCCCAGAAGATGTAGCGTCACTTTCTGTTTCTCTCTAAAGACCACAAATAGAAGAGACCCCTGCCTCTCCTAAGGAAGACAGCATTTCTAAAAATAAATAAATTGCTACACCTTTATTCTTGGGGGTGTGTCCTCAACCACCCCCCTCCCCCCAGCTCTTTTTGTTACTGGATTTAGAATCTGTTTGAGGATTGATAAAGAGGGGATGAAAAGCAGAAAGCATCCATCTCAGGAAGATGGGGACAGTTTATGGTAGAAGCACTGAGTTTTGTATTTAAAGAGAAACACACGTAGAGAATGGATGTATCTTGCTTTAATCCAACGTGCCTGGTCTGTGTTGTGGAATTTTCTTTTGTAGATATTTCTGTTTTTAACTCATCCCTTTAAATCCTGCTATAAGGGGTCAAAATGGCCACAATTCATTGGAAGATGTTTGGGGAATGTTGAAGTTTGGTGAGTTATTCTACCCAAACCCATGGATGCAGTAGAAGTAATTTTTCTTATGTCACCTGAGCTATCAAATCAGTTAAAAATTGTGCCACTTACTCGAATTTCAGTTAGATCCATTTTGCCTCACACCCGCCTCATCTTGTTCTTCACAGCCTCCCTGGGATCTCGTGCCCTTACAGTTTTCAGCCACCAACAACGAACTAATGGGACCCAAGCCTAGATTTTCATTTCGACTGTTCATGTGGGAGTATTCATTATCGTCCAGTAGAGGCTAGCGGGTAATGCTTTATTTTGCAAGAACCAATGGCATCTGGTGGTATTTAAAGGAATAAATATATGTTTAGTTTATGATGATATTTCTAACAGAAACTCTGATACTCTCCTTAATTATTCAGAGTTAGGATTCTTATTAAAAAGTCATTGTTGTTAGTTTTATATTTAATCTAGAACACACATATTAGATGCCATGCAAAACGTACCCAAGTAGATTCCGGTGACTATGAAGAACTATGATAGAAAAGAGAATTTGTTCCTTCAGGAACAAATCATGTTTTGCTTTTTCTTGAGTATCTTTTTTTGTGTGTGTAGGTGTGTGTGTGTGTATGGTGTTAGGGAGTGTTCTAATTTCATTCTCTTACATGTAGCTGTCCAGTTTTCCCAGCAGCCCCCCTTTTTTGTTTTTTTTTAGGGCCACACACACAGCATATGGAGGTTCCCAGGCTAGGGGTTGAATTAGAACTGTAGCCCCTGGCCTACACGACAGCCACAGAAACACCAGATCCGAGCCGTGTCTGCGACCTACACCACAGTTCATGGCAGTTCTGGATCCTCAGTCCACTGAGCGAGGCCAGGGATAGAACCTACGTCCTCATGGATGCTAGTCAGATTCATTTCTGCTGAGCCACGACAGGTACTCCTTCTTGAGTGTCTTTACCTTCGAAAAATACAAGTTGATACAAATATTTTTTCTTCTTTTTCCCCTTCTTTTTTCTACAAAGATACTCATCCTAGACATATGGACTCATTAATTTTTTGTTCCTGTCACCTGGGTCCATTAGATCAATACAAAACCAAGTGGGGTTCCCTATAACCACTGTCTGTCTGTCTGTCTGTCTGTCTATCTATCTATCTGTCTGTCTGTCTATCTGGCAGGGGCTGGCCAATTAGTAATAAGGGGTTGTTAATTGGTGAGAATATGTAATCAATGGCTAATCAAGAGACTGTCACTCATGAGGAATTGAATCCATCTCATAACCTGCTATACATAAACCACCCATAACTACCCTTAGACAAGAGTTGACTGTGACTTTATTTTAATGGTGATTTTGAGTCATCTCTTGACTACTACTCATCACCATGTCTCTTTATCCTAGGTATTTTGTTTGCCAAATTTCTCAGTATGTTGATTTCATTCTGCAGCTATTCAGTTATAATGTGACTGATACTAGATGGTCCAAAATTTGTTGCAATTAAAAATGAGAAAAGAACCTCTACAGTGGGGTGTCTGAAGGTCTGTTAATAATGAATCCCTCCTCTTCCAAACTTTCAACTTTTTTTTTTCCTAGAAGGGTACAAAAAACCCCAAGACTCTGGAAGGCTTCTTCTTCCCTTTTTTTTTTTTTTTGGTCTTTTTTTGGTATTTTTAGTGCCACACCTGTGGCATATGGAGGTTCCCAGGCTAGGGGTCTTGAATCAGAGCTATTGCTGCCGGGCTACATCAGAGCCACAGCAACACCAGATCCGAGCCGCGTCTGCATCCTACACCACAGCTCATGGCAACGCCGGATCCTTAACCCACTGAGCAAAATCAGGGATCGAACCCGCAACTTCATGGTCCTTAGTTGGATTCGTTTCCACGGCACCACAATGGGAAGTCCTAGAGAGCTTCTTAAGTTGCAAGACACTAAATAAATACACTTGCAATAGGGCCAATCAAACTTGCTTTTTGGAGCAGACACTCTGAAGGAATATATGCTTTTGCGAGCAATACCTTGCATGGATGGGTATTTGTATTATCATAAACCAGCTTAATTGCTGAGTTCTTTACTACCCTGAAGGATTTCCCTCAGTCATATCTATACAGAATCACCACTACTGCCGGGGGAAAATTACAGCTATTTTGCTGAAACCTTTTCATAGGCAGAGACAGGGAAGTGATCTGAGAGGAGCTGGAATGGGTTGGTCTGAATAAGGGTGGTTACATGGAGTAACTTCTGTTGGATGTGGAAGAAACACTGAGGGACAGCTCCAACGTCAGGGAACAATCAAAAGAAAAGTTCGTTGTTAAAGTCTTTTCATCTTTGTGTTGTCTCCTCTTTCTGGGTGGAGTTTTCATTCTGATCTTTGGCTTTCTGCCAGCCCCCCTTCTCCCATCTCAAACAACCCTAACTCTGAACTCTACCTACATCAGCTCTTTTGGGAAAAGCTCAAATTAGTTCTTACTTGCTTTACCCTCTCCTTTTGGCCCCTCTTTTATCTGCTCTGTCTCTCTCCAACCTCCTAAATGAAACTGATAGAGAAAGACATATAGGAAAATACTGCAAACCCAGAATTCAGACAGACCCTAAGTTCAAATCTTGACTTTCCCCCCTCTTTTAGCTCTTGTGGGCAAATAACACCCTGACCTGTAGAGTTACATGGGTAAAATGGTGCTGATTGTATATGTATTAGCAATAGCTGAAAAAAGTTATCAACTCAGTCCATTCCCAGAATAGGCCCAATCTTGTATGCAGCTACTTAGAAACATATGGAGAGCAGAGAAAAGTGAAAAAACAATCCTTACGTGCCTCTTTAGGGTCAATTCTTAGAGCTAGATTCATTTCTTATGGGCACTGGAAGCCCTCTTGCCTGTCTGTCATCTTTTTTTTTCCCTTTCTTTGCCTCTTGCCACATAAATTCTGCCCTCCTATAGCCAAAGCTCATTTATTTCCAGGTTACCTTGAATATTTAAATTATATGTGGAACACCTGTCACATAAACTGACTAGTTTCTTACTAATATAGATCTCTCTCCTAGCATTGTTTTGATGCATTCTTATGTGCAAGGATCTTCCCTCCTCCAGGGACAAGGATGTGGGGAGACTGCAAGGATGAAGGGCTCAGGAAGAGTAGACTGAGAGCTCCCCTGGGCTGGGAGGGGATGGGGCAGACAAACATGTGAAAGGCACAGAACCTGGTTCAGCTGCATGTGTAAAACACCCACATTCAAGGGATAGTTTAAACCAAACAAAACCCCTCACCTCATACCCACTTTTTTCCCAATAGTATCATGCATTAGCAAAGTAATCTGTCTACACTGGATTCCTGCTAAAGGATTAAAATACATATGATGGGGAAAGAAAGGCACAGGGCTGTCTGCTTTGCATCAGTGCAGTTACATGAGTATCAAATGCTGGGCATGCTGGTGGTCCAGACTGATCATTCCTTGCCTTTTTTGGAGGCTACAATCCACAAGACTCAAAGTAATCTTTAATCTGTATAATTTGAGGTGATTGGGAGAGACATTTAGGTATGTTGAAGAGTACAACAGCTGGATCTTTTGACATTCATATAGGATATCCCTATATTTTATTATAATTCTCAATTACCAGAAAAAATGGTGTCATTAGTTTTATTCTGTTTTATTTAATTAGAATATTCAGCTTTATACATGCTTGGTCTTTAGAGTTTATAGCTAATTTAGTATATTTTCCTTTATAGGACTCAGAAGGACCAGTTGCCTAGGCACTATTGGTTGAGTATAATAAAGCCTAGCATAATAAAATAGAAGGTCCCTTTTATAAATTGAAGTCTGTACTCTTTTTTTTTTTTTTTGGTAAAATGTTTCCATTCATTCTTAAAATTTTTCCTTTTTTTTTCTTTAAGAAATAGATGTCCAGTAACATGCCTTCATACATGTAAAGAAATTATTTTTTGTACAGTCAAAGAAACGAAACATACAAGACTTTATTGTGATAAAGGGGTCAAAATTGCCCAAGGAACATCAGAAAAGCTGTGAAGTGTTCCATCCTCAGCCCATCACCATAGTTCCCAAAGACTGCTGAGACATCTTTGTCTCTTCCCTCTTTATCCTCTTCCTTCTTTCTCCATTTTTATTGAGATACGATTGACATACAACATTGGATTAGAGTGTGCAGCATTATGATATTGATATATGTATATATTGTGAAATAGTTACCGCAATATGTTTAGTTTAACATCCATCACCTCACAGTTATAGTTTTTTTCTTGTGATGAGAACTTTGCAGATTGAACCTCAGCGACTTTCAAGTATCCAATACAGTATAGTAAACTATAGTCACCATGTTCTACATTACATCCCCATAAATTATTTAAAATATAACTAGAAATCTGTGTCTCTCTCTTCTTGAGAACATATACCCTGCTTGCCCCAACCCACTCTTACCTCACCCCATCAAGACTAAGAGTGCCAAAAGAGGCATTCTTGAAAAAGCATTATGTTTTATAATTATTGAGAGTTTACGGAGAGACAGGGAATTTATGTGTATTATTTTACTTGCTAAAGGAAATGTGACTTAAACTCCAAGTAATTTCTGCAACAACTTCTTGGGAATTCTGAATATTTCCCTGATGAGATGGGAAACATAATTTCTAGGTGAGAGATTATAAAATTGACAGGATCATAAAACCATAGATACTTATTCTCTAGAGTTCTTAATAATAAATAATAAAACCATAGCTATTAGAGCCCGTTGGTTTAGGTACTTAATGAGCATCAGTTATGTGCCAAGCACCATGCTAGACGCTACATATAAAAAGACAGGAAAATGGTTGCCATCCATAAGAAGCTCATAACCAAGCTAAAAAGACAGGTATTAAAAAGAAACAGATAAAATTGTGGTACCCGTTTTCAGAGTGACATGGATAAAATGAAAGTATAGGTTCCAAAAGTTCTAATTTATAGTAAAAAAAAAAAGAAGAGGACACATCAAGTAGTATATGAGACACTTAAAAGGAATTCTGCGTAGAAAATGGCAGAGGGAGGTCAAAGATATTCGTGTGTTGGCTCATGCAGAATCATTTACGAGACCATCCAATTATAAACATGTTGGAAAGGGTGTGAAATGCTAAAGGATGCTGCTAGCTCTAATCTAAAGAGATTTTTGGTGAGATAGAATCTGACAGATGAGCTGGAGTTCACTGGCGTATATCCTTTAAGGAAACACTGGAATGGAGAATGCCACTAATATTTCTTGCTACAGCAGCGGGAACTTCCTTCAGATGGTAGGCACCCTCAGCTGGATGAGGATTCCAGCTCTGCTGCTTATTTTCTCTGCAACTTTTTCAGCTTTTCTGACCCTTAGCTTCTTTGCCTCCCTACACTATACAGAGCTTTGAGGAAGATTCATTCATTAACAGATCTACGTGGCATTATGTGAAGTGCTTTTCTTATTTTATCTAATCTTCAATAATGTCAGTATACTATCTTCATTGGACAGGACAGGAAACGAAAGTAATTAGCCCCCAGTACACATGGCTAGTAAGTTGTGGGGCCTGGAGTGGAATCCTGATCTATCTCACTCCAAAGCAAGTTTACATAAACTATGACCTCATTTGACAAACTGATAATACGAGAAGGCACTCAACAATGTTAGTTCAGTTAGGTTAATCAGTCAATAATTATTTAGCACCTATTGTATTCTAGACCTTCCATCCAAAGCCAGAGATAAAGAAAATCATGTCAATATAGATTTCAGTGAGGGAAAAAACGCCATCTTCTGTTTGTCATTTAGGGAATGATAACCTCAAAGGTCAGACCTTATCTCCCATGGAAGTAGTTTTTTTTTCAAAACAACTTTTTTATTGCAGTCTAGTTGATTTACTATGTTGTGTTAGTTTCAGGTGTACAACAAAATTATTTAGATGCACATACATGTATATATTTATATATATATATTCTATTTCAGATATTTTCCATTATAAGTTATTATAAGATATTGAATATAGTTCCCTGTCTTGGGGTTATAACCATGAAGGAATTAACTTAAATGATTTTTAGACCTAACATCCCAGTTATATGACATTAAGGTATCCTATGGATGTATAGCTGTAAATGTACAAGCTGAACAATGAGAATTCTAAAGACGAATATACATATATTTATCTATATATAAAATATATATTGTGGTCTTACTGCTTACCTTTCTCGATCTTCCTGTCCTGACTCATGGCTTTTGTGCCTCTTTTGTTTGGTACTTCATTCACAGCTGCCGGACAGAGAGGTACCCCACCAAGTGCAGACCCTACTGGGAAGGTGGTATCCCCGTCTTCCCTTTAGCGAGAGGAGCAGACCAACAGTCCTGCCTTTAAACTTAACACTTCCAAATAATGAGGACATTGGGGCTGTGATAAAAGTCCCCTTTATTTAGCATGAATTCCCTAAGCTCTCCCTTACAATAAATTATATTGCACTTTCTCAGTATGTAATTATGTTGAAGTCTGTAACTTGCTTGGGTGAGACTGAGAAAAGTATTTATGTACTCCAACCCTAGACTAAATAAATCTAGGAAAAAGATGAAAGTATTTTTCACTTCTACTAATAATTAGCAACATAACTAACATGGATCGATTTTAATTGGAGAATTGACATAATAAACCCATTAACAAAGTCCTTTGTTTAGGAATCAGACATATTAGGTATTTTTTTATTTCTTTTTTGTCTCTAGCTCCATTGCTTTTTGAAGTGTTGGAATTTCTATGACTATATTTAGAATAATGTTTTTTAACAAGACAAATTCAGTTAAAATAATCTATAAACATATGTCATGATTAGATTATTTAAATTGATAATTTAATGTTTTAAGTTTTTGGTCATAATGTTAAGAAATGCTATCTATATACTGAAAACATTTCTAAGTTTGAAAATCAAAGTAAAGCCATTTCAGAGGAAAATGGTGTTATATAATGTGATTGGAAAAAACATTCTCCAGTACAGGTTATATTTTTAATATTTTCAGAGGTAAACATTTACATGGTTCATCCCAAAGCATAAGAGATAACTTAGTTTTTTTTTATTATTGTGATAAAAACACATATATGAAATCCACCCTCTCAACCAAATTTTAAGTGTATAATACTTTATGACAACCTCAGGTAGAATACAGCGCATCTATTCAAAAGCTTTGCTGCAGAATTATATTACTTAATATGGTAAACTTCCTAATGACAATACCCAATTGACTTCTCTTTCTAAAATTACATTTCCATTAGTGATTAATCTCTCCATATATAGCTATTTTTTTATTTCAACCAAAATAAAGTATTTTATTTAAAATTTCTCCATAATTTAGCAGCTTTTCACAGCTAATTTTAAGTATTTAAAAAATTTTAAGTACACAAGAAAATGGCCATAATTACAATGGCCTAGGTCACAGGAAGCAAAGTGGATTCATCTGGGTCACCTAGACTGTATATACCAACTGCAGATGGTGTTTTTTAAAACTATAATTAGTTTCCAGATTAATCATGCTAAAATCCTAATCCTCTGTGCCATGTCTCCACTCAAACTTATGCAAAGACTGACTTTAAATATTAGACATTAATGTGGCATTCAAGTCTTGCTGAAACCAAGTTCCGACTTAGCTTTCCTGCCAAGCCTCACTACTTAGGGGCAATGCAAAACTGTGTTCTTATAGCATCGGATGACCAAAGTCAGAGCTTGGAGAGAGCTGAGGCATGGTTCAAGGTTCACACAGCAGGACAGGAGAGGTGGGAGGCAGAGCCCGTACTAAGGGGTTGCTCAGGAGGTGGAGGAGCCAGGCAGCCTCAGAGGATGCACAGCACCAGAGAACACGGGGCGAGGGATGAGAGCTGGTTCACACAAGTCATTTGAGAAAATACCAGGTTCTACTCCACAGGAGAACGAGTGACAAAGGTAGGTGATCAGAGGTATGAGGCAACAGATGCTCCCAAAGGAGTCAGGTACAGGCCAGGTGCCAGGTTCCATCTGACGCCAGATCCAGAACCTGATAGAGACAGAGCAGCGGAAGTGCAGGATTCTAGTGCTCATGAAAAGTCACTGGATTTTGTGTCTGTTTTTGAGGATGACTTAACTTTAAATTCCACCAGGTAGAAGGGCTAGAATTGGTAATGTACTTCTTCCCTTAGTCAGGGCTGGCTCAGGGACTAGGGTAGACTAAACACCTGCCACACAAATGTCAGAAAACTTGAGTGTGGGCAGACCAGAACTTCAAAAGAGAAGGAAATGATCAGAAGATAACATTTCCAACCTTAACTCTCACTTCTCCAAATTGCCACCTGTCTCTCTGAACTGACTTTCTTTTCGCACGAGTCTTCTTTTCGCCGTCCTTCCAGCCATTGTGAATGATGTATTTTGCCTAAGTGAAATGTCTTTCTGTGACTAGCAACTGAATTAAATTCCACGTTTATTAAACAAATGCTGAATGACAAGCACTCAGACACAGAGACAGAAAGACTCAGTATCAATTCTCATCATGCTGTATAAATCCCACATCTTCCCAGTTTTCCTCCTGAACTTCCACTGTTTACTCATTCTATGCTAATTTCTTAAACCATATAACTCTAGATACTTTATATTTTTAGGTAAATGCTAATATTAAATTCAGAATGGGTATTCCCAACCACTACCATTGGATTACAACTTAATATAGGTATTGTGTACTGAAATGTCTTTCCACCTAGCAGTGTAGGCAGGTTAAGACCTTTCTAAGTATCACTTGATTTATTGCCCCTTTTAGTCTTAAAGTTCGGTGGTTGTAAATTTTGCCTGTCACTAGAGCTTCTGCATTTGTTCATATCAGTATCTGTCCAAGTTTGTCAGATATTTTAAAATCTATTACATACTTCTAAAATTTTAGGGAAAAGGGTTGAACTGTGACAATAGAAGTTCTGTGACAAATGATTCAACTTTCAAGGTGATATTTATTTATATCATTAAAATTTATGTAGGAAATATCTTTATTTTATGGTCTAATTGGCACGAGTTTGCTTCCAGGGCCTAACAAAGCCCATAGCCCTGCAAAGTTAAGGAGAATTACCTAAAGTCTTTGGATATGTAATTGAATAGCTCAATCTTAGTACAATGATAACTTGATCTTTTTTCTTGTCTTGTCTTATTGCCTATAACGTTATGTATTGTGTGTAATGTTAAACTCATACTTACGAGTTAGATTACGTTAGAATTTTAAACAATTATCTTAATTAAATATTGTGCAGTCACTAATGAATCATAACAGAATTTAAGGAAGAGAGACTCAGATAAACACCTTGGTCAGTTATGGAGAAAATTATAATTGGAGAAATGTAATCCAAGTTGAACTGGCTGCAAGAGACTCAATACATAATTCAAGAAGCAATTATACTGGCCTTCTAAAAAATTATACCACTCTTTTTTTTTTCTCAAATTTGGAATTTTTCCTTAATAATTAATCAACTTGATGGTTGAGGCTAGACATTTTCCAGTACTATTGAATTTGGGCAGGTACTCTCCTTGATAACTAAATAAGACTAGATTCTCAGGCAGAATATAATTCTTGAATAGGTTTTCCATAGTGTGAAAGCATTCTGGAAAAACATAGTTTCCATTATACAACTGTTCTTATTTGTTGTCGTTATCTATAGAATATTGGGTAAAACAAAATATCTTTATTGAAATGATTTTTTTTCAATTCCTTTTATAATAGCTGTGTTCATTGCACTTATTCTACTTTTCTGCAGACTCCTTTTCTGTAAGGGTCTAGGTGTGGGACTCTGAAGGTAATTCATTACATCTGATTTTCACAAGGGCTTATTATTAGTAAGAATGTCTCCATTTTTGGGGGATGAACCTTGGACTAACAGACATCTAGCTACATTCTCCTTTTTAGATGAGGTATCATTTAAAAGGAAAAATACTGCTGTGTTTCTCCTTTCTACTCACAGAGAACCATTTTGTGACCAGATGTGTTGCACCAAGCTATTTCTCAATAACATGCGGTTGTCCTGTCATTCATTTCGACTCTTAACACTAACCAAAGTCAGTGCAGACTGATGGGTGAAGGGCTCAGTCCTACAAGACTGCCCCTCACTGCAGTGATTCAGATGCCAGATGCAAGTTCAGGAGTTCAGGATGCCACTTGTGCTTCTGACCAATAGGCTGTAGGTCAGGGTTCCAACAATCCCCTCCGTGGGTTTGATAATTTGCTAGGATGGCTCATAGAACTCAGGAGAACCCCCAAGTTTCCCAGTTGATTACAAAGGATGTAATAAAGCATACAGACAACAGTCAGATAAGAGGTACCCAGGGTGAGGTATGGAAAGGCCTGGAGTTCAGGAGCTTCTGTCCCAGTGGAGACAGGGTGCACGTGCCCTGGACCTGTGCATGTGCCAGCAACCTGGCTCTCCAAACCCTTTTGGGATTTTTCTGGAGGCTTCATCACATAGGGGTGTGATTGATTATTGATTGATTATTATCACGAAATCATGAATCTCCAGCCCCTCTCCCCTTGCTGGAGGAGCTGGTTGAGAATTCTAAGCTCCTCCTCATGGCTTGATCTGGTGACCAACACTATCCAGAAGCCATCCAAGAAGAATTGCTTCATTAGGACAAAGGACATGCCTATCACTCACGAAATTCCAAGGAATTTAAGGGCTCCATGTCAGGGATGGCGGTCAAAGACCAACTATTAGAACAAATAATGCTCCTGGTGCTCTTATCAAGAGTTTTAGGAGCTTGGTGCCAGGAACCAGGGGCAGAAACCAATATAGAGATTTTCTATTATTTCACAAACTTTCTTCCACAAAGGACTGGCTCAATTTGCTTTATTTTCTTATGCAGATCAGTACAGCTGCATATATATGTTTAACAATTTGTCTCTTTTTAGGATAAAATCATTTTTTTTCAGATTCCTCTTCTGTTTCTTTCCCTTCCTCCTACCTGCTTATTTGTTAGGTGAGTGGAAGAAGTGACACACCCTTGTCCATCCATTTGGGAGAGGATTTTGCACTTATTGAGTACCTACCATATTCTGGTCACAAGGGTGAGTGACTGTCCTGCTCTCCGGTAGAAGCAGCAGCACAAACACCTGAAGCATCTCAAGAGGAGGAAGTACTGCAATGTGTCACAGTGACTTAAAGTCCCTTGAGTGCCTCGCTCCCTTGCAGTGGCTAATGAGAGACATAGCACTCCTTAGGGAAGAGTTAGTGCTGAAGAAACAGGACCCTGGGGAAGCTCTGATAGTGACAGCGATACTATGTCAGGTAGTGATTTCTAATGACCCAGGATGTGCTAAGCCTGATCCTAAACACTTTCCGTACATTATTTCATTCAGTTTTTAGAAGAATTAATTGTTGAGTCATCTTATTATACCCCTGTTCTTCCTCATGAAAAAAACGCCAACTATGTTACAAAAGTTAAGTCTTTTTCTCATTTTAGCAGTGGAGATTATTTTGTTCGGCCTTCTTTCCGAAAACCCCCAATGAAATGACAATAGATCCAGAATTAAATCTACAGGTATAAAAGTAAGCTCCTGTGGAAAATGCTAACAAGATAATTTTCTTCTATTGAGTACTTTTCCAGATTCCCAAAGGGAGGTGCAACTTCAATGAGAAGTCTTGAGTATGATGCTGCTTGTTTTATACCAACTTTTTCTTTCATCTGAGATTGGCTCAAGCCTTTCATTTTTCATTGAACTGTCAAAGGAACTCCAATGATTTTTCTGAGACTTCTGCCTCTGTTATTTTGCTTGTTATTTTTGCTCTGTTATTTTTTTTTCACAGAGCCGTCTGAGAAATTTTTCCCAAACCCAATCCTGACTACAGTAGCTTTCTTTCCGAGAACTTCATATACTGCTTACAGAATGAAAATGAAGATCCTTAGAATGTCCGCTAGCCTCATCTATCTTTTTAGTGTTTTCACCCTTTCATTCTACACTCCTCCAGTCCCTGTTTTCAATATTAGGGAGATCCTACATTTGCTACCGAGAGGGGTAAAGAGTGCAAACTTTGGAGCTAGATACCCAAGGTTCATGTCCTGGTTCTGCTTATTCCCAGCTTTGTGACTTTAGACAAGTTATTTAACGTCTCTGTGCTTCAGTTTCTCCTTTATAATGGGGATACTCATAGTAGCTATCTCATAAGGTTTTGCTGAGAACTAAATGTGTGAGCCTGTAGAGGTAAACCACTTAGGACAGTGATCAGCATCAGGAGAGTGCTATGTAAAAGTCATTTGTTATTGTTTACCCCCATTCATTCATACTCTCATATTGACCTAGAATATCTCTCATTTCTACCTCTCACAATTTGTCCTTCAAGAGGCTACTCAGATGCTCCCTTCACTGTGAAGTCTTTCTAGACTCACCTCCTCCACTTCAGTAGTTTGTTATTCTGCCCCCTCCCCATCTATGCCCGTATCTTATCAGCTCTGCACTTATACCATCTGTCACATTGTGCTTACACAGTGTTTTCTTTCCTCCAGGATTTACTCTTATTCCTGGAGGGCAAAGACAATATGTTCAGTATGGGGTGTAATAGATCAATATTTGGATTCCCAGAAACCTAGGTTCAGATTAACTGAAGTGCGTTGAAGGCCCGATTATTTAATGCCTGCAAGCCTTAGTTTACTCATCTTTAAAATGGGTAAATAATAGCAACTTCATATGGTTATGTCATTATTAATCGTCGTGATATTAGCTCTAGCCCCCTTGATATTTTGACAAATTTTATAGCCATTTTCTTCACTCTTCTTCTTATATATTAATATCTAGGGAAGCATGGAAGTTTGGGGGAAATTGTATGAAAAAGAAATGGTAAGAATTTCATGGATAACTGGAAATATTAACATCATGATATACTAACACCCCCCCAACACACATGCACACCCCCTTGAAATCATATGGTTTCCTGGAAACGTTGTTTGCCTTTCTGTGTTTATATGACATGGCCTTGCTCCTACCTCAGTAATACCATCAATTACGGTCTGAGCATCTTTTCCCCACATGTCCTCTCAAAGCAAAACTATTTATGAACCAACGCTTTAGATGAACAATCATGGATTATCTTAAATCATAGAAGTTTTGAAGTTCCATGGCTTAATAATTTTGGAGGACGTGTTTCTGGAGTTAATTTACTTAAAGCCTGTTCAATGTAATATTTCTCCTTATGTCACTTCCTGTATAGGCTGTTCTCAGAAAATCAGTTAAGATTTCTGTTCGATGAAAATATCTGTGAGCAGAGCTTTGTTCTCTGTATCCTTTCAACAAGTATCATTCGGCTGGAGCAAGAGAGAGCTATCTTGTACTATTGCTTGCATCTTTCAGATAAAGAATTAAGGATGAGAAAATTTAAGGTAGATTGAAGAAAGAAATATATAGCAATATCATGTCTTTGTACTCATTAATAATGTCTACTCATTAGGTTCAAGGTTTTTTCTCAGCATGCATTTTTTTCCTTCAACTCGTCTTCTCAACCTCCATATATTTTGCAGATAATTCATTGGAAAAATGTAAATAAAAATTTGGGCAGCTATCTTTTTCTATTTCAACATTGTTTTCCACTATGAAAGACTTTTACAGTTTGACAGCCTGCCTTTAGAAATAACAAGATGGAAGAGCATAACTATGTTTATTGCGGTTGTATTAGTCAAGGGTTTCCAGAGAAATAGCACCAATGGGAGGCTGATATCTGTATGGCGAGATTTATTATGGAAGTTGGCTCATGTGATTATGGAGGCCACAATGTCCCACAGTCTACCATCTGCAAGCTGGAGAGCCAAGAAACATGGTGGTGCAATTCAGTCTGGGAACCAGACTGAAAGGCCTGGGAACCAGGGAGCTGGTGTCTGAGGGCAGGAGAGATTGGCTGTCCTAGCCAAAGCTGGGCAAGTTCACCTTTCCTTTGCCTCTTGGTTCTATCCAGGCCCTCCACAGATTGGGTGGATACATGCCACATTAGTGGGGACAGTCTTCTTTACTCAGTCTACTGATTCAAATGGTAATCTTTTCTGGAAACACCCTCACAGACACATCCAGAAATAGTGTTTTACCAGCTATCTGGGCATCCCTTAGCGCAGCTGAACTAACCCATAAAATTAAGAATAACAGCTGTGCAATGTATAATGAAATCAATGAGCAAAGCTGAAAGCTACATGAATGTTTGGGGTTGGGAAAAATGTTTAATACAATTACATTTTTTTAAGGTCACACAATCCCTGCTCTATAATTTTGTAATTTTTAGGGCTTGATCAGAGAGAAGATTTATGACAAGGGGTAAGAAGGGTGTTTGAGATGTTTTTATCAGTATACTTTATAGTTATGGAAGATGTCACACACCAAGACAGAAAGCATCCTTGACAAAGTAACATTCTCAGAGTTGAATCTAGCTCTTTGATTCTCACCGAGCATTACTTTGCTGCAATATCCAAATGTCCAACACCTCTATGCTTCTGAGAGTTTTAAACTTTTGAATAAAACCTGTTAAATATAGCAAACACACACACACACATATACACACACCAAGCAATATTCAGAATTGAGAGTTTTTAACAGTTATTTTATTTGCCTGTTAATCTTATTGTAAACATTGCAAAAAGTTGCCTCCATAAATATGAAAACACCAAAAAATGAATTCAGGCTAATTGAAAATAATTTAGGCTAATCAAAAATAATGATGTGACAAATACATATAATCTATAGTAATATAAAACATAGTTACAAACATTTCACTCCACATGATATACAGTGAAGTTTAGTTATTAAGTTTCAATTCATCTAAGTTGAAATTACTGAAAACATTTAGTCAAATGTTCAGTTTTTCTTTTTCTTTTAAAATTACAAGCCTTTACTCCCATTTTTTTTAGAGTTCAATTAAAAAATATTTATTATCACATATATTATACAGTTTAGGTTGGCTGATTTAGAGCATACCCCAAAATGGTAGCTTAAGCAAGAGAGAAGTTTCTTGAGGCAGGCGATGCCTCCTTATTTTCATCAGAAATAAAAACTCCATGTCCTGCTCTTCCTCGTCCTCAGTTTCTGACTTTTATGCTTCAGGTTACCTCATGGTCTGAGATGGTTTGGGGGGCTATAACCCTTACGTCTGCATCTCAGGCAGCAGGCAATTAAAAAGAGAACATTGCCACTCTGAGTTAAACCAGGGTTTTATAATTAAGGGGGAATGGAATAATGGATATTGAGTGGGAACCAGCAGGCTTTGTATCCCTCCACATAATCTGCAAAATGCAGGCTGCTAATCAGTTATTATAACTAAAGGCTTATTTCTTTATTTGTGTCATGCTGTGGCTTTGAGCAGTGTCTGTGCGTTTTTCACTTGGCTGCCTTTGAGTTTTGCTTCTGAAATGTAGGGATTTTTAACTTATTTGCTCTCTGGTGGGAAAAGTGACATCCTAATTAAATTGGTGTTGGAAAGAATCCTCCATAATGCAGAAAGGTGGATACTCTAATATTTCCTACTTAAAATGATTAAATATTTTAATCTAATATTTACAATACATATCATTGTAAAGCATCTCATGCTTGATAATTTTAAAGACTATATGGTAGTGATATTCAGAAAATGAACACAGGATAGCTATGTCATATTTTTATTAATTGGATATCACATGCCACTATTTGTCAGGTACTCTTTTTAAGTCCTTTGCAAATCTCAACTCATCTGTATTGTCCACTCTTAGTCTCTCAAGGACATATAATGGAATTTCCCAGAAGCCACACGAGCTGTGATGATATCTCCTCCCCGATGACTAATGGAATGTGTGCTTGTGAAATGTTTAACAAAGAGCTAGAAGATTTAAAGAACAAAAGTGAAAAACACAGTAACTGAAATGAAAAATATACTGGAAGGAATAAGTATCAGAATAACTGAGACAGAGGATTGAATAGGTGAGCTAGATAGATGTCAGTGTGAGTCAATATTGAGAGACAAGTCTGCTGTATAAGAAATGTAAGCAAAGCAGGAGTTCCCTTCGTGGCTCAGTGGTTAATGAATCCGACTAAGAACGATGAGGTTGCGGGTTCGATCCCTGGCCTCGCTCAGTGGGTTAAGGATCCGGCGTTGCCCTGAGCTGTGGTGAAGGTTGCAGATGCGGCTCGGATCCCGCGTTGCTGTGGCTGTGGTGAGGCCGGCAGCTACAGCTCCAATTAGACCCCTAGCCTGGGAGCCTCCATATGCCTCGGGTGCGGCTCTACATAAAGGCAAAAAGACAAAAAAAAAAAAAAAAGAATAGAAAAGAAATGTAAGCAAAGCATGCAGAGCTAGATAAGAAATTCAACAGGTGACCCTTTTTCCTGAGGTTTAGTTTCTTCATTAAATTCTACCCTCCCTGTAATCTTGAGTCCCTTGCATCTTTGCCCAATGGCACCTAGACGTAGACTTTTTCTAAGGACTTTCACCCTACTCACCTCCAACATCTTTGCTCACTAGTGAGAACCCTTAAAGCCCTGTCAAATTTTCGTTTCAAACTCACACTTTCTCTTCTGCCTTTTTTACTTCTTGCTAAATTTATAGTTTTTTTTTTAAACTCTGTACTTCCCCATTTTAATACCTTCCTTGAAAACTTGCATCTCTTACACAAGTTGATTTTATTAAGAGGATGCTTTCTTTGACATTTTATGTTGGGGGAGGCCATACCAAATTCTAAAATGGCATTTTATTCATGTCTCCTATAGTCTTTTTTAGTATTTCACATGCCATTTTGAAACCATACTACTTTTAATCCTTCCTACTGCTGGGAAGATGTGATTGGCTTAAGGGCCCCACACTATAGTATTAGTGACTAGAATAGTTTACCTTTTCCAGACTGAACTTTCAGTTAATAAAATTGCCCTGGAAAGGGCAATGCGTTAATATTTAACAGTGGAATATTAAATTATTTAGAACACATGTATGAGTTTTTTTCCTTGTTCATAAAAAAGCTAATATTGGAGTTCCCTTCGTGGCTCAGTGGTTAATGAATCCGACTAAGAACCATGAGGTTGCGGGTTCAATCCCCGGCCTCGCTCAGTGGGTTAAGGATCCGGCGTTGCCGTGAGCTGTGGTGTAGGTTGCAGACGCGGCTCGGATCCCGCGCTGCTGTGGCTGTGGTGAAGGCCGGCGGCTACAGCTCCTGTTAGACCCCTAGCCTGGGAACCTGCATTTGCCGTGGGTGTGGCTCTAGATAAAGGCAAAAAGACAAAAAAAACCCAAAAAAACCCTAATATTTACTTAATACTTTCTATGTACCAAGCCCCATCCTGCATTATCTCATTTAATTTTCACATCTGTCATTTAGGAGTTATATGGGTTTCACACATACAGACATCAAGGCTGAGGTCAAACAGCCTATGGTCACAGTGCTCATAAGAGGTAGAATTTCAGGCTTTAAAGACTGCGAGGATGTTTCAGAGTTCCTCCTTTAAGGAACACCTTGCCTGTAGTCCTCAGGAGCATACCGGGCAAGCCAAGTGTTGGACTTTGAGAAAGAGATGCTCTGCTTTGTCTTTCACATCAGAATATTTCTTTTGATCTTTACTTCTGATTTTCTGCCCTTCTACAAAGCGTAGATGCTTCAGCCTCTTATTCTTCCGGTGCTGGCTGCTCCTGCCCTTACGTGCATGCTCTTTTTTTCCTTTGTGACTTCCTCTGCCTTTCGCCTCACTTTTTCCCTTGCTCCTCTATCTCCTCACTTTAGGGAATTTTTGTTTGCGTTAACACTATCCTTTCACAAAGTAGTTCATTTTTATTTATCTCTAGACCCAAATATTAAAAGGTTAATCATGGCTTTGATGCATTGGGCAAGTCATGATGTGAAAGAATCTAGTGGAACCACTTAATACATAATACCAAGAATCCTTTACTATTACGAGAAATTATCACCTAGTTTTTGGGTCTGAAAACATTGAGATCTCCTTTAGTCGTCTACTTGATGGAAATTAAAAATGGCCTTAAAGGTAAGTTTTGTTTTTTGTTTTACATTAATGGTTATTTGCTAGTCCTTACTCAGTATGTCTCAAACCAAATTCATTACCATTTTTTTAATGTTCTTCCCTCATCCTGTATGGTGGTACTACTAGCTTCATATTTGCCTAGATTAAAAGCATTAGTCATTGTCACTTTCTCCTTGGTCCTCTCACTCACATTTAAAGCTCTCTCTCCCAAACTTTTCTCCTCCCTTTTTTTTCTCCTTCCCATTACTGCTGCTCTATCTTGGTTCAGCATTTTAATTTTTTCTGTAACTATTATTATTGTCTCCTAATTGGCCTACTTGTCTCAGTGCTTGTTTTTTTTTTTTTTTTTTTTTTTTTGCAAATACACTCCATAATTACACTTTTATAAATGGCTAGAACATATTATTACCCTGAAATACTTCTAGTTGCTCATCATTGCCTACAGAACAAAGTCTAAACTTTGGGGTAACTTACGAGGCGTTTCTAACCATGCCCCAATCAACCTTCCCAGCTTCAACTTTCTTTTAACCCTCACATACCACATACTCTGATCCACATTTTCCTCTTCTGCAATCCCAGCAAGTGCATTCATCTCTTCCACTCCCTGTTCATCACCTAGATACTTGTAATCCCCAGGGTACCCATAAGCACAGAGGAGGGAGAGAACTAATGAGCTCAGAAGGGAGAAGCTCCATGGGAAGACCCTGCACTGGAACCAGGGTCAGCATTACATAATTACATAATGTTTGTGAATTAAATAGGCAACTTCCAGTAGTACATGGAGCCTAAGATTCCTTACTCCATATCACACCCCATGTGTTTGAGCCTGAGAAAATTTGCCAGTGCTGGCCAACTGTTTCTCTCCACGGGCTGAGTTCCCTTATTGCACCCACAGCCAGGCCTCATCATGGTTACTTCCACTGTGGCCACCAACTGAAGTCCTCCTGGAAAGCTGAGGTCAGTTCCCCTCTCGCCACTCCCCTTTATCTTCACGTTGCTATTGGGCCTCACACTCTACATCAGAACTGAGGAGTATCTCTGCTCACCAAGATGGAGCTCAAGTTCTCTAAGCTCGCAAAGGATGTTTGGTTTAAAAGGCTGCTTGGATCGATTGCCTGTAACTTGACAGTTTTCTTTGCTGTTAAAAGTAATTCTTCACTTATACCTTTAATGCTAAGTCTTATCGCTTCTTCTACCACCCCTGATTGAAACTAGGGCCCTGTCTATGGCAGAGTAATTGCAGGAACAGAACAGAGCCCTGAAATATCTCCCTGCTTCCCTCCCCAGCTGCTTTTCTTTCTAGATAATTGCAGGAGAACTTGCTGAATGCTGCAGATGAAATTGTGTATAAGACCCTATTTCAACAATAGTGCTTCAAATGCTTGTCAAACCTGAGCAAGTTCTTCTTATTCCTTTTTGCAGACTTCTGCTTTTACATATATATTTGGTAATTTGAATGGAAGTTTGCTTAAGAATGCCACAGTCCCTGAATGTCAGATGTTTCCTTATTCGTGGACATGACACAATTCAAAATGCCATTGCTATTTTCTTTATACCTCCAAAAGAAACCAGTTATCTCATCTTAACTTTTTTTTTTTTGAAAAGTGAGAGCATGCCATTTTTCAGTCATAGGGAGGAATGCGAAGGTATATGCTAGTTAGTATTCTAGTTCAAGCCTTGTTTTCCATCTTTGAAGGTTTTTATTCCTTTCTTGCTTTGCATCTCCCAAGTGGTTGTCACATCATGCTTTAGTGGTGCTTCTTATATTTTATTACAATTGTATACTTTTCTGATATGGGGCTTTAAGGACAGGGGTCATAGTAGCATCCTTTGCCCTAAAACCTAGTATATTATCAGGTAGAGCTAATGCAAACAGAGGTTGGCACATTTGTCTTTATATCCATAGCGCTGAGCTCATAGCTGCCGACAGATGGTGGCCTTGAAGAATTGTAGATAGAACTGATAAATCAAAGACCTTTAAATAAAAGTTGTTCAGGGGCTTAAGAAATAATGAATGCTATGAAACTAAATTAGCAATCCCTTTGCCATCTTTTGAGCCCTAGGCGACATACTTTATGTCACTCTGACTTTAATTCAAATCTCATCATCTAATCCTAACACTGTGAAGTATGATGAACTTTCTTTTACAGTGGAAAACAGAGGCTTAGAAGGTTTAAATAACTTTCCCCAAGTCGTGAGCCCTTATCCCAGAACTTCATGAACTCAAACTCATATTCTTAGTTCAAGGGTTACATTGTTTCTCAGATTCTTTTTTGTAAGTTCAAAAAAATAGCCTGATATATTGATCTAGTGTGGGTATTTAAATGACAGCTCTGGAGTTCCTGTCGTGGCACAGTGGAAACGAATTCAACTAGGAACCATGAGGTTGCGGGTTTGATCCCTGGCCTTGCACAGTGAGTTAAGGTTCTGACGTTGCCGTGAGCTGTGGTGTAGGTTGCAGACATGGCTCGGATCTGATGTTGTTGTGACTGTGGCGAAGGCTGGCAGCTGTAGCTCTGATCAGACTCCTAGCCTGGGAATCTCCATATGCTGTAGGTGTGGCCCTAAAAAGGAAAAAAAAAAAAAAAGACAGCCATAATTCAGGAGAGCTCTTTCTTGGTACAGAGGTACACTTTTCTAAATCTTTATCCTTATCTTAATAATGTAGGTCTAAGTAAATACAGCTTTTTTTTTGGGGGGGCCACTCCTGTGGCATGTGCAAGTTCCCAGACTAGGGGTTGAATCAGAGCTGCAGCTGCCAGCCTGAATCAGAGCTGCAGGCTGCCACTGCCATAGCAATGCCAGATCCTTGACCCACTGAGTGAGGCTGGGTATCAAACCCGTGTCCTCATGGATACTAGTCGGGTTCATTTCTGCTGAGCAACAATAGAAACTGCCCCCCCCCCTTAACTAAAGTTATGATAAGGCTGTGCAGTAGCTATTCAAGATTTTACATTTCCTGAGCTATGTCTGTGTATTACACTTTGACGGTGTCTTCATGGTTAAGCAAAGCAATGCTTGTTTCCCAGAGATTCGAAGACATGTATTTATTGATCCTCTAATAGTCCACCATACAGATAATCATAGGTCACTCACCTTTTTTCTCTTCATTCTATTGTTGGGATGTTTGGATAATTTAAGTGTTATAAATCAATGTTGAAAATAACATCCTTATGTATAATTTTTGTGTCTGATTATTTTCTTAGAAGTGGAATTAGAGAAAACATTTAGAGAAGACAAACTCTTTTTAACAACTTTCCGTAGATATTTCCAAACTGATTTCAACAAAGAGCGTACATATTGACTGACATTTACATCAGCAGTTGGTGAAAGCATGGATTTTAGCGGTGGTTCTTTTTTCTTTTATAATCACTTTAAGTAATATGCTACTTTAATAGGCAAAAAAATGACACTCAGATTATCTTATTCCTATAAAGGCAGAAAGAACAATCATTCATATGTTTAATGCAAATATGTATTTCTCTTCCTTTAAGCTGTCTGTTCATGTCTATGTCACATTTTCCTTAGGAGATTTAATGGTTTTTATGTTGCTCTATAAGAGTTCTTTATATTTTAAAATATTACACTTTGTCAGATATATCCTTCTGTTTCTCTTTCCTCGAGGCTCCAGGCAGTTACAGTACGAATCATTCCCACTCTCTGAATTCATCTCCTTTGCTCTTTTCCTGTACCTTAGATTCTGCTTCCATTAATTTTGTTTCCTACTTTCCCATAATCTATAACTTTAGCATATTTATCTGTTAATAATATAGTATGTATTTTTTTCACTTTTATGCAAACATGAACTCAATTTTTGTCAGTAACATTTTACACAAGACAATGCTTTACTAATTCAGATGGTACTTCTGGTAGATTTATGTATTTTCAGTGACTGGACCAAGACAGTGGAGGAACTCATGTATATGTTCTATTATAACACCAAGAGTTATGCTTCATTTAACCTTATTTTGTTTAAATTTCCCAAAAATATAATGGATTAGGCATCACTGTTCTCCTTTTTTCAGATGTAAACACTGAGAATTCAGAATGTAAATTTTCTGAGTTGTACACTTTACAGAGACCCACAGCCTCCCAAGGCACGTGTCTGTTGTCTTCATTATGTTGCTTCTTTGCACTATACAAGAGTAAAATGCCAACCTTCCAAATTAATAGTGTGGAAAAAGATTGATCAAGATATATTTATTTATTTATTTATTTATTCTGATTTTAGATTTCTTTTATTTTTTTTTATTTTTGCATTATAGCTGGTTTACAGATTTCTGTCAGATTTTCCAACTGCACCATGTGGTGACCCGATTACATGTACATATATGGATTTGTCACATGTAATTAGATATAGTTCCCCGTGCATTACAGTTGGAGCTCCTTGCTATTCCATCATTAAAGCACTAGTTATCCCCACTCCCTCCCACCC
>PVHT020000080.1:19393045-19468101 GCA_004024745.2 Catagonus wagneri
CTGCCGCGGCTGCAGCGTCCACTGGCTCCTCCCCACTTCCGCTCTCTTTGGCGGGTCACTGTTGCCCCGCCCTGCATGCTAGTTCAAGTTGCTTCTTATGGCAGCCAGCCTCTCCTCCTCTCCTCTTCCCTAACAATGGAGGCTTGCCTCCCCTGTGGGACCAGACTTCCTCGGTTCCCTCAGTCCTGGTTTTGCTCTCCACAAATCATAGAATATCGCTGTTCCTTGTCATATTCCCGCAACCGCCGCGGCCACTGACCTCTGCCCTATTGCAGGGACTAACCTTAGGAACCTTTGTCTTAGCTCCCAGGCACCGCCCGGCGCCTCAGGCTGTGGTGTCTGCGCAGCTATTCAGGTCTCTAACTCCGATTTTCCTATCTCAATCCAGCTGCTGCGTTTTTCTCAGGCTTTGATGTCCCTCTAGTTCCGTTTGTCATTGATCTGCTGATCGTTGTTTAGGTTTCTTCTCAGGAAACTTTTTTTTTCACAGCTCCCTCCCTGGAGTGCTGGTTACCGTCCTAATTGCTTTTCTCTTTCACCTTTTTTTTTTTTCTTCAGTTGTTCTACCCAGTTATTTCAAGGGTTTCTTGCAGTTTTTGGAGGTTTAAATTGATCAGCATTCAGATGATGATTTGTCCAACTTGTTTTATATTTAGATGCATTTTTTGATGTATTTGTGGGAGAGGGTGAGCGCGACCTCTTACTCCTCTCCATCTTGCCGCCAAGCCTCTGATCAAGATATATTTAAATTACTTTGGACATACAATTTCCTTTAGCTTTTGAGCATTTTAAAGTATTTTTTTCATAGAATGATATTAAGACAAATATTTTATTGATTAAATTGAGTTACCCACAAAATTTAACAATAACTTCGTTTCAGGCTGTTGCTATATCAGAGAATATTAAGATTAGTTTGCCTGGAGGTATTATGAATTCTGCCAACCTGAAATGGGAGTAGCCACTTCTGCTTGTCTAAATTGGGGAGCTGGCCCCATGACTGAGATGCAGGCTCTGCCAAAGTGGTGGCTGAAATGAAGGAAGCCAAGGATCCTTTGGCAGGAGGATTAAATTCAGATCTCATCTCCCAAGATAATACAAAATAATCATACAGTCTGAGGAAAAACACTTAAAGGAATATGTCTCATTAAGCTGTATTCAATTGCCTTAATAGACAGCTGGAATCTACACTCCTTGGTAAACTGGCAGACGTTTCCTTGGGCATTTCTCAACTTACTCTCCAAATTACCCAGCGTGCAGCCTTCAAGGATTTCATTTCTCTCCATCTCTGAACCCATCCTCTGTGAAAAGGACATTGAAAATAACCTATGGTATTCTCTTAAACTCATTTGAGCCTTTTGAAACTATGTTCAGTCAACTTAAGGCAGGGAGCAGTTGTCTAAACTTGAAGAACATTGCTGTATCAATAAAAATATATCATGTAGTCCTATTTCAAAATAGTCCTCTTTACTATAATCTAATTCGGCATCCCTAAGTATAAAATAGAATTTCAGGTAAGGTGAGCTTAGTTTTTGTTAAGTTACTTTGAGTTTTAATAGGTCTTAGTCCCAAGCGGACAGACACACAGGCATTATCTAACTTTTATAAGGACGTTCATTTATATTTAGTGATTTTTCTACTATTCTTTAGAAGGCTGTTATGCTTCCTTAGAAAACTAATAACAAGAAACTAATTAGATTCTAGTTCCATAAACACATTTAATTTTTATTTATTTTGTCTTTTTAGGGCTGCACCCATGGCCTATGAAGTGCCCAGGCTAAAGGTCAAATCAGAGCTGTAGCTGTTGGCCTATGCAATAGCCACAGCAATGCGGGATCCGGGCCACATCTGCCACCTACACCATAGCTCACTGTAACACTGGATCTTTAACCAGCTGAGCAAGGCCAGGGATCAAACCCGTATCCTCGTGGATACCAGTCAGGTTCGTTACCTCTGAGTCGTGATGGAGACTCCTATAAATACATTTGATTTTTAATGGGCTATTCTATAGCTTATGTTTGCTTATTCCATGTTTTAACACTTATTTTCTCCTTTAATATTGCAATTGTTATATGAAAACATTTAAATGGTTTACAGTATTTCTCTTTTCTCTTTAATATATGCAAATAATGCTTTATCTTAGCATCCATTGTAAATGATGCTTATAACTTTAAAAAGATTTTATAATCACAGTCTCTCCAAGAATAAAATAAAACACTGTATTAGATTTTATAGAAACATAAAATGGAGCTAATAAAGCCCATGGATTGGGTCTGGATAAATGCTCATAAAACCATGGCAGTTCATTATGGTTCAAATGCTTGTGTTCCTGGTGGCAAGCTTACCTCATCCTTAACTTCTTTTCTTAGTAGAGACATGCCTATCACATGAGGAACATTTTAACCCTTAGCATAATTAGGACCCAGGAGAATCTAGAGCTTTGTGTTATATCTGAAAACTCTATTAAATTTCTCACCTGGCAACTCCCTACATCCGTGTTTGCTCCCAGAGTCCATTTCCCACACAACAGGTGGAATGAACTTGGAAATTATAAATCAGAACAAATCTCTACCCTGCTCAAAATTCCTCTAAGAGACTGCCGTTAGAATAAAATGAAAACTCCTTGTCCTGGCCTATTGGACATTTTCAGTTCTTGGCTTATGATCCAGTTCCTTCCCGTGGCTCACATTTCCTTCCTAACCACTTCTGATTCGTTCTTCTCCAGCCACTCTGACCTTCTGGCTCTTCTTCCAAATAGACCAAGCTTCAGTCAATTCCTGGCCCTTTGCCTTGATGGATCTGCCTTCCTATCTGCGGAGGCTCTGTCTTTCTCTTTCTGTAAGTCTGTGCTCCAGTGTTACTTACTTCCTTGCTTTGAGAGGCTTATCCTGACTGCCCCGTTGAAAAATGCCCCTGCTTCTCCATCAGACCTTCCCTTTCTTTTTTCCTTCCTAACATTAGTTTTCCTTTTTAAATCAGTTACCACCTGAATCTATACTACTATTGGTTTTCTCGCTTTGTCTTAGCTTCCCTCACTAGAATGTAAGGGTCTTGAGGGTAGGACCTGGGTAGCCACTGTATGTCCAGAGCTTAGAACAGTGTGTGGTACAAAGCGGACATGCAGAAAGCACCTAGTGAGTCACTCAATTTGAAATCAAATGAGCCATGTTTCACACTTGTGAATCATAAACTGGTATTCTGAATCCTATTTCTTATCACTTTAGAGTGCTCTGTCTCCCAAATTATAACTTCTATCTACTCTTTTTCAGTCTCTACCTCCTTATAACAAACTTCTTTTTTAATATCAGATAGCCTCATTTAGAATCTCTGTTTTTTTGGTTTTGGACTTTTTAGGGCCACACCAGCAGCATATGGAGGTTCACAGGCTAGCAGTCGAATCAGAGCTGTAGGCACCAGCCTACACCACAGCCACAGCAACGTGGGATCTGAGCTGCACCTGCAACCTACACCACAGCTCATGGTAATGCCGGGTCCTTAACCCACTGAGAGAGGCCAGGGATCGAACCCGTGTCCTCATGGATGCTAGTTGGGCTCCTGAACCGCTGAGCTACAATGGGAACTCATCATTTAGAGTCTTATTTCAGAACTTAATTTTTGTAAAACTCTGGTTTTCTCAACTTTAAAGTAGAGGCAATAGTAGTAATGACCTCAGGGCTATCGTGAAAATTGACTGTGGCGATTTCTTTCTTCTCATATTACTCAACCTCTCAACAGCATGTGGTATGGGACATCCTTCTTAAAACATTTTCTTCCCTTAACTTTCCCTATAAGCTACTCTCCTGATTTTCTTTCTGTTTATTCATCCCCTGCCTCTCCATTTCCATCCATGTCCTGGCGGTAGGATGGGCCCTCTTCCGTTTCTTCTACTCCTCTTTCCTTTTCTCATCTCTCCTTTCCTTTCCCTCCTCTCCCCTTTCTCTTCTTCTCTCTAATATGTCACTCTTGGGTAACTAAACCATTTTCATTCTTTACACAATTTCTATTTCCCAAACGCTTGTCTCTTGCTTTGACTCCAGATCAATAAACCCAACTGCTGACTTGATATGTACGTCTAGACATATATGTCACTTCAAACTTAGATCTATATCTTACGTTGCTCAAAACACTTTTCTTCTTTCCTCTCCTCTCCTCATTCTTCCCCACCTGTCATTTCCTCCTATTTTTTCTTCATAAAGGGCACCATCATGTTTTCAGTTGCACAAGCCAGAATTTCGATTTTACAGTTGATATCTGTCTGCTTTTCATTATCCACATCCAATTGACCAGCATGGTTTGCATTTCCTCCTCCAAGGAAGTGTTCAATCCTACATTTACTTTTCCTTATTTCTTTTCCCCATCACTGATCCCTTTGTGTCCATTCTCGAACCACTCTCCAAATCTACTTTCCAACATGCCTCCAGAGAATGTCCTTCCAGGCTTATTATTCTCCTGCTTAAAAGCATCCCAGTGGTTTCCCACAGCAAGCTCAGTGGTACCAATTTCTTCACCATTGTTTTCCAGGCCCTTCTTACCTTCCCTAACCCACGGCTTACCCATCTCTTCCTGGATGATAATGCTCCAGCCTCTCTCATCTCCTTTCTCAGACAAATCAGACCATTTCTTGCCTCAGGGTATTTTTACTTGCTCTTCCTGTTGCCCAAAAGCAATGATTTTTCACAGGGTTGGGTTCTCTTCTTTCAGGTTTTAGCCTAAATATCATCTCCTCATAGAGGCCTTTCAACCTAGCCTGTGCCCTTCCTTCCAAGTTCCTGTATTATATGTCCTGACTTACTGCCTTTTTTACAATTGCACAATCTGAATTTTGCCTATGCATTACCTTTTTTGCTATCCATGGTCCCTACAACCCTCATATACATGAAGACAGAGAACATACGTGTTTTGTTCACTGTTGTGTTCCTGATGCTTAGAGCATTACCTAGTCCATTCATTCAGCTAATGTTTGAGAAATGAGATAGTGGATACAATGCACTTACTACTGTGTTTGCAAATGAAAAGTGCTCATAAATGTTAACTTATTATTAAAAGGACTGTTTCTCTTTTGTCCTATGATTTCAATGTTTGTATCCTGTGGTGGTGGAGGAAGATTGATTATAATTTCAATTCCATTAAATTCAATTCAGGTTAAAACAGTTGACTAGCTTTCCTTCTCCTGTTGAATTAAGCACCTCTCCCAGCAGGGGAGCTACTGGGTCGTGTTTTAGTCTTCTGTCCTAGTAAACATGGTTTGAGGGACAAGTAGTTATGCATTCGTTCATTCATTTTTTCAATTTTTTCTAAGCACCCATCATGGGTCTCATGTCTACTCGAGCTTTGTGTAAGGTAAAAATGATCCAATTCATCCCACACTTCTAAGGTCACATTAAAGGGACTAAATAAATCACAAACTTCAGCACAACAGTAGATGAACAATGTAGGTAATAAGTGCAGGGAGAGGAAATCTGTTCCAGGAATAGCATCGGCGTGAGCCTTGAAGAGTAAGTAAAGGAGGCGGTTTTGTGATGACCATTATGCATATTTCTGGACCTTTATGGGAAACTTCTTTCCAAATGTGTTTTTTGTTTGTTTGTTTCCTGTACTCCCCTCTCTGGGACGATTGTGGAACTTTTCATTCAATTAAGAAACCACATCTTTACCCCCAGACAATGAACTGACTGGGTTGACGCTGTGTCCATTCATTAATTCCTCTCCTCTCCTCTCCTCTCCTCTTCTTTTCAGCTGCACCTGTGTCATATAGAAGTTCCTGAGCCCGGGACCAGGGATCAAATCCAAGCCACAGCTGTAACCTATGCCACAGCTGCAAGAATGTTAGATCCTTAACCTACTGCACCACAACGAAACTCCAAATTCCTTTTCTTTATATTCTTGTTGTTACCCCCTCTTTTTTTTCCTGGCACTTGCCCCTCCAGTCCACTCCTGATTTTACTGTCAGAGTAATTTTGATAAGGCAGAGACCTGATATGTCACTCCTTAAAATTCTTCAACAGCCATCGAGTTCCTTTTGGTGTGTGTGTATGTGTGTGTGTGTGTTGCTTAGCCGCTGATTTTATATTCTTGTGACACTACCTCCTGTGACAGTGGGTCTTTTCACACTCTTTCCCATCGCTCTCTTCCTGTGGAATCTTTTGTCTTTCATGCCTGTGTTTTCAGTCCCCGGCTCAGGCCCAGATCCACACCAGGCCCTCCTCTCAGACAAACCTTTTGCTCTTCACTCTAATAAGTGCCCCTAGCTACTACCCCCATTTCTTCCTCACAAATTGCTGTTTTGTGAGCTTCATAGAGCCTGGCATCTTGGGAACTATCTTTTATTGATGTTTAATTAAATGAGCTGGACTTGGCGAGGTACAATTATGAAATAGTATTCATTTAATCCCTCCCAAATCCTCAAACACTCCAGCCTTTTCCTCAGGAGATTCCTCAGACAAATCTGAGAGCTTTACTCATCTCACTTAGGTATTAGAACTGTCTCATTTTTTGTTGTCAGAAAGTCTGCTCAAATCTTAAATTTTGGTTACTTGTTCAATTAAAGAAAAATGCTCCTGTTTCCTCACTTCAGACCTGCACTTGGCTCAGAAATGTGCACTCTAAAGGGATAAGGTTGGGATGAGGGTCTACTCTTTTGCTACAGCGCCTTACTTTGCTCTTATACTTCTCTTTCCTTCTCAGTCCATGGCGCTGGATCTGTTAGGGCTGAAGCTGGGACCATCCTTGTTCTTTCTTGCTCATCTCGGTAGGTGTCAGAAACCAGGCTCCTTCCCTGAGGTCTGTGAGCTACGTCAGTTCCCAGAGTCACCTCGCAGAATGAAGCATCAGGTGCTTGCAGTTGTCACCGGCTGGCCCACCCTTTGGTGACTGCCTTCTTTTCCATGTCCTCTTTCTTTCCTCCCTTATGTGTGTTTTCTTCACTTTGTAAATAAACTGCTTAATCAAATATTTGTCTTAGGATCTTCCTCAAGGGCAAAGAAAGGTTGATTAAATTTTCTGTAAAAGACCAAACAGTGGGTATTTTAGGCTTTGTGGACTATATCAGCTCGGTCTCAATCACTCAACTGTGCCACTGTGTGCCCTTGAGCAGCCACAGATAATCTGTGAGTAAGAAAGCATGCTTGCATTAAAAACTGTCAGAGGAGTGGGAGTTCCCGTCGTTGCTCAGTGGTTATCGAATCCGACTAGGAACCATGAGGTTGCGGGTTCGATCCCTGGCCTTGCTCAATGAGTTAAGGATCCGGCGTTGCCGTGACCTGTGGTGTAGGTTGCAGACGCAGCTCGGATCCCGCGTTGCTGTGGCTGTGGCGAAGGCCGGCGGCTATAGCTCCTGTTAGACCCCCAGCCTGGGAACCACCATATGCCGCTGGTGCGGCCCTAGAAAAGGCAAAAAGACAAAAAAAAAAAAAAAAACTCAGAGGAGTGACAAAACTGTTCACTACAATGATGAATATATATGTTATTTTATTAGAACAGTTGAAGCTTAGAGCTGTAATATCTTCCTGTTGAACGGAACGTCTTATAACATAGTGTCCCTCTTAATTCTAGTGATGCTTTCTGCGTTCATATCTGTATTAGCTGATATTTAACTAGTGACCCCAGCTTTATTGTGCGTAACATTGGCTTGCTATATAAAAGAAAATCTTGGATCCCTTTATATTCAGCTTTTCCATATTCGTGTGTGTGTGTGTGTGTGTGTGTGTGTGTGTGTGTGTGTGTGTTATGGACTAAATACTTGGGTTTGCTCAAAATTGATATGTTGAAGGTCTGACTCCTAGTGTGATGGGATCTGGAGATGAGCCTTTGAAAGGCGATTAGGTTTAACTGAGGTAGTGAAGGTGGGGCCTCAGGATGAGATCAGTGTTCTCTGCTCTTCTAAGGAGAGGAAGAGAGACTGGAGCTCTCTTTCTCTGCCACCTGAGGACACAGTGAGAAGGCGGCCATCTGCAAACCAGAGGTGAGCCCTCACTGGGAGCTGAATCTGCCAGCGTCTTAATCTCAGATCTACCACCAGAACTGAGAGATGTCAATGTCTGCTGTTTAAAGCATCCAGTCCGTGCTGTTCTGTTACAGCGCCCTGAGCTGACTGAGGCAGTGTGCCTCTTCTGCACTGTGTATAACGGAATTAAAAAGTGTTTGAAATTTTCTGTATTTTACTTGGCAAGACTTTTTTCATTTATTTCAATTACTGGCATTTTTTACATGTTTTCGTCATATTGCTTTGTCCATTTTATTCCATTCTGTTTCTTTTTTCTTTTCTTGTCTTTTAAAACTTTTGATAGGTTATCTTTGCTTTCTTATTTCATTGTCTTCTTCTGTTTCATAATAATTATTATTTTTTGTCTTTTTAGGGCCACACCTGCGACATATGGAGGTTCCCAGGCTAGGGGTCGAATTGGAACTGTAGCTGCTGGCTTTCACCACAGACACAGCAACTTGGGATCCTAGCTGTGTCTGCAGTGTACACAGCAGCTCACAGCAATGCTGGATCCTTAACCCACTGAGCAAGGCCAAGGATCGAACCCGAAACCTCATGGTTACCCATTGGATTCATTAACCACAATGGGAACTCCCTATTTCATAATTGTACATATTTATCTTTCTAGTTGTTCTTGAAATATAATATATCTGAATCTAAATGTTATGTCAAAGAAACATGGACCATAGACTACGTAGACACCAATCATCTTCTTCTGACTTGTGTGGTATTACTGTCCATTATTTGTTATTTTATTGATCCCACAAATTAGACATAGTTTTCCTTTTATTTCTTAATTCAGACAGTGTTTATTGAAAATCTACCAGTTTTTTTGCTCACCATTTCCTCTTGCATCTCCTAAATCTTTTTGCTGTCGTTTTCCTTTTACCTGGAGTACAGCTTAGTAGGTCTTTATGTAGATCTGTTGTTACCAAATGTTCCCAGTTTTTGACCATCTTATTCCAAAAAGCAGTTTTGTAGGTTCACAATTCTAGATCAGCTATTTCTCTCGACATTCCAATAACATCATTCAACTGTTCTGACCCTCGGTGAGTACTTTAATCTCTCCAAGACTGTTTCTGTGGTTCAACGAGCAAAGTAATCCAAGCTGAACTAAGGGCTGTTCACTCCAGGTCACCTGGACAAAGAGCTTGATGGGACCCATTCTGTCAGTGGGAGCAGCATCTCCGTTTCCGTGGTAGGAAAGGTTGGGTTATCTCTTGGGCCCCATGGTGTCTAGGGCCTGGGGGCTGGCTTTCCAGACATATGGTAACTCTATACCTAGTTTTCTGTGGTACGTCCATACTGTTTTCCATAGTAGTTGTACCTGTTTACATCCCCACCAACAGTGCAGGAGGGTTTCCCTTTCTCCACACCCTCACTAGCATTTGTTATTTGTAGAATTTTTTTTCCTTTTTTAAAATTACTTAATGGATTTTATTACAGTTACAGGTGTACAAAAATCATCACAACCAAATTTGATAGCATTTCCACCCCAAACCCTCAGTGCATCGCCCACCCCCCAACTTGTCTCATTTGGAAACCATAAGTTTTCCAAAGTCTGTGAGTCAGTATCTGTTCTGCAGAGAAGTTCGTTGTGTCCTTTTTTTAGATTCCACATGTAAGTGGTAGCATTTGATTCTGGTATCTCATTGTCTGATTGGTTTCACTTCACATGATAATTTCTGGGTCCACCCGTGTTGCTATAAATGCTATTATTTTGTTTCTTTCAATGGCTGAGTAGTATTCCATTGTGTATATGGACCACATCTTCCCTATCCATTCCTCTGTCGATGGGCATTTAGGTTCTTTCCATGACTTGGCTATTGTATAGAGTGCTGCAATGAACATTGGAGTACATGTGTCTTTTCGAGTCATGGTTTCCTCTGGATAGATGCCCAGGAGTGGGATTGCTGGATCAAATGGTAATTCTATTTTTAGTTTTCTGAGGAATCTCCATACTGTTTTCCACAATGGTTGCACCAATTTGCGTTCCCACCAACAGTGTAATAGGGATCCTTTTTCTCGACACCCTCTCCAGCAATTATTGTTTGTAGACTTTTTAATGATGGCCATTCTGGCCGGTGTAAAGTTGTACCTCATAGTGGTTTTGATTTGCATTTCTCTAATGAGGAGCAATGTTGAACATCTTTTCATGTGTTTATTTGCCATCTGCATGTCTTCTTTGGAGAATTGTCTGCATAGATCCTCTGCCCATTTTTTGATGGGGTTGTTTGTTTTTTTTGGTATTGAGCTGTAGGAGGTGTTTGTAAATTTTGGAGATTAATCCCTTGTTATTTGATTCATTTGCATATATTTTCTCCCATTCTGTGAGCTGTCCTTTCGTTTTGTTTAAGCTTTTCTTTTCTGTGCAGAAACTTTGAAGTTTAATTAAGTCCCATTTGTTTATTTTTGTTTTTATTATCATTTGTTTTTATTGTCATCTATGTTTTGTTTTTATTGTCATTTGTTTTTATTGTCATCTATGTTTTCCTCTAAGAATTTTGTAGTATCTGGTATTATTCTAGGTCTTTAATCCATTTTGAGTTTATTTTTGTGCATGGTGTTAGGGAGTGTTCTAATTTCATTTTTTTTTACATGTGGCTGTCCAGTTTTCCCAGCACCACTTATTGAACAGACTGTCTTTTCTCCATGGTATATTCTTGCCTCCTTTGTCATAGATTAGTTGAGTATAGGTGCATGGGTATAATTCTGGGCTTTCTATCCTGCTCCACTGATCTATATTTCTGTCTTTGTGCCAATACCATATGGTTTTGATGACTGTAGCTTTGTAGTATAGTCTGAAGTCAAGGAGTCTGATTCCTCCAGCTCCATTTTTCTTTTTCAGGATGTCTTTGGCTATTCTGGGTCTTCTGTGCTTCCAAACAATCTTTAAAATATTTTGTTCTAGTTCTGTGAAAAATGTCCTTGGTAATTTGATAGGGATTGCATTGAATCTGTGTATTGCCTTGGGTAGTATAGTCATTTTGATAATATTGATTTGTCCAATTCAAGAGCATGGTATGTCTTTCCATCTGTTCATGTCATCCTTGATTTCTTTCATCAGCATCTTATAGTTTTGAGTACAGGTCTTTTGTCTCTAGGTAGGTTTATTCCTGTGTTTGATTCTTTTTTTAATTTTATTTTTTTTTTGTCTTTTTGCCTTTTCTAGGGCCACACTTTTTGGCATATGGAGGTTCCCAGGCTAGAGGTTCCAATCAGAGCTGTAGCCACCAGCCTACACCACAGCCACAGCAATGCCAGATCTGAGCCGCATCTGTGACCTACACCACAGCTCACGGCAATGCCGGATCCTTAACCCACTGAGCAGTTGAACCTGCAACCTCATGGTTCCTAGTCGTATTCGTTAACCACTGAGCCACACAGGAACTCCTATTTGATTTTTTTCCCAATGGTAAATGGGATTGTTTCCCTAATTTCTGTTTCTGATCTTTCATTGTTAGTATATAGACATGCAGTTGAATTCTGTGTATTAATTTTGTATCCTCCAACTTTGCCAAATTCATTGATGAGCTCTAACAGTTTTCTGGTAGAGTCTTTAGGATTCTCTAGGTATCATATGTCATCTGCAGATAGTGATAGTTTTATTTCTTCCTTTCCAATTTGGATTCCTTTTATTTGTTTTTCTTCTCTGATTGCTGTGGCTAGGACTTTCAAAACTATGTTGAATAGTAGTGGCAAGAGCAGGCATACTTGTCTTGTTCCTGATCTCAGTGGGAATTCTTTCAGCTTTTCACCATTGAGAATGATGTTAGCTGTGGGTTTGTCATATATGGCCTTTATTATGTTGAGGTAGGTTCCCCTTATGCCCACTTTCTGAAAGGCTTTTATCAGAAATGGGTGTTGGATTTTGTCAAATGCTTTTTCTGCATCTATTGAGAGGATTATATGGTTTTTACTCTTCAGTTTGTTAACGTGGTGTATCACACTGATTGATTTGTGGATATTGAAGAATCCTTGCATCCCTGGGATAAATCCCACTTGATCATAATGTACATCCTTTTAATGTATTGTTGGATTTGGTTGGCTAGTATTTTGTTTAGGATTTACATCTATGTTCATCAGTGAAATTGGCCTGTAATTTTCTTTTTTTGTGATATATTTGTGTGGTTTTGGTATTAGGGTGATGGTGGCCTCATAGAATGAGTTTGGGAGTGTTCCTTCCTCTGCAATGTTTTTGGAATAGTTTCAGAAGGATAGGTGTTAGCTCTTCTCTAAATGTTTGATAGAATTCGCCTGTGAATCCATCTGGTCCTAGACTTTTGTTTGTTGGAAGTATTTTTATCACAGTTTCAATTTCAGAACTTGTGACAGGTCTATTCATATTTTCTATTTCATCTTTGTTTAGTCTTGGAAGATTGTACTTTTCTAAGAATTTGTCCATTTCTTCTAGGTTTTCCATTTTATTGCCATGTAGTTGCATATAGTAGTCTCTTATGACCCTTTGTATTTCTGTGATGTCCGTTGTTACTTCTCCATTTTCATTTCTAATTTTATTGATTTGTGTCCTCTCTCTTTTTTCCTGATAAGATCTAGCTAAGGGTTTATCAATTTTGTTGATCTTTTCAAAGAACCAGCTTTTAGTTTCATTGATCTTTTCTGTGGTTTTCTTTGTTTCTATTTCATTTATTTCTGCTCTGATCTTTATGATTTTCTTTTCTTCTACTAATTTTAGGTCTTGTCTGTTCTTCCCTCTCTAGCTGCTTTAGATGTAAAGTTAGATTGTTTATGTGAGTTTTTTCTTGTTTCCTGAGGTAGCCTTGTATTGCTATAAACTTTCCTCTTAGAACTGCTTTCGCTGCATCCCATAGGTTTTGGAATGTTGTATCTTTGTTGTTACTTGTTTCTAGGTATTTTTAAATTTACTCTTTGATTTCTTCTGTGATCCACTGGTTGTCTAGTAGCATGTTGTTTAATCTCCAAGTGTTTGTGTTTTTTGCAGTTTTTTTTCTTGTTGTTGATCTCTAGTCGTATAGCGTTGTGGTCAGAAAAGATGCTTGAAATGATTTCAGTTTTGTTAAAGTTACCAAGGCTTGATTTGTAGTCCAGAATGTAATCAATCTTAGAGAATGATCTGTGCACACTTGAGAAGAATGTGTATTCTGTTACTTTTGGATGGAATGTCCTATAAGTATCTATTAAGTCCATCTGGTCTAATGCTTCATTCAGGCCTGTGTTTCCTTACTGATTTTCTGTCTGGATGACCTGTCCATTTCTGTAAGTGGGGTGTTAAAGTCCCCCACTATGATTGTGTTATCGTTGATTTCTCCTTTTAAGGTTGTTAGCAGTTGCCTTATATATTGTGGTGATCCTATGTTGGGTGCATAGATATTTAAAAATGTTATATCTTCTTCTTGGATTGATCCTTTGATCATTATGTAGTACCCTTCCTTGTCTCTTAAAATGTTCTTCATTTTAAAGTCCATTTTGTCTGTAATGAAAATTGCTACTCCAATTTTCTTTTGATTCCCATTTGCTTGGAATATTTTCTTCCATCCTCTCACTTTCAATTTGTATGTGTCTCTAGAAGTGAAGTGGGTCTCTTGAAGACAGCATATATATGGGTCTCGTTTTTGTATCCACTTGGCTAGTCTATGTCTTTTGGTTGGGGCATTCAGTCCACTAACGTTTAAGGTAATTATTGATATGTATGTTCTTATTGCCATTGTATTAATTGATTGGGGTTTTTGTTGCTCTTTTTTCTTCCCTTATTCTCTTGTTGTCTCCTCTTTTGGTTTGATGACTATTCTTAATGTTGTATTTGAGTTGATTTTTTAAATTTGTTTGTGTATCAATTGTAGATTTTTGGTCTCCAGTTACCCTGAAGTTCTGATACAGAAGTCTATGTAAACAAGATTGTTTTAAGTTGTTGGTTTCTTAATTGCATGTGCTTCTCCACTTTCCTGCGTTTGTGCTCTCTTCTCACAATTTCTGATTTTGGTAGCACAATTGTGCAAGGATGATTTAGTATCTTTACTGTATATATGCCTTTACTGGTGGGCCTTGTCATTTGTGGTGTTTTTGTTTCTGGTGTGGTCTTTTCTTTTCTGCCTAGAGAAGTTCCTTTAGGATTTGTTGTAAAGCTGGTTTAGTGTTGCAGAAATCTCTTAGCTTTTGCTTATTTGAATGAGAGCCTTGCTGGGTAAAGTAATCTTGGTTGGAAATTTTTTCCTTTCATCACATTTAGTATATCATGCCACTCCCTTCTGGGCTGCAGAGTTTCAGCTGAAAAATCTGCTGATAACCTTATTGGGGTTCCCTTGTGTGTCATTTGTTTCTTTTCTTTAGCTGCTTTCAATATTTTCTCTTTGTCTTTAATTTTGGTCATTTTGATTAATATGTGTCTTGGGGTGTACCTCCTTAGGTTTATTTTATATGGTACTTGTTGCATTTCCTGGATTTGAGTGAGTGGTTCCTTTCCCATGTTAAGAAAGTTTTCCACTATTATCTCTTCGAATATTTTTTCTGTCCCCTTCTCTCTCTCTTCTCCCTCTGGTACCCCTATGATACAGATGTTGGTGCATTTAACATTATCCCAGAGTTCTCTGAGACTCTCCTCTTTCCTTTTAATCTTTTATCTCTTGTCTCATCTGCATTAGTGATTTCCACTAATCTGTCCTCCACCTGGCTTATTTGTTCTTCTGCCTCCTGTATTCTACTGTTGGCTGCTTCTAACAAATTTTTTATTTCAGTTATTGTATTTTGCATCTCTTCTTGCTTAATTTTTATATCTTGTATTTCTTTGCTCAGTGTTTCCTGTAAATTATCAATCTGTGCCCCCAGTTTATTTCCAGTGTCTTGTGTCATATTCAGCATCAACAGTCTAAAGTCTCTTTCTGGGAGGCTGATAATCTCCTCATCACTGAGCTGTTTTTCTGGAGTTTTTTTTTCTCCCTTATCTGTGTTACAGTTTTCTGTCTTTTCATTTTTATAGGCTTTTGGTGTGCTCACCTTTTTTCAGACAATAGAGTTGTAGCCTCTCTTAATTCTCATGTTTGCCTCCCCATGACTGAAGTTGGTATGGGAGGGCTTGCTGTCGGCTTCCTAGTGGGAGGGTCTGGTGCCTGCTCATTGGTAGGTGGGGCTGATTCCTATCCCACTGGTGGGTGGGGCTTTGTCTCTGGGTGAGATTAGAGGTGGTTGTGTGCCTGAGGGGTCTTTAGGCAGCCTGTTTACTGATGGGTGGGGCTGTGATCCCACCTGGATTACTGTTTGGCCTGTGCTTCTCAGCGCTGATATGAGGGGTCAGATTTTCCCCAAAATGGCTACCTCCAGAGAAATGCAGTCTGGTGAATGTTCCCAAGAGCTTCCCCTCCAATGCCCTTCCCCCACAACAAGCCACAGGCATCTCTGTTTTCCCAGGAGATCCTCCAAGAATTGCAGTCAGGTTTGACCCAGATTCCTATGGAGACTTTGCTTTGTCCTGGGACCCAGTGCACGTGAAAGTCTGTGTGTGCCTTTCAAGAATGGAGTCTCCTCTTTCCCCCAGTCCTGTGGAGCTCCTGCACGCAAGCCCCACTGGTCTTCAATGCCAGATGCTCTGGGAGCTCTTTCTCCCTGTGCCAGATCCCCAGGTGTGGGGATTTGATGTGGGGCTTAGAATTCTCAGTCCTATAGGTGAGTCTCTGTGATACAGTTACTTTCCAGTCTGTGGGTCTTCCTACCCGGGAGTTATGGGGTTGCTTATATCACACAATCGCCCTCCTACCTCTTGATGTGGTCTCCTCTTTGTCTTCTGGAGTAGAATATCTTTTTGAAAGTTTCCAGTCCATTCGGTTGAAGGTTGCTCGGCATTTGGTTGTAATTTTTTTGATTTTATGAGAGAAGCTGAGCTCCAGTCCTTCTATTCCAGCATCTTAATCCAATCTCCCTGTAGAATTTTTAATGGCCGTTCTGATTGGTGTGAGGTTATGTACTTTTGACTTGCATTTCAGAGAGAATTAGTTCTGAATTATTTTATATTTGTCTGTCTCTTGGATGCCCTTAATTTTGTGTGCTGGAGAAAGTCCTATATCCTGAGATAAATATAGTTGATTCTAAACTGATAATGTTTATAATTAAAATAGAAGCTCTCTAACTTTGGGCAACTGTGCTTTTCTGTTGGAAAGAATCTAATTGTCCATACATGTCATCCCCCCAGTTTTGCCCTCCTTACTACCCTGTTTGCTTTTAGGGCTTATTCAGCTTTGCCGTATTCACTGGTGTTTGGAGATTTATTTAAGACAATTTCTTCTCATCTGAATTGTTGTGAAGAAAAATCTGAAATGTATACCTTTAAAAAATATAAACCTTGTTCTGTTTTGTTCCTTGTATTACAGCAGTAATTTATTGTTATCTGACAAGATTTCTTTCAGTTATAAGCAAATAGCTATAAAGTTAATTATTTATTAAAGCACCCTAGGCAGGGAAAATTTATGTCCCCCACAGAACTGTTTGCTTTTTTTGCAACTTCAGGAAATTTCTGATATTTTTCTCTTTTTTGACGTTTATCTCTTCCCAAACATACATACAAAATTAGGCACAATTTTTAGTGTCCACAGGTACCTTGCACACATTCCCTCATTTAATTCCCATTATAACCCAGTAGGATAGATATTATCCTAGGAGTAAGCATTACAGTGATGTCACCAGCTGGTCATGAACTTTGGTCACCCAGAGCTGGGAAGTTCAGGAATAGCACAAAAAGCCTGGGGTGGTGTCCTGGTCATTGTGAGTGCTCGGCACTGTCCCGGTGCAGGCCTCAAAGGAGCAGAGTGGCGCACTGGGTGGCAGCAGTGGCTGTGTCTGTGCTGAGGGTTGAGGATTAAAAAATACTCTCGGTGTAAACCAAGACTAGAATAGGTGGAAGAAAAATCAATGCACTACAACTAATTCAGTCACAGGAGAGGAGAATGAGGTGGCTATGTTTATGTTGGGGTGATACTTTCAGTGTTTACATTTGAAAGTCTAAGGGGTGGGCTAGTTAACTCTGTGTTAGCAAATAAAGGATGTTTGATGCATGAGTCGTGGTGCATGTTCTCTGTGTCTATAGACTAGCAAACCAGAGGAAATGACTAAATTTAAAGTTTGCCTAGACAAGGAACTTCTTCTGCAGATCAGAGTCATAAGGTCACTCATTCGGTCAGTCAACAACATGAACATTCGATATGTGCCAGGAAGTGTTGTAAGAACAGGGGGTGCAGCAGTGAAAACAGCTATCAGTATTCCTGAGGGTCCCTGGGCTGACGTGTGTGTGTGTGTGTGTGTGTGTGTGTGTTTAGGCAACATACAAATACATATCTAAATAACAACAGTCATCAGAAAATAATAAGAACTGTGCAGGAAAGTAACATCAGGTAACGTCAGAGAGAGTGACCCTGTGGCTACTGCTGACTGACTTGTTGAAAAGGGCTCTCTGGGAGTTCCCGTTGTGGTGCAGTGGTTAACGAATCCGACTAGGAACAATGAGGTTGCAGGTTCGATCCCTGGCCTTGCTCAGTGGGATAAGGATCCGGCGTTGCCGTGAGCTGTGGTGTAGGTCGCAGACGCGGCTCGGATCCCGCGTTCCTGTTAGACCCCTAGCCTGGGAACCTCCACGTGCCGCGGGTGCGGCCCTAAAATGACAAAAGGCAAAAAAAAAAAAAAAAAAGGACAGAAAGGCCTCTCTGGAAATGGCATTTATTCTGAGATTTTCATGACAAGGAGCTAGCTCTGTAAAAATTGGGGTTGGGGTAGGAAGTAAGGGGGTCTCAGTGCAGCAACTCTATCCTAAGATAACAAGCTTGTTGAGTTTGGGAAACCTGGGGTGTGGGCGCTGGTGAAGGTGAGGTTGGTAGGAGATGAAGTGCACAGGAAGGAGAGGGCCGGCTTTGTAGGCTTTGCGAGCCAGAGTGCATGGTCAGGATTTTATTCCAAGTGCAACGGGGAAACTCTGGAGGCTTTAAGGTAAGACTAAATGATTGTGATTTGCTCCCTCCTTATCTGTAAAATAGGATAATAATATGTCTTATCTCTTTTACATTCTATTTTTGTGAAAAATAACCACTTATCACATAATAAATGCTCAATAAAGGTTTGTTAACGATAATGAGTATTTTTCTTAATACACAATAGAAGCTGTAAAGCTGATAACTTCAAGATTTAGAGAAGAGTAAAAATGCCAACTACTTTTTATTGAGTGCCTACTGTATGCTTATATTATCTAATTTAATCTACACTCTAACTCTCTGCAGAAAGTTTTATACCGTAAAAGAAGTTAAGAAACTTGCTCAAGGTCACACAGCTAGGAAGGGTAGAGCCAGAATTTCAGTTTCACTTTTGGTCTTGCTGACTCTGCAGTCATGCCAGGCGGCCAGCCATATGGAGACTGTTTGCCCAGTTGTCTCTGGATGGCCTGTGGCTACAGCAGATGACCCCTTTTCAAAGGCCTCCAGCTTTTATTGAGCCTGGGTTTCCTGAGCAGTCGGGCACATAAACCAGAAAGCACAACACAGTCTGTAGTAATTCATTCTGGGCATCGCCATGTTTGCCAAATCATCCTATAAAGTGATATTTATAATTCAAGGATCCTGCCGTCTACCATCTCTCTATTTTGTATCTAAGCATCAAGAGGAAAACCACCCAAGAAATAGCAATTGACTGATGAGAAAGTAGAGCTAAAGGTGCTCTTTAACCTCAAGATGTTATTATAATTGTTATTATTAAGTGTTTTACTGGGAGATGAATACGATAATAAGAACGTTTCAGGAGTTCCCTTCGTGGCTCAGTGGTTAATGAATCCAACTAAGAACCATGAGGTTGCGGGTTCGATCCCTGGCCTCGCTCAGTGGGTTAGGGATCCGGCATTGCCGTGAGCTGTGGTGAAGGTTGCAGACGCGGCTCGGATCCCGCGTTGCTGTGGCTGTGGCGAAGGCCGGCGGCTACAGCTCCTGTTAGACCCCTAGCCTGGGAACCTCCATATGCCGTGGGTGCGGCTCTAGATAAGGCAAAAAGACAAAAAAAAAAAAAGAAGAAGAATGTTTCTTTGGCTAACTAAACCGATGCATTCTGCATGAAAGAGAATTGTTCTAAGGTGTTAACACGTGGAAGGTGATTGAATGAAGGGCTTTGTAGGGGAACTGAAACAATCCTGGGACTGGGAGGCTGGTACTTTTTGTGGACTGGAGAAGCCAGCTGAGCCATGATGGTCCTGATTAGTCTCTGGGCACGAAACATGAGCTTCTTACGCTGCTGAGAGCTCACTTCCACTTTTATCTCTCCTGTTGCCTCTGTGTGCACCCTGAAGATACTGGGCTTTGCTTTGTCAGTATTTGGTAGGCTATTGAAATTCTGTTGTCTTCAGAGATAGAGAAGTACTGACAAACAATAGGGCAGATATCTGTAGTTAATATGGGAAAAATAAAAGGTCTGCCTTCATCTGCCTTTGTTCCTCTATCATTAACGCAGTTACAATAAACTGCTTTGCTGAAGAGAGTGCTATTCCTTTTGTTTGAATTCTAAATATCTTTCCAATGAAACAACTGACATTAGCTAATATGACTATTTCTAGTAAAACATATTCTAATACTCTGAAGACTTCATCATCTAGCAGGTGTCATGCATAATGCAGCATTTCAATCTGTATGCACAAATGTGTCTCCTTTTTCCTCTCCTTATTCATCTTACTTTCTTTCTTCTCATGAGACTAAAATCAGGGGTTTGGATTTAACTTTAGATGGCTTAGGGTTTCTTTTTCCTATATACCAGACTCTAGTCTGAATTTTTTAGTAAATAACAACAAAAAAAGATCCCTACCCCTGTGCGCTGAAGGCCTCTCTAGCATAGCGACAGGCAACAAAGTCTAAACATATGAAACCCCTAAATAGGAGTTTCTGTTGTGACTCAGCAGTAACAAACTGACTAGTATCCATGAGGACTCAGGCTCGATCCCTGGCCTCACTCAGTGGACTAAGGATCCGGCGTGGCTCTGAGCTGTGTGCCATGAGCAGATGTGGCTTAGATCCTGCATTGCTGTGGCTGTAGTATAGGATGGCAGTCACAGCTCCGATTCGACCCTTAGCCTGAGAACTTCCATATGCCGCAGGTGCTGCCCTTGAAAAAAAAAAAAAGGGAAAGAAACACCTAAATAAGATAATATGTTCAAAGGTGATGTTAGGAGAGGCTCCTGGAACATGAGAAAAGAGAGTAAATAGTCGGAGGAGGAAAGCATGGGCTGTTGGGTATATTTAGACAGATAATCCTTTTTATTCAAAAGGATCATACACCACTGTTCAAGGTAAAAAGGAAGTGAATTATTCTGTGCCATAGAAAATGGATGAATTCATATGCCTATTTGTACAGAAATTTTTAAAATAGATTTTGCAGGAGGTTGTGTTCCCCTGGGTTAACTGAATGCCTCATTTAAATTCTTTACCTTCATTGACATCTCAAAAGGGGCGCCACCTCCACCGCAGGCTGGATGAGGGTGTTGTATTGGTGTTCCTACCCTTTGTTCTGAGTAGTGCGCATTAAATCTGATGAAAAGAAATAGCAGCTAGGACCAAAAAATTCCCCCATACTTTGACAAGAAAAGCCAGCACCTGGAGTCAGATCTCTTGAGAGCAGAACGAGTCCTTAGAGATTATTCAGTCACACCCATTATGTCACGGCTGGGGGGTATTTTGGCTTCAACCCAGTGTCTGATTGGACCACTGGTGTTGGCCTGGCATCTCTGACCAGTAAAACTGTGACAAAATCCCACGGGGGTCTAATATGCCTGGAAGATGAGCTCTTTAGGACACTCAGACAAAATGGCAGGGAAGCCTAACCTCTCACTCCCCAGCACACGATTTCTTGAAACAATGAGACCCATTGAACCCGGGCAAACCCTTTCAGCTTTCAGAGAGCACCCCCCCCCCCAGCCAAATAGCAAGATAATAAATGAGCTTGTACATCTTGTAAAAGCTCTGAGATTGAGGTTACCCACCATCAAGAAGACCCTTTCTCTCTGAAGGATTCACCCAGAAGACTGGATCTTGTTCTACAAAATATGATCCTCAGAGCAGCCAAGAGTGGCATCACCGGGGAATTTGTTGAGATGCACAATCCTGGGCCCTGTCTAGGGATCTATATTCTAGCAAGTCCCCAGATGAGATAGGTGGGGAGTAAGGCTGAGACTCAGTGGACTAGACCACTTTTACCATAAGCTCTCCTGTCTAGGGAAGAGCAGGAGACCATGACCTTTGAATCCCAGATGATGCATGTCAGTCACCTTCCATCCATGTTCTGTAGGAACTTAACTAATTCTGTGTTAATGAACATTAGGTCAGTTTGAGTAATTTGTCTGGGGCCCAGTTCTGGAAGAGTTCTTCAGCCGATGCCTGAATGCATTTCGCTCAGAGGGAGGGTTGGAGGAGGATTCCAGTGGGACAAGGGAGGGCCGTGCTGGTTCATCAAGACACCTTGTTCTGTGACCAAACCCTCCCCTTTGTCCTCCCTGCCGTGGGAAGTCCTGATGTCTCAATCTGACTCCCTCCACTAGAGAGACTGGCTCTTCTTAAGAGAGAATTCAACTATCCCCCATCATCTGCTTTACATAATTGGAACAACGAGCTGAAAGCATATGCTGGAGGAAGCCCGGCTTGGGGACCAAAAAATTTGGAAAATTCTCCTCTTTGCTCTGTTGAACAGTGAGTGGTCTAGAGGCTGCAAAGGAACAATGTGCCTTATTTGGGATCTAGGAATTGCAATTCAGGAGACACAGACTCAGGTAAAAGCAGAAAGAGTGTTCCAGGGAAGAAAGTCAGGGACCTTAAAGGAAAAAGACACAAGGTTGTTAAAAGTTGTCTGGCAAGAGTTATAATTGGCTCTAACAAAAAAAAGAGAAATATTTGTCCCGTCACCAGTTATGTAGGGTCAGGGGCTGATGAATATCGTGAGTTTCTGGAGCGCTGTGCAGATGTCTGGTTGCCTGGGTTAAGAGCGTAAGTGGTTGAAAGTTCCAGTTCCATCCAGGCAGACAGGCAGAGGTCCCACTTCCTCCTCAGCCACTTGGCTCCATTTTAGAGAGCCCTTTTAGCAAGAGCAACACCATTTTGATTTCCCTTTGCCAGGTCCAGTATGTTAATTATCTTGATTTCTGTATTCCGTTCCTCGATGCGCTATGTTGACTTGGGTTTCCCAACCACTCCTGGGTCGGCGTTTTGGAGACCCCAGACTGGACCCTGTGACCCTGATCATTACACTGTGGCCTTGCAAAGAGTGGCCCTGTCTGCCCCACAAGCCCCGACTTCACTTGTCAGGCATCATTCTTCCAGCCTCAGAAACTTACCACACGGGGTTCCATTCTTTATTGCATTTGGTAGACAACAGTCCTGTGAGACAAGCATCATGGTTATCTCCATTTTATAGACTGAAATGCCAAAACTCAAGAAAAAAAATGGAAGATTTTCCTGAAGGTGACATATTTGAAGCTTACTGCTGAGGTAGACACATCAAGATGATCGATGACTTCGAAGAGTGTGAAACCAAGGGCAGTCACCAGTTACATCCCTTAAACCTTGAATGGCTTAATAAATAATAGCCTGTAACCTGCCTTCACCGATCAAGCTCGCCTTCATTGTGCTTGCAGACTGCCTACCCTCCCAGCTTTACGTAGCTTAGATGATACATCACAAGACTCCTTTAACGCTGCTCTAGAGGTAATACCTCTGACGTACAGATGCTAGAGTAACAATTGCTTAAATTGTTTTTTGGAAACATGGAGCTAGTCTTGCCCAGATCAAACCCATCAGACGGACCAAACGCTCAGCCAGGCCTGTTCACATGTCCAGTGGATAATGTTTAGACATCAGCCAAAAACTCCACGCTCCGGTCAGGCCAGCACTGCCCTTTTCTGAACACGTATCCCATGAAGACACGCGCAACTCAGGTCTGCACAGAACACTGATTATCTCTGCTTGTTCTTGCTTCCAGGCAGCTTTCCTCACACTCAGAACACCTTGCTTTTTCCTCTCATAAATACCCTGGCCCCCAAGCTTTTGAGGAGGTGGGTCTGAGACATGGCTCTATGGGAAATAATCTCTTTCTCTGACTCAGCATTTCCGTGTGTGGCTTGCTTCACACCAGGCAAACGTACTTCCTGCAGTAACAAGAGTGAAAACTCAGGGTTTAACCTCGCTTTGAATCTTTAAGGTGTATCATTGTAAACAGACCGTTCTGAGAAGTCAGAGCTGACAGGGTAGAGAACCCAGACCCGTGTCAGTGACTGTTCTAATGCTTTACATATATTAACACACTCTGCACAACAGTTTTATTACAGAAGCGCTATTATGTGGGCATCTTACAGAGAAGCAGACTGAGGCACAGAGCGGTCTGGAAATCTAGAAATTACCAGCGCCGTAATATGAGCCCAGGCCGTCTGTCTCCACTCCACTCTACTGTCCTGCCATACAGAAAGGATGTAGGCAGTACTTAGGAAGACACTGATATGGGGGTTTTCAATTATTCATAAAGCCCTAAAGGAGGTGGAAGTTTTGTAAAGGGCAGGAAGCTCAGTTCTGGAAGGGTCCGATGCGATTATGCCTTATGCTTGTACAGAGCTTTCTTCCAAAGAGATCAGTGATTCCCGTCACATCCCCGTCTACCTCTGACCTAAGGCCTTTTTTGTTAATAAGGAAAAGATTAAAGGGATCAAGAGGAACAAATGCATTCCTCTATTTAAATGATCAAATGAAGTGCTGATGGCTTCTGAATACTCAGCGAAAAACCTTAGTGGTTAGATGTGAACCAGCCCGAGATTAGGAGGGTTCAAAACTCTGAAGCGGATCTGTGAAGGGTGGATCAAGGTCCATCTTGCATCAGGGCTGATTATAGGTGGATGTTTAATGAGCAGGTGATATGTCCTCCTGAAACAGATAAAAACACCTTTGAAATGGAAATCAGCGTTTATGTACCTCGCCGAGTCTTGGGCTTGACGTGCGGTTGTGCGCTTCATATGCCTGTGCCAGGAAGGGGAGCCTGGCAGCAGCTGGCAGGCTGCAGGGCTCTGTGAGGCGGGTTGACGCCCTGAGCCGCAGTGGAACCCGTACAAATCTGACGGCTCAGCTCATTCCACTCACTTAGCCCTGCATGTGGAGAGGGCACACTGCTTCGGGTCTGGTACTTACCGAACCCGATTTAGGTGCCTAAAAGTAAGCCGGGGAGGAAGAATTCGGGTATGTTCCTCCGAATGGCTGGAAAGGCACCTCCGAAATGCTCCCACACCCGTCCGCCAACCCTCAGTGACCCCATAGGGCCCCTAATTGCGCTGATGTTTTCGCGGCATCGTCGGTGGTCCTACGCATGGTGGGGACCCGGGGACCGTCCCCCGAGGAGATGCTCCCTTATCGCTTGGAGGATCTTCTGCTGCTCAAGTGTTTGGGCGTGGAGGAAGGAATGGGTGCAGGTGTTCTGAGTATGGCCCCACAGCCACCCTGAGCTCTAGGTGGTGCTGCTCAGGGAACCTGTGTTAGTTCCGATGCAAACACTCAGGGGCCGTTTGGGTCCAGTGGAGCTCAGCGCAGTCCTGACTTTCAGTGATCTGACCAAAGCTGGACAGAAAGCGAGCAGGGACAGAGCATGTGAGCTCACGGTCAGCCTTCTCAGTGGCCTCCGGGGTCCTCTGATTCTGCTGGTCTGCTTCTGCGCTGGCGCTCCTGGATGCCCCTGGGACGTGCTCAGCGCTACCAAAGCCATTTGGGGCAAGGTGCTGGCAGCAAGAGAGCTTCAGCCTCCATTTACTGGGATTCAAACGACTACCTGCAACGCTGCTGACTCGTTGCACTGTTACTCTGGAGATTGCATTTATAGAACATTTGTAGATATTATGGAAATTGGCTTTTGTTGTTGTTGTTGTTGCCTTATCTAGGGCCACACCCGCGGCATGTGGAGGTTCTCAGGCTAGGGGTCTAACAGGAGCTGTAGCCACCGGCCTTCGCCACAGCCACAGCCACGCGGGATCTGAGCCGCGTCTGCAACCTACACCACAGCTCACGGCAACGCCGGATCCTTAACCCACTGAGCAAGGCCAGGGATCGAACCCGCAACCTCATGGTTCCTAGTCGGATTCGTTAACCACTGAGCCACGAAGGGAACTCCATATTACGGAAGTTGGGAGTGAGAACTGCTGGGAGTGAGAACTGTGCTGTGGGCACCTTAGCTGAAAGAGGTACCAACCAAAACGTTTCTCATCATTCTTAATGTATTTTTTACCTTTTTGTGTGTCATTTTATTCATCTTCTGAATCCTTATGAATGGGATAAAACAGTCAGTGATTTTGTATTTAACAGGCTCTAGGGTTTCTCTGTGTTAGCTACTCTGGAAAGCAAGTACAAAGTTCTCATCCTGAGTATCTTGGTGAGAATGCAGGATGCATAGAGAATAAATAAAAGGCAAAAGGCATTTTGTTACCATCTGATATAACTGTAAATATAGCAAGACAGCATACATACAAAAATATTGCCTTCCTAGAAAAAATATTGCCTTCCTAAAATTCTTTCTCCATTTTTCTAATTAATCTTTCTATCAGAAATAGAAGATAAACTAGATTGCCCACATATCCAGTTTAATAAATAAAATCAACATTTTAAGCTACTGGTTTAAAAATAATGTCATTTACCAAAGGTTCCTTAAAGACCGAGAAAGGGCTCTTTACATAGTTATTTTCACTTATTCTATGCTTTAAGCTATCTCAAAGTGACCTCATATTTAGAAAGTAATCGCTAGTAAGAAATGACTGGAACAGGCACGCATACCTTCTTATAAAACAAATACAAATCATATTTTCTTCACCGTACTAGCAGAAGCAATCTAAGAATAAAAATTCAGGATGCCATCCATTCAAATGAGAAGCATTTTGGTGCAAAGCTTAAGGACTTAGATTGGATCATGCTGTAGGTCTAAGATAAGTCATTAATAATTGCCAAACTGTCTCATCTCCTGGAACTGAGGAAAGAATGGATTCTAGTGTTACTGTGCGTACAGAAAGTATACAGTGTAGAGAGTATATAAAGCGCTTAGCCCAAGGCCTGGCTCAAGATAAACACTCAATAAAGGGGTGCCATCATTGCCATGGTCATTGATATATTGTAAAGAACCTGCAAAGTTGGAGACTTTTCTCTTTAACTTGTGCCATTTTGGTCCAGAACAATTAAGATTGCTTATTTCACACAGGTATTTATTTAATTCATTTTAGTTTAGTATCACCACAGTTGGAAGGCATTTATTTTCTCCTATGAGCATTGCCCATCAAATAGGGATTTGTGAAGAGCTGTCTTATTTGAGTCTTGAGTCACAAGGAAGTATGATTTTCAAGAAATGGACCTTCACGGCTGCTAGTCATCAATCACATGATAGATAAACAGAAGTGAATAAGGGCAGTTCCTTTTTGTCAGTGTATTAAAAAGAGCCTTGAGTTTGAATGGGGGAGTTGAACATACCTTCAGATTAAGCCTTTAAATAGCGTTTTCTTTTCCCAGCTACATCTTTGGAGTTTGAGCTGCAAATATGGCATGGCTAATCAGAATACATGTTCTTTGCATCTAGTGCTTCATTAATTGTTACTTGTTAACAGGTATTTGCACAAGGGAGCTTCTTGGGGCTGTAAGAGAATGGAGGTTCTGGCAACTGCTTAATAAATTAGCAGTTGAAAATACAAAAGTGTATAAACTGAGAATGTAATTTAACTTTCACTATGTTTATTTATTGACTTTCACCAAGTTTTTTCATACCTTCCCCAGGAAGTAAGAAGCAATTTATTAAATCTCATTTCAAGAGGAATTCAAATCTCCCTCCACAAACCGTGCATGGCTAATCTAGTGAAAATTGTTTTAAAAACACAAATACATTTAGAAATACCCTGCAGGGATACTTGAGGAAGCTTTGTGTGATTAGGATTAGTTCAGAAAATTCAAGATGCGAGCCTACTTTTCATAAAGTAATTATTTTCTTTCAAGATGCCCTTCACTTTTGGGAGAGAAACACTTCACTTATACTCTAATATTTCCATAAGTTTTATTAGAGTTCTCTTCTCAGGTTATGTCATAGAAGGATATTTAAAAGGTTTTATGGGCGTTGGGAGGGAATGGGGTTAACTAGTGCTTCCGTGCTGGAAAAGCAAGGCGATCCAGCTGTACAGTATAGGGAACTATGTCTAATCACATGTGACAAATCCATATATGTACATGTAACTGGGTCACCATGTGGTGCAGTTGGAAAATCTGATAGAAATCTGTAAACCAGCTATAATGCAAAAAAATAAATAAATAAAAGGTTTTATGATTCTGGTCTTCTGGATTCTCACAGAGTCCCAGAGTCACAAAGCAACCTGAAAGGTTTCATTCTTATTTACTTCATTTGGGGAAAGACAGACAGATGTATAAACTCTATCTTAAAAAGTGAACGCTGACTTATTTTCTTCTTTCATGCTTAAAGTTTTGAAGCAACTTCCATTGATTAGGAATTGTCATTTTTAGGAAAGCCGAAGGCCTTATTTGAAAGACTTAAATAGACTTCCTGAAGAATATGTTTCTAAGATCTGGAGATGAACAGAATTTCTAGAAATGAAAATGTTTGGATTTTTTCCCTTTATTATAATTTCAGATATATTAAAACTCAGTGACCAGTTTGCTAACACACAGTGGTCTGTGATTCTTTGCCGTTGGAGGAATGTAAACTTCCCACAGGCCTGAGAACCGAAGGATCCTTTGACCTAAGGGTCAAAACGATGACAGGTGTTCTTTTCACTGCAGTGCATGCAGTGAGTCATTTGTTATGAGATTATGTGAGACTTTCACTGGTGAGGAATACAATTACATTATTGAAGTGCTGTGTGATTTTAGAGAGTGGAACCAAAAATAATGTCTTTTTGATAGTTTCAGGGTGGGCAAAGAGTCGGATGCAGGTGAATGGAAATGGCTTGATTCTCTGTGATAGAGGTAATCATTATACTTGGAAAGCCCTTGTTGCTATTTAGGACAATTAACTGTTTTATTTATTTATTTATTATTTATTTATTCATTTATTCATTTATTTATTTATTTTTGTCTTTTTAGGGCTGCACAGATGAATAGAAAATTAAACCTAGGTGGTTGTGGAATTGGCTTTCAATTTATCATTTCTTAAGAGAGCTCAGTGGCCTGGCTGCTCTAATTACTAGGGTTAGGAAATTTGATCATTGGTGAAATGAAACATGCAGCTGTTCCAGTCTCTTTAAGAAACCACTTGGCACGGTCCATGGAAGGTCAAGTAAGCCTCTTGCCCACAGGAGGCTTAGTGGGGCAGTGCCTCACCTTAATTCTAGTGGGTTTTTATTTCAAGGGTCTTTATTTCATTTGTTTGGAGCTCTTCTTTGTTAATTTTGAGAGGGACTGAATCTGTCATCAATGGTTGATGACAGGATGTGGTAACAGGAGACCTCAGGATGGCCAGTCGTTGATTTCACTTCCAATCAACAGTAACTTTGACGTGTTGGGGGGAATCCCATGTTTTCACTGAAGATAATCGGTGCCTTTTTTTTTTTTTTAGGGCCACACCCACAGCATATGGAAGGTAGCAGAATTACATAGTCAAGATTTCTGCTCCTGTGGATTTTATAATCTTGTACAGGGGAGTAAATTATTATGATTATAATTCATTGCTTTTATTGTAAACAAAGCAAACAAAACAAATTCTAGGCTCTAGCATTTGAGAATTTGAAAAAAGATGATTCTTTAGGAATTGGTCACTTTATATTGTATGTTGCAGAGCAAATAAATCTCCTAAGAATTGTACTCAACAGATATTTATGGAGCATCTTCTATATGCCAGGCACTGTGAGTGAAGGCTGCTAAAATGAGTCACAGTGATTTCTTTGTTGACTTTGGTGGGAATGGCAAACAGATACTCTGAAAACTATTTTCATGTGAGTGATGATCTCTTAAAATTTCACTAACTGCCACAGTGGAATTCATAGATGAGTCTTCAGAATAGAACAAATACACACAGACACCAAAAGTAGCATCATTAAGCTTGTTTTTTACATTACTGCAGAATGGACATTTTTTCTTACTTAAAAACACTTGAGGAAGTGCACTGACTTTTCGTGACTTCTTTATTCATTTCAGAAATATTATTTTATCTTCTGTAGGAAACAAGCAGTCTTGCTAGCGTTTTCACTTTAAATACTTCTGGTCTCTTACTCAACTTCATGTCATTGTATCTCTGACTTCCTGTGGTGTTTTATCAGTTATATCAATACCACGGAGCCAAGAGAAAAGAAATGTTTCTGAAAAATAAATCTGCTCCTGTTTGTGTGTTTCTCCCAGGCTGCACCCCAGGCTCACGGCTGGCATCAGCACACTGGCTGGAAAGTCACGAGGTCCCAGCCAAGCCTGCGGCACCAGCTCTGCCATGACACCGGGAAGAAGAACTGGAATTTCAAACCGGTGAGTGGTCTACACGTGCTTTCACTGCACATGCTCAGCCGAAAGGAATGTGGACTTGAAGTACAGTCACAGAGCCCTTGTCAGCCTGTCTTCTGTCTCCCAGAGGAGAAGGCATGTCGTGTGGGGTCTCTGGCTTCTCCTGCAATTTGGCAACGCCAACCCAGGCCCTCAATTTATAGTCCCTTCCCTTATTTCAAACCACCCCCTTCTCAAAGGGCCAAATGAAATTTTACCTCTCCTGCTAAAAATTCCCTGCCAATTCCAGGATATACCGATCTCCAGTCTCCATGAACAGTCTTATGGTCAGATTTAGTGTTAATATTTTCTCCAAACTTGTTCACGTGCATTCATTTAATTCTTGCACTTATTCCGAAGCAGAAGCTATTTTTATTCTTTGAGTTTCTATCTCACGGCATAGAGCACTCTGCTGTTTTCATAGTATGGAGTGAATTTATTCAACCACTGGAAAAAAATTCCTTAATTACCTAGTTCACAGCTGGGTGCAAAAAATGCTACAGAGCATAAGGCAGCTCCCGCTCTTCAGGATTCCATGGTCCAGACAAGGAAAGAGATGTGCAAATATGTTTACCAGGACAGGTGTTAGACATGCAATATTCATTCATTTATTCATTACTGAGCACTTCTCCGCTGGCGATCGACAGCCCCTGTGGTTCTGGGGCTTCTTTTCTATGGAGCTGGAGCTGTCAGGAGCACTGCAGGGGCCCCCGGAGACAGGCAGGCAGGCTCTCTCTGTCTGTCTTTCTCTCTTCGAACGATGAGAAAAGCAAGAAAGAAGGGAAATAAGATGCTAAGATGAGGAGTGACTGTGAAAGTGATTGAGTTCTAATTTCTTCAGCAAAATCCGAGAGCCTTTTGCTATGGAAATGTCTTTTATCTGTAGGCTGATAGACTCTATTATGCGCTGACTCCCAGAAGGTCGGGTGCACAGAGCTTAGGGTCTAGGTCACTGGCGGTGTGTAGAGGAAAAGTGGGCACAGAGAGGTCACAACCACGGCCACCGCCTCCACCACGGGTCTTAACACCCAGCCTCTGCGCTGGGGACCCTGGATTACTGGGGGCTGAACTTGGAAGCCAGGAAGCCCCTCGTTGTCACAAACCCCCAGAGGAATCGTTGTCTCCATTCCTTCTCTCTACATACGCCAATTGGCTTCTGCCTCTACCATCTTACAGCAGGTGTTCTTTTTTTTTAATTTTTTAATTTTTTTTTGTCTTTTTGCCTTTTTTATCTAGAGCCGCACCCGGGGCATATGGAGGTTCCCAGGCTAGGGGTCTAACAGGAGCTGTAGCCACCGGCCTTCGCCACAGCCACAGCAACACGGGATCCGAGCTGCGTCTGCGACCTACACCACAGCTCACGGCAACGCCAGATCCTTAACCTACTGTTCAAGGCCAGGGATCGAACCCGGAACCTCATGGTTCCTAGTCGGATTCGTTAACCACTGAGCCACGAAGGGAACTCCAGCAGGTGTTCTTTAAAAACTAGCTGTCTCCTCTTTGTTATGGCTGCTAGGGTCCGTTTTCTCTTCTTGGCCAGTATCCTCCCCGCTGCCCCCATTCGCTCTCCTAGGCAGAGCTCCATTGTCGGGCCTCCTAGCTTTAAGCGCCACGCGTGTGCTTGCTCCCGACAGAGCTTTCCTATGTTCGGATTCTTCACCCAGCACCTTGGGGTGAGCGTCTGCTGTGCCCCTCAAACTCAGCGCAACCTAAAGGGAGTTCTTCATTTCCCCCCATAAAGTACTTCCCTTTCTAGTCTTTATTTCAACTACCCGCTTCGTTCTTCTAACCAGAAACTTAGGAGCAATTCCTGAGACTTCTTTCTTCCTCACCAACCACTTGCACTCAGTCCCTAAGGATTTTAAAATGCTGGTGTCTGTCTGTCTCTATTACCCCTTCTCTCACCTGCTTCAACTCTTGCAGGCTTGCTAGGTGGTCTCTGTACATTCCATCTTTATTTTCCTTCAACTCCAGTTTCTTAAACAGCTAACAGAATAAACTCTTTAAACACAGATGAATGTTCACGACCCTTCTTAAAGCCTTCGATACGATTTAATTGTCTACAGCGTCTGTTTTCTTACCGTGGAATAAAAGGCTCTCCCTAGTCCCCCACCTACTTCCAGTCGCATCTTCGCTCTGACCAGCAGTGCGGTGCAGGGTGTGGCTGGCTGCATGGTGCCACACTCTGTCTTTGCTCTGTCTGTAGTGCTCCCCATCCTTCACCGTCTCAACTAGCTGTCTCCCCTTTGTTATGGCTGCTAGGAGCTGTCTCCAGATATTGTGTGGTTGTGACCCTTTGGGGGCTCTGGAACAACTTAAAAGAACAGAAAAGATATCAAAGGGCATTTGCAGCAACATAGATGGAACTAGAGACTCTCATACTAAGTGAAGTAAGTCCGAAAGAAAAAGACAAATACCATATGATATCACTTATTTCTGGAATCTAATATACGGCACAAATAAACTTTCCCACAGAAAAGACTTGGAGAACAGACTTGCGGTTGCCAAGGGGGAGGGGGCGGGAGTGGGATGGACTGGGAATCTGGGGTTAATAGATGCAAACTATTGCCTTGGGAATGGATAAGCAGTGAGATCCCGCTGTATAGCTAGTCACTTGTGATGGAGCATGATGGAGGATAATGTGAGAAAAAGAGTATATATATGTGTGTGTGTGTGACTGGGTCTCTTTGCTGTACAGTAGAAAACTGACAGAACACTGTAAACCAACTACAATGGAAAAAATAAAAATCATTTAAAAAAGGAAGTCAAAGGGCATTTTTAGGCAGCTTCTGTGAAGGATTATAGCAGCGACCTACCATTCTTGGTAACATGACCTACGTGTCAGCAAAGTCTGGATTTAGGCCTGATGTACACAGAGAAACAGTCACAGAAGTTTTCATCAGAATCCTTCCTCATTTTACCCCAGAGGCTGTCTTTGCCCACATTATCATGAAAATTCATTTCGTGAAAATGGGTAGGAGAGGATTTTGTTCCTATCTTTTCCAAGACATTGTTTGTCCCTTTTTATTCCAAATAGACGCCACAAAATTTTATGGTGCCTCCATGCCAGCTATTTGAGTGATAATGACTTAAATTTTGTATACTAGAAACGTATCGTCTTGCTTTTCCACCCTCCGTGTTGGCCATAAGGAGCTGAGATTTAAATTAATGCCTTCAACTCCTGAAAGATCAATTAGCTAACTATGGAGCCCATATGGAGTCGTCCATTTATGCCTATTCTGCTGTAAGAACCTTAGGCAGACAGGCTAGGGGTAGGTAAGATGCTTCTACCCAAATTATTAGAGTTTTTTATGGCTAGCCCTAGGTCTCAATATGGTTCTTTATATCATACACATTCACTTTATATTATATTCAGTCTTGAAGATTCAATCGATGAATGAAGGTCTCTGGGAAAACTGTCATGGGTTTCCAGACTCGATTTTGTTTACCAGCCCTTACCCCTCCCACTGTTTTGTGAATAACTCTATCGTTGCACTTACAGTATTGCACTGTGTACTTTTCTTTGTATCTCTACTTCCTCTGCTACCATGCATTACTTAAAGGGCAGAGACCATGCCGTATTTATTTTTATTGCCCCCAAATTTAGAACACTTGTCTAGTAGATTCTTAATACAATGTTTGTTGAATACAAATTGTTTCTTGTTGCTGTGAAGATTAGGTTTTAAAGAATCTACTGATTCTCAATGTCCACAAATTCTATGGTAAGCAATAAGGTCTCTCTCTGTGTGTGTATGTGTGTGTGTGTGTGTGTGTGTGTGTGTGTGTGTATTTTTTTCTGACAATAAATTTCTTACTATCACATTGAGGCAAGAGTTTCTGTATTTCCCAGAGGTACCGAGTGTAGGAAAATAAATCACCTGGCAGTGTTCCATGAGGCAAATAGCCTGGAAGAATTTGTATAGGAAAATGGATTAAAGATTGCATGGGCTGGGATCTGCACGGGCTGGGTTGTGCAAGTGACAGGTGACTTGCAAGCCCGCGTATAGCTGCCCTCAGAAAGTGAAAATAGAAACCAACACCCAAGGAATTGGAAGGAAAATATACAAATCGGCTAAGGAGACGGGGGCCTTGCTCCCCAGAAAGAAGCACATGACTGGAAACCGTTGAAGATGTCATACCTGAAGGAAAGCGATATCAGGCAACGGAGGAGCTCGTGGCAGGTCACGTCCCCGAGCGTGCTGGTCTCTTCTGACCTCGTCGTAGCAAGAGGAGTGGACCTCTCAGGGCTAAGGAGCGGGGCTCTCCCTCCCGTGGAGATGGCTGTGGAGGCTGCCTCGGACAGGGTGGTGGTGCTGACATCTGCCAGGGAGGAAATGGCCCAGGTGACAAGTTAGTCCAGCCTGGCAGGAACACAGCAGTGACAAGAAGGAGGCTGGTGCAAGTGACAGGGGGACAGGCTGTGTGGGGAGAATGACACTGTCCTGAGGTATCTGATTGTTACTATTTAGGTCATAGGGGCCACTGATGATAACGAAAGCGGAGATGAAAGATGTTAAGATCAGACTTCTGGGTTTTTATTCAGAATAAAATGAGTGGTGATGAGGGGAACCTATTGGACGTTCTTGTGATACAGAACAGGTGAGAGATTACCAAGGCCCGAACTAAGCCGTGGACCAGAGGGAGCACTGATTATGTTTATGTGGTAGAGCAAACACCAGACCAAATCATAACGTCCTTCTAGCACTGACAGCTGTTATCGATCTTTCACGTCACTCGGCGGCCTCAGCTTCACTTTGGATCAATAGCAGACCTGTGAATGATGGTGTCACTGAAGCTATGAAGCACTCTTTTTTAAAAAATTAAACGATAGTTTATCTACAGTGTTGTGCCCATTGCTGCCGTACAGCAGAGTCACCCAATCACACACATACATGCATTCTTTTTCTTTATATTATCTTCCATGATGGTCTATCCCAAGAGACTGCATATGGTGCCCTGTGCTGTAGAGTAGGGTATCATTGCTTATCCATTCTAAAGGTAATAGTTTGAAGACTCCTTTTTTGGGCCTTTTTGTCATTTTGGGGGGCCGCACCCGCGGCATGTGGAGGTTCCCAGGCTAGGGGTCTAACAGGAGCTGTAGCCGCCGGCTTACACCACAGCCACAGCAACGCGGGATCCGAGCCACATCTGCAACCTACACCACAGCTCACGGCAACGCCGGATCCTTAACCCACTGAGCGAGGCCAGGGATCGAACCCGCAACCTCATGGTTCTTAGTCGGATTCGTTAACCACCGAGACACAACAGGAACTCCCTGAGACTCTTTTTTCAAGTGAGTTTTTCCTGTGATAAAACTTCACCTTAATCCTTTCTAAGTGTACAGTACAGTTGCACTGAATACATTCACAGTGTTCTGAAGCCATCGCCACTGTTCAAGTCCAGAACTTTTTTGTCATCACAAACTGAAAGTCTGTGCCCACTCCCCAATAACTCGCTGTTCTTTCCTCTCCACAACACCCAGCAACCTCTATTCGACTGTCTCTGTATATTTGCCTGTTCAAAATATCTCACATAAGTGGAATCATACATTTATCCTCTCGTGTCTGCCTGTTTCACTTCATGTGAGGCATTCAAGATCTATTCATGTCATAGCAAGTATCAGATTAATATTTTGTGGCTGAGTACTGTTCCATGGCATACGTGTATCTCACTTTGTTTATCCATTCATTTATTGATGGCTATTTGGGTTGTTTCTTCCCCTTGGCTATTATAAATAATGCTGCCGTAAACACTGGCACACAAATGTCTGTTTGAATCCCAGTTCTCAGTTATTGTGGATCTATACCTATTAGTCGTAAAGCCCTCCTTCACTGTGATAGTGTGTAGGAATGGAATGCCAGACGTATGCTGTATGCCATGGAGAGCTGCAGATCTCTTTACTGTCCCCGCTGCTCAGAAGAATGTCAGACCACTGAATCATTCATTCTGGGACATGACATGACACCTCTGTTTCTCAAAGTTTAGGAGCACAGCTGCCTGTAACATTTTCCCTCCCTTAACAGGCTGTGCAGCACTCAGAGTCCTTCATGCCATCGACTGCGTATTTTTCCAGCAAGACACCAGCATGGAAATACATGAAAGGTTCTGGACTGTGGGACTCACTCCTTGCTCTGAGAGCCTGGAGAGGATCAAATCACACCATAAAATCCACAGTTTCTTAACTGAGTCCCCTGTTAGCCCCTAACTTAACAATATCTAAAGTTGATGCTGAATTTGTCTCCCATGGGAACACAGAGCTGAGGCTGAGAGGTAGTAAAACTGAATCAACATCAGTATAATCTGAACCGAGGCATAAATGTGTGCACAGCAGTAACGTGTATTGAGAGACGCTACCCTTTGTCAAAAGCCTTTCTAGGGTTTACATGTGAACTGTTGGGCACGTTAGAAGAGGGTAAGCATCTATTTTTCAAATTGAATTGCTTTATTTGTTAATCGAGCATAATCAGTGCCTGGCGCTGTGGCAGATGCTCTGTAGACAGATGGAATTAACCAGAACTCTTACCTAGCCATCACCGGACCTTGGCTGCACGTGCCAGTTTAGAAACAGTCCAATCGGCATGTCCTTTGGGCATGTAGAATTTGTCAAAAGTCAGCCCAGAGTAAGACTGAATTGAACCTAGCCCCTGGTAGATCCAGTTTTTTTTTTTTTTTAATTTTAAGAATACTTTAAATATTTCTGTTTTTACAAAGCTAAGCTATAGAAAGAAATCTTGAAGGTTAAGTAAATTCATCAAAAGTAGTTTCTCCATTATAGAGTCCCTGAGGATAAAAACAGAAAGAAGATTTTTGAATCTTGCATTTTGGTAAGGCATCAGCAGAAAGATAATTTCAGTAGCTCTCTTACCTGTTTCATTTACGCCTACCTCCTCCTCAGTAGTAGGGTCATGGCGATTTACATCATTTTTAGAGATGAAATTTAAACCCCCGATCCCTGGGAGAAGTAGCATGTCGGTGACATGAGTTTATACGAAGGCACAACCCAGGGGTTTGGATGAGGGAGGCCATGGGGGGTGTGCGGGTGGGCAGAGGAAACAGTCTGCGCGCCCAGAGCTGTGCTGGGAATTCTGGGAAAGGGAGACCCAGAACTCTGGGAAAAGAACAGCTGAACTTAAGCTGCTCAGAGCTCACCCTGCACGCCCATTCTTAGTAACTTATTGACATTAATGATTTTTAAGGCAAGCCTTGAGGACTTAAACACATTGGAAACGAGTGAGAAGAGCGGTTTTTCTCATTGAGCCTCTTGCGGTGTGTTCACGTGTGTGCACACACGCACTTGCGCACTGTTTGCAGACTCTGTTGCTAGGCAAGGAGACGGAAGCACAAATTCAATATCTGGTCTTGCAAATTTGTCCATAATGGTTCTGGGGCTTCTTTCAGCCAGAATCTCACGCTGAGTTTTTCCTGCCTTAACTTTGGAAAAAAACATCAGTACTGAAGACTTAAAATTGCTCCATTTGCTGAAGCTCCCCATTCCTTAGTTCCCCCAAGGAAACAAGAGAATCACAAGAGGTTGCTGGTTTGGTGACTCTCTCTCCTCTCGTGGAGTCATTCTTTTATTGTGTCTCCACCAATTAGGTGTGAGGAAGAAGGCTGAACCTTAAAATAAACTACTGACCTTCTTGGTTTGGCGTGGCTTTAAGAGCCAAAGGTTTTTATGGGCACTGCTTAGCTTTACCTGCCAGTACCGTTCAAAGAGGACTGAGAAGGGAGCAGTCTTTTTTAGATTTTCACCGGGAATGATATTTTCCTTTATTCTGTTTTTCATTTTAAATTATAATGCTAAGGAGTTCCCGTCGTGGCGCAGGGGAAACGAATCCAGCTAGGAACCGTGAGGTTTTGGGTTTGATCCCTGGCCTTGCTTAGTGGGTTAAGGATCCGGTGTTACCATGAGCTGTGGTGTAGGTTGCAGATGCGGCTGGGATCTGGCATTTCTGTGGCTGTGGTGTAGGCCGGCAGCTGTAGCTCCTGTTAGACCCCTAAAAAAAACAAATTATAATGCTAAGAGTTTAGTGCATTTGGATTTGTACTGTGGGTCCAACAAGGTACTGCTTTGTTTACTGGAGTTTGAAAACGAAATGTATTGATTGTCAGGCCAAAAGAGAGGCTCGTCACACAAAACCTCCGAGTTTGTCTTGGAAATGAAGCATCAATTTGGAGGCACCTCTTCCCTTGTCTAAGTTTGTTACCAGAAAAGTAGATGATACAGACAAAACAATTAGGAACTTCCATGCAGAAATTTAACTTTTTGCAAAGTTACTAGGCTGTTATCAATGGATAAACATGTGGTTCTCTGTAAACTTAAAAAATATATGTTTTCTGATTTTTTTAATGTGGGAAAAGAACAAAATCGAGAGTGTATTCAGAAGCTATTTCAGAACATTCTAATACTAAAGATAATTTGAACTTGTATTTGAGGGAGTCTTAGAAAAATAAAATTTGAGCTATAGCCAGAAAGCATTAGCTGAACTCAGAGGACAGACCATAAGTGGGTCCTCGTAGAGGAGCTGGATGGCCCAGAACTGATTTTAGCTTCTGTGAAAGAAATACATCACTTTTATGACAAGAGTCCTAAAAAGACAAAAGACAAAAAAACAAAACAAAACAAAACAAAACACGCTCCTTCATGCTAATATTGTTTCTCGAAGCACAGGCGTTCCTATAGATCATTTCCTAATTCTGGGCATGTTGTAAACTAACACTCTGGTGGCTCACCTGCAATAGACTAAACATTTCTAAGCGTAAATGCACACTGGATTGATAACTATTTCTTCAAGCTATATTTTAACTTGGTAATTTAATTTTCATGCAGGCTTTAATTTTTTAACTTTTACTTTTTTTTTTCTTTTTAGGGCCGCACCCAAGGTATATGGAGGTTCCCAGGCTAGGGGTCGAATCAGAACTGCAGCTGCCAGTCTACACCACAGCCACAGCCACAGCCACAGCAATACCAGATCCGAGCAGTGTCTGCAACGTACACCACAGCTCACAGCAACGTCAGATCCCTTCACCCCCCGAGTGAGGCCAGGGATCAAACCTGCGTCCTCATGGATGCTAGTCAGATTTGTTTCCACTGAGCCATGGCAGGAACTCCCTTCACACAGGCTTTTAAATGCAGGACTTCTATGTGTCGGCTTAAGCACGTGCCCATAGATACACTCACACAATGACAGACTTGTCCACCTGCAGAAATTCATCTTTAAAAAGATTCTTCATTCCAAGGGCAAAACTCAAAGGGACTTCCCCTCAGACCAGATGCTCTCTGAGGGAAAGTTGTGCTCTTTGATTTTCTTTTAGTCCTTTAACAGAGACAGCTCTCATTTACGTTAGAATAAATTCTGGACGTGATGGAGATGAAGAAATAACACAGAAAGCAAACATACCTGGTCCTTCCACGTTACTCAGCTCCACAGAATTTATGAAGCATTTTTAAAAGCTCAAGTTATTATTCTCATGCATTTAATTAAAACATAATGACATACTTTATCCTATAGATTTTGACTGTAAGTCTGAAGACATGGAATATATAATTTGCCAATTAAAGTTTCACTTCAGAATTTATCTCTTATTAGGCGGAAAGGACACCTAATTTACAATGCGACTCCAGTATTTCATTCAGCATTAATTGTAACATTTATATGGCCGTTGTCAGGTGTGTCTGGGCATCAATAAAATAATAGTCATGCCTTTGTATATAGTGATTTATTTTGTTTTTATAGAAAAGGGGCCTGATTAGAAGGGTACAGAATTTTCCCTTGGATTCATGGATAGAAAAGTCATTGGGGCATCATGGTAGGAATTAGAACTGAAATTCATCAGAACTCAGGGTAGGTTTTCTTAGCGGGCGCCTGTCTCTGCTGGTGCATGGGACTACTTCAGGGCATCTCCCATTGTCCTATTCTTCCTAAAGAGTGGTTTTTCTGTACTCTGTTTGCATGTCTCTATCACCACTCCCTCAGAGGGTATCCTTTGACCTAGGAGCCTACCTCATGTGACAAAGAAGCAGCCACAATTGACTGACCTTTCTGCTCTTTGATCCAACTCCAAATTCCTGGGAGAGAAACTTTCATTAGCCCAGCCCAGTCTTTTCCTTACTGGTTGTCATATAAACCGCCCAGAGAGTTATACATATGGGTTGAGGACCTGACACACAAACATGACACCATGGGGAGGCAGGGGCAGTCCTCGGGGGCGTGGGTGGGATAACACTCTCAAATCTCAATGCCATACAATATTTTAATCATAGAACTCTGTGCTATTGTCACAGAAATATTAGTGTGCAAAAACTCAGGTTTACAAAAATCTGGATTTAGTTTACATCCCTATCTTTATGTAATGATCAGTTTCCTGAATATTGTTTTAGCCAAGCCTTTTCATTCTTGGACTAGTTATTTAAAGGAACCCAATGGGTGAATTCTTATTTAAAAAATCCGATCAGTCAACATGCTTTTATGGAATATCCATTTATGAGCACACTATATTCCATACATGATTTTGGTCATAAGTTTTCGGTGGTTGCTCCTTCCTTTAGTCTGTATCTGCTTGTATATGGTCTATATACAGAAATATCGTCTTAATTCTAAAATAAGCACAGGAAAGAACTTGAGGTGTCAGGACAGTGACAGGAGGTGGATGTTCCTGGAGTTTAGTGAGCGAGGGGAGAGGGACACATATGCATAAATGCCACGGAAGAATCAAGGCAGATGCCACGAAAGCCCTTTGTGAGTGCTGTTTCCAGTATGTGAATCTGATCTTTATGTCAGACCTCATTGAAGACCAGTACAGCTTTCAGAGCTCACTCTCAAGATGTCATATGACTCGTTAAGGTAGTATTGCTTTCTTAGAATGGAGGAAAGTCTGTACCGGGTACATTTACACCTGCAGGTCCCCTTCCCTCCCTAGAAACTAGGGGTCTCTCCCCCAAGTAGGAATTTCATTATTAATGTTCATTATTAATGTTTAGGGGAAACTGAACCTGTGAAACCGTGGACTTCTGTACACAAGACACAGCAACATATGGATGTGAATATTTTTTTTTAAGAAAACTAAAAGAAACAAGGACAATGCAGGTAGAAATAGGAAAGACTTAAACAAAAGCAACTGTTGTAATTGAAATCCTCAGAATGACAAAAAGAGTGCATCCAATACGAACAAAAAATGAAAGCAAAAGTATGGTGCTTATATAAATAAACAGAATCAGAAGACGTTCTTGGAAAATACAATGAAATCATTTAGAAAAATCAAATAGATGTTGAGAGAATACTGGGAAAGGAGAATCAAAAGAAAGAAATGGAAGACAGAAGAAAAGAGATAAGTACATTAAATGATCCATCTAGGAGTTCCAGCTCATAGATGTTACGTAAAGAGAAAACAGAGAAAGTAGACAACCAGGAAATTGCTTTAGAGCTAGAATGCAAAAAAAAAAAAAAAAAAAATTCCAGAACTGACGTCTAAGGGCCTCCAAGTTCAAAGAATCCAGCAGGAGCCCAGCAAAAAAGGGTTCACATCAACGCATGTGACAAACTTTCAGAACATCTAGAAAAAGCAGAAGATCCCAAAGAAAGAGTTAAAACAAGCAAAAGGAAATAAGAACACTTACCTCTAAAGATTCTAGAATCAAAAACATTAAAATTGTCGAAAGCAACATTGAAGTAAGACTGTTATGGAGAGACAGCTTAAAATTGGAAAGGACATAGTTTTCAGCTTACAACTATATACCCAGGCAAATTATTATTCAAATATCTGTATAGAGTAAATACATTTCAAGAATGTAAACAACCATGATTGACGTGTGTGCTCTTTTTTCCCCAGTGTGATTAACAAATAAAAATTGTGTATATATAGATACATATACATTTAGGTTATACGATGTGATTTTTAAAAGATGTGCAATGTGACAATTTAATATGCATCACTTACTGCAGAATAAGCTTCAGCAAAATGAGGAGAAATAAAAAGATAAATGACATAGAACCCAGGGAAGGAAGTTCAGTTCTTGGGGGAATCCTTTCTTGCTGCTTGCATGCCTTACTTATTTCCTTCCTCATTTTCTTTTATATTTTTCTTCCTATTTTTGGGGTCTTTTTAGGGCCATGTGTGCCTAAGAAATTTCCCAGGCTAGGGGTCGAATTGGATCAGCAGCTACCAGCCTACACCACAGCCACAGCAATGCGGGATCCTAGCTGTGTCTGCGACCTACACCACAGCTCACAGCAACACCGGATCCTTTCCACTGAGTGATCCTTTCCACTGAGTGAGGCCAGGGATCGAACCTGTATCCTCATGCATACTAGTTGGTTTGTTACCACTAAGGCACAATGGGAACTCCATCATTTTCTTATTTTTAATTTAAAAGATGGTACCCAAATTAAAATCCTATAACTTGAAATCTGTAGATTTTTACTACTCTTAATATGATGCCAGTTCCCTTTGTCAAAAATAACTCTTGGCTCCCTCTCTTTAGTGAGTCCAGTGGTTACTGACAGAGTGGTGCAGGGATGTTCCAGGAGTGAAGTAGTTAGGATGTGGGGAGAACCCCGGCACTGATGAAGAGTGCAGGGAGAGTCAGTTGAGAACTTCAGGAAGCAGAATGAAAATCTGAATAATATGTTTTTTCCCTGGACAGATAGCAATGGAATTAAAGCTTGATGGGAAAATTTGAAGACTTAGTTTGCAAAACATCCTCAAGGCTATCAGAATATTCATGCTTTCTTTAGAATTCCTGCATCATCTCTTTAGACCATGAGTATAAACTGATTACAACAAATATACTGAGAAGCAGTTGAGGAAAATCTTTTCTAACAAACAACTTTACTGCATACCAGAGAAATAATCTTAGAAGGAAATTTTGTTAAATATTGCCACTCAAATCTATAGTTAGCTTGTTTTTGTGTGTATGCATTGTTCCATAATTCTAATGGCCTGAAGAGGAAAGAAAATCAGTTTTTTGGCACACTGTACAAGATACTATGTTTTTGTCAATAAGCTGTCCACTGTGGAAACATTACTTAGATGAAACCATTTTTTCTATTTCACTGTATTTTTATGCCAGTACTTTGTTGAAAAGGAAATGGAAGAAATTTGTTGGTACTATATGAAACTGAAAGTAATGGGTCTGTGGACTGAGTAACTGTTCACCCTATGATAATGTAATGATTCGCCTTCTCTGTCTCTTGATATAATTGAGTATATGAAAATTAACTGTTAGAAATACGTTTCTTAAATACACTTAAAAATTTAGACATTTAAGAGACGGTGATATGTATGTCAAACCTTGCCTGCCCTAGCCCCAGCTTCATGGAAGGGGCAGAGTCGTGTTGGATTCATGGCATCACCTGAGTGGGCTGGAAGAATTCTGAAGACTTTTTAATCTCTTCCTTCCCCCATCTGTCCTGGTATCCTTGTCTTCCTTTTCCTGTCTCTCTCTGTGCCTGTCTCTGTCTCTGTGTCTCTCTCCAGTCCTGTATGCTGTCCACACACCATATTTAATGGTTGGCTCAAGTTTTCCTTCACCTAAGGCTGCAAGGAAATTAACACTTTCAAGATGGTGGGTTTTGAGCCAAATTACACAGTAAGTGCCATTTCTTAAAGAAACAAAGCTTGAGAGGTTTTTGTGAGTAAATCTCTCTGGGCCAATAGCTAAGCAGTTATTTGGAGTGCTCTGAAAAATCTTGCTTCTTTTTCCTGTTCAAGGAACAGGCTATTAAAGAGATTAATAAACAGTGATGAATGTTATTCTCTTCAGAAGGTTATCCAATTATACTCCATTTTTCTTCTCTTTCCACGTGGCTGAGCTGGCAGTTTTTGTATTTACTTTTCTAAGTGTAAGCATGCAATGCACAAGAAGGCATAAGCTAGTAGAAAAAGAGGTGAGAAATATCTAAGGCATTTATATATATGGACAAAGTTAACAGTGAATTAATGGTTTTGAATGTTAAAAATACTGTAATTTTTTATGTGATCATATTATTAGAAGGAATGTCATGAGTTTTCTTTTGTAGGTTGGGTTTATATACAATGTGAGGTGTGGTGTAAGGTAAATGAATGATGAGAACAGCTGACTTGATGTTGACTCTCCCATTGGCTACCTACTACCTCGAATATTTTTCCTTTCAATTGCAGATGGTTTAGGTCTGCTTTTCTTCCCTCTGCTTTTCAAACAGTCTCAGGAGTTCTTTCTAAAAAATTTTCCAATTTTGTTTCTTGTATTTGATACTAGGGCAGATAGTGTCATATTTCCATGATTAACACTTGTCCCCAAATGTTCACATTTAGAGTGGGTGCAGATTGCTAAATATTTAAAAAAATTATTTGAAATATTTTGAGAGAAAAGAGGTAATGAATTTCAACTTTAAAGATTTGCTAAAATAAATGCACAGTAATTTCTAAAACATTATAACCATAGACTCAGTGAAAGAAACTCTCCTATTGGGAGGAGAAAGTAAATATAGAAGAAGAGATTATAAGGGAAACTTGATGACAAAGATAGATGAGCTCAAGGATTGGCTTTGAATAAAGAATAAGAAGCAAAATATAATTTCTTTTTTTTTTTTTTTTTAAGGCTGCATCTGTGGCACCTGGAAGTTCCCAGGCTAGGGGTCGAAATTGGAGCTGTAGCTGCTGGCCTACACCACAGCCACAGCCAGGCTGGATCCGTGTTGCATCTGCAACCTACACCACAGCTTGCAGCAATGCTGGATCTTTAATCAACTGAGCAAGGCCAGGTATCGAACCTGCATCCTCATGGATACTCATTGGGTTCTTAACCCACCTGAGCTGCAATGGGAACTCCTGGTTCTAAGTGTTTCTTTAGTCATTTAAAATCCATCACTGGCACCTCTAGAATGTAGACTTCATAAAATGAGGACGCTTGTTTGTCTTGTTCATACTGCCTACCTACCATATGTCTGTGTTCAATAAATATTTAAATGAACGGATGGTGTCAATAAACATTCAAAGAACAAAGGAGGAGTAGCTTAGGAAAATAAAAATCTATGGAACATACAGTGTTGAATGTTTTACCTAATATTCCTGGTATTAAGTACAGTGACAATTTATTGAGAGTACCTATTATGTGTTATGAACTAGGCAAAGCAGTTGGTATATACTAAGTCCAATACTCACAGTAACCTATGCCCATTACCATCCCCAGCTTCGAATGAGGAAACGAGCTTAGAAATATGTTTGAAGTTAGGAAGCTGGTAATTAGATTGGCCATGTGTTGATTTTTATTCAGCTAGGGATAAACAGATTTTGAGCAATGTTTTTAACCCAATTTTGTTAAAAACATAAACATTGAAAGTATTTGTCTGCATGGTAAAAGAGTTCTCTCCATTTATTTCAGACAATCTAAAAGCTGGAGTGGAGAAAAAAAATCTTCCCAGAATTTCAGATGAGCAAAGGCAAAATTTGGTGAGGGGCTACAGGGATCAGGAGAAAAAGTCAAAGTTGCAAGGAAGACTAAATAGTTACAGTGACTGGTCCTTGGGTCCAGATCAAGTCGGAAAAGAAACAGATCTTGGAATGGACGAATAGACTGGTACTATTTGAGAACATTTCAGTTGGAAGGAGTGATCAAGTGAGGTTGACTGCTGTTATCTCACATCTCATTGACTTTCTAGCTTGACTTCCTTCCTTGCTAACCTACTGAAACAATACTTTTCAGTGTTTCAGATCTGACCTTATGAGAAAACGGCCTCATGATTTTCTTATTTTCCATCATCTTGCATGGAATCTTTCCACAGCATTAAATCTCATTGACTATAAACTTCTAGCAAATCTCCCTTGATCTATGTAAGGCTGCATTCTATTGACTTGGTTCCTATTGATGTCTACTCTTTTCACCCTAGCCTCTCTTTCTGTATCTTCCCATAACATGTAAGCAGTCTGCAAGAGTTGGTAATTTCTTTTGATTCTGTGCTAATTTTCTGGGAGTGATCTATGCTGAAGATCTCATGAAGTCAAACATAATACTCCTAATGTCCAAGTATGACCAGAGATCTCCTTTTGGATATCCTGCTGGTAATTCAAACTCAATATACCCAAACTCAAATCCATTTTTTCTCTTGACTTTCATGCTCCCATATCCCAAGCCAGCTCCTCCTACCTACCCTCAGTTGATGATTCTCTTGGTCATGTAGGACAGAAAGCTCCTAGTAACTCTTGACTTCTCTCTCCTTCTCTATCTGATCTCTTAAGATCACTTAGTCCTCCCTGAAGTATCTCCCATATGCACTTCTTTTATTCTTTTTTAAAGATGATCTATTTTGTATGGTTGAATTACCGTTCTGACTCATCCCATCTCTGAAGTTTTCCCTCTGCAATCCATTATTTCCTTTTCTCAAAAATATGACTCTTAGGGGGTTCTCTGCTGGCTCACTAGGTTAAGAATCCAGAGTGTTGCTATTGTGGCACGGGTTTGATCCCTGGCACCAAAACTTCCACATGCTGTGGGTGTGGCCAAAAATATGAATCTTAAATGCTTCCCATTGCCTATCAAATAAAGTAAAAATTACTTGATATCGTATTCTGACTCTTAAGCTAATTTTTATGGCTTTTTTTTTAAACAGGATCATTTTTTCACTATACTCTTTGTCCTAGACTCTCCTTTTAAACCCTCTAAAAATTATATTCTACAGTTAGTCTTTAACGTGCCCTGCATTTGTTTTCATCTTGAAATTCCTTTTATTGTATTACTCTTAGACTTTCTCTGTGAAACACCACTGCATATTATTCCAGAACCAGCCTGATTATCACTTCTTCCATGAAGACTCCCCACCTTCCTTCCCATCAGTAACAACCCTACCTTGTCCAGATGCCATGGTGTTTGTTTATATAATTTATGGTGCTTTTATTAAAGGGATATATAGTAGTAAAAAAAAAGGAAAGTGGGCTTAAGGATTTATTTGCTGTGTGGCCTCTGGAAAATAAATCACTTAATCTCTCTCTTAACTCCCTTTATCTAAAAAAATGATATTATGAACATCTACTTCATTGAACAGGTAATGCATGCAGTACTCTTAGAGGAGTATCTAGGTCATGAGAAGTGTTCAACCAATGCTGTTTGTATCGTCATCACCATCCTAATCCTCCTCATCCTCATCTCTTGAATGATAGACATTTGAGTAGATAAGCATCTGTGTTTCCCCATAGATTTTCAGCTTTTAGAATCTACAGAATGTGCCTACTTTGTGTCCTAAACCATAGCACAGAGACATGTGACAAACATTTTTAAAAGGCTTAATTGTAATAATAAAAGCAAGGATCTCAAAGAGCAGCTGATCTAAAATTTGTTTGACTTTTTAAAAATTGAGGTAACATTGGTTTATAGCATTATGTATTTCATGTGTACAGCAGTACACACATGCTTCTGAATACACTACAGCATGCTCATCAACAAAAGTCTGTTTTTTGTCTGTCTACCCCCTTTAGGTAACCTCTTTTACACAATTTGTTCTCCACCACCTTCCTTCCCCTCTAGTAACCACCAACCTGTTCTCTGCATCTATATGTTTGTTCTTGTTTTGTTTGTTCCTTTAAAAAATATTCCTTATGAGTGAAATCTTATGGTATTTGCCCTTATCCATTTGATTTATTTCACTGTGCATATAATACCCTCAAGTTCAATCCATGGAATCACAAATGGCAAGATTTCATCTTTTTAAATGACTTAGAAATATTTCATTGTGTGTGTATATGTATATGTATATATATATACATATATATATACATATACACATACACACACACCTGCACATATATACACATATACACACATATAAACACGCACACATTTTATATTATATATATATATGTGTATATATATATATATATATTCTTTATACATACATCTTCTTTTTCCATTTATCCATTTTGTTGATGGGCGCTTAGGTTATTTCCATATCCTTGCTGTTGTAAATAATGCTGCAATGAGAACAGAGGTGAAAATAGCCTTTTGAATTAGTGTTTTCCCTTCTTTGATTAAGTACTCTGAAATGGAATAGCCAGATCATATTCTTAATTTTTTGAGGAATCTCCATAGCATTTTCTAAAATAGCTTCACCAGTTTACACTCCCATCAATCATATATGAGTGTAAATCCTCTTCAACACTTGCTATTTCTTATCTTTTTGATAATGCCATTCTAGTGGGTGTGAGGTGATAGCTCATGTTTTGCTGTTTGCATTTCCTTAATAGTGATATTGAATACCTTTTCATGTGCCTGTTGGCCATCTGCATGTCTTTGTATATTCATCTTCTCTGTCCATTAATTGAATTTCTTGATTTTTTTTGGTGTTGCATTGTATGGATTCTTTATCTTGGATATTAACCTCATTTGATATATAATTTGCAAATATTTTATCCCATTTGGTAGATTGTGTTTTCATTTTGTTGATAATTTCTTCTGATGTGCAGAAACTTTTTAGTTTGATATAGTCCCACGTGTTTATTTTTGCTTTTGTTTGCCTTCTTGAGGAGACATAACCAGAAAAATATTGCTAAGACCTTTGACCCAAGCATGCAGCCTATGTTTTCTTTTAGAAGATTTATGGTTTCAGATCCTACATTCAAAGCCTTTAATCAGTTTTGGGCTAATTTTTGTGTTTAGTATAAAACACTGGTTTAGTTTCATTCTTTTGTCTTTAGCTGTCCAGTTTTCCCAACACTATTTATTGAAGAGACTCACCGTTCTCCATTGTATGTGCTTTTCTCCTTTGTTATAAATTGTCTTTCTATATGTGGGTTTATTTATAGGTTCTGTTCTATTGCTCTATGAGTCTGTATTTCTGGTAATACAGTGGTATTTTGTTTACTGTAGCTTTGTAGAGTAATTTAAACGAGAGAGTGTGATACCACAGCTTTGTTCCTTTTTCTCAGTATATGGATTTTGTCCTTTTCTTCTTTCTATTTATGTTTTTGTTGTCTCAAGTTATCCCCTTTTATATGGTAAGTTCATTACCAAATTGAAATCACTATAGTTATTTTTACTGCTTTCTTTCCCTTTAACTTTTATGCTATAATTTTTAAACAACGTATTCTGATATAGAGTTACAATTCTCTGGTTCTATATATTTACTACCCTACTCAAAGTTTTATGTACTTTTACCTCTTCATTTCAGGTAGAAGAACTCCTTTCCATATTTCTTGTAAGGCAGGTCTAGCAGTGATGAACCCTTTCAGCTTTGTTTGCTTGGGAAAGCCTTTATTTCTTCTTCATATCTGAAGGATAACTTTGCTGGATAAAGTATTCTTGGCTAAAAGTTTTAATCTTTCAATATTTTGAATATGTCACTCCACTCTCTCCTGACCTGTAGAGTTTCTGCTGAGAAATATGCTCATAACCTAATGGGGGCTCCTTTGTAGGTTACTGTCTTGTTTTGCCTACTTGCCTTTAAAATTCTTCCTTTATCATTGACTTGACAGTTTTAATATGTGTCTTGAAGAAGGTCTTCTTGCTTTGAGATAACTAGGTGTTCTCTTGACCTCATGGACTTGTATATCCAGTCCTTCCCCAGATTTGGGAAGTTCTTAGCTATTATTTCTTTAAATAAATTATCTGATTCTTTCGCCCTCTCTTCTCTTTCTGAAATCTGTTATACTTATGTTGTCTTTTCTAATGGAGTCAGTTAGTTCTCATACAATTTCTTCATTTTTAAAATCTCTTGTCTTACACCTGAATTATTTCTAGACTTCTATCTTCAAGCTCGCTAATTCTCTCTTCTATGTGGTCTGCTCACTTTCTGCTGTTTTTCATTGCATTTTCCATCTCATTTATTGAGCTCTTCAGCTCCCAAATTTGTTTCTTTTTTAGAGTTTCAATCTCTTTGGTAAAGTACTTCTGTTCACTAATTTTATTCCTGAGCTTTTTGAACTGCCTTCCTGAATTTTTTTATAGCTCGTTAAGTTTCTTCATGACAGCTGTTTTGATTCTTTATCAGCTAGATTGCAATCTCCTGTGACTTTAAGTCTGGTTTCTGGAGAATTGTCATTTTCCTTTTGTGATATAATACTACTTTGGTTTTTCATGTTGCTTGATGTGTGTTTCTTCTGCTGGTGCATTTGAAGTGGTGAAAACTTTTCTTATTTAGGTAAAGGCTTTTTTACTTTGATTCTCATAATTCATCAGGCTGGTAATTAGAGGCTAATTTCTTTCATTTTTCAGTAGGTGGCATTGTAACTCAAGTTTTTGGTTTCCCTTACCTGTGCGGCTTCTGGCTATATTTGAGAGTTGATACTTTCTACCCTCCACTGTTTCTGGCAAGTGCAGCCAACGCCCTCTTCATGGCTGCTTGTATTTCCAGGATCTCTGGAGCCTTGGTGCTGACAGTGTTGCTGCTGTCACTGGCACTGTTGCCAGGAGTCCTGGGATGGCAGGCACCCCTGACATGCCTGGGGCATCTGGTTTGCAGGCCTTGCTGCTGCAGCAGAGGGACTGGAGAGAGTGAGGGCACTGGGACAACTTCTCTGCAACCAGGATTGTCAGGTTTGCCAGTACTACCACCATGGGTGGCGAGGAGAGGGAAGAATCATGGGCGTCCCTGTGGAACGAGGGTCATGGGCCCAGCTGCACTGCTGCCCTCCCCTGCTGCTCCTGGCCTCCGTGGAGCTGTGAGTTCAGCCACCATGGTGGGGGGCCTGAAATTGTAGGCGCTGCCTCTGTTCCCCTAGTCCCGCCCCTCTAAATGTTCTAATATACCCACTTTTAGATATACAGATGTATGGATCTCTCCAGTGTCCTGGTATGTTGGGCAGAAGAACTGTTGTTGAGTTATAGATAGTTTACTGGTTGCACATTGAAGAGGAAAGACCAGTGGAGAGTCTCATGCCACCATGACGTTGACATGATATCATGTGAGTGTTTAATCCATGAGGTTGACAATTTGGATAACTGGTAAAATGAGATTATATTCTAGTATCAGGAACTAAGGGGTTATGTGGTCACTGATTTAGCGCCATGCTTGATTTCAAGGATAAAGCATTTAGGGATTAGGAATTTATTTATTTATTTATTTATTTATTTATTTATTTTAGGGCTGCACCTGTGGCATATGGAAGTTCCCAGGCTAGGAGTCGAATAGGAGCTGCAGCTGCTAGCCTGTGCCACAGCAAAAGCAAAAACCATATCCAAGCCACATCTGCAACATACACCATAGCTCACAGCAACTCTGTATCCTTAACCCACTGAGTGAGGCCAGGGATCAAAACTGCATCCTTCTGGCTACTAGTGGAATTTGTTACCACTGAACCACAAATGGGAACTCCAGGGATTAGGAATTTATAGTTGATAAATACAACTGACCCCCTCTCCACCAAAAAAGTTTATAGATTTAAATGTGTAAAAATAAGTTTGGCTTCACTTGGGTTAAAATCTGGGCTACCAAAATGCTACAAAGTAGCTTTTCCTTAAGGTACAAGATTTTATATGTTTTTATGCTTTCTTTTGACACTTCCAAAATGGCACAAAAGCCAAACATAAATCTTCTGGGGGATGAGTCTGGGAGTAACTGAATAGTAAAATGGGCTTGAAATAAAACACCTTCAAGGCAAGCATGCTGGTGTCTGTCACTGGGGACGTGTGCTCCTCTTACAATACTGAGTGTGAGAACAATTATTAAAATGTGACTGGAATTCTGTGTAATGTAGGGCAGACGCAAAAAAAAAAAATCCCTTTCTCTCTCCTGTGTCACTGCAGTTTTTTTCCTTTTTAAATATTTTGTTGAAAAAATATCCCATTCTCTTTTGGAGACATCTATTAAAAGGATGAGCATGTTTTTCTAAAATAGAGGCTTATAGACATCAAATCCACTGTCCATGGCAATAGCCCAAATTATATTATTGTGACATTATAAAATCTGTCATCTTAACCTCCACTAAGAGAGCGTAATCTATGAAAATTCACAGCAAAAGGAACACTTATTTCTTTAATTATATGCTCCTAGAACTTCTTTAGACATCTTAACCCAGTCATTAGATTTGTAGATACTTGAGTTGTACCAGTGCCTATAGTCTTTTCATACAGTTTGTGACTTTGTCAAAAATCTCGGTCATGAGATGATTACTAATCCAAGTATGTCCTCAATATTTTTTCAATTGTTACTAAAATTAATTGCTTATCAAGTTTGGTGCTGTATAAATTTATAATCATATATCAAGGAAAAGGGTGAAAATGGCAAATTATAAATGGAAATCAATCTCTTAACGTGAATTAATAACGTGTAAGAAATTAATTTTTCATATCGTTTGCTACTTCATTACCCACATTAATGCCCTAAGTGAAAAGCTATTCCATGTTCCCTAAGATCTGGTTGAACCATTTTTTAAAATGGGTCATAAAAATCCTTTGATATCTTCACTAGTCTTGTTTTAACATAATTTTGGCCAGATACCACTTTTATCGTGTTTTTCCTATTTTGAGATCTGGCTTCATACTTGAATGTCTTTTGAGCAATAGACAGTTCAGCTTCTGTTTGGAAAGTGCTTTTTTTTTTCTTGTTTTTATTGAAGGTGGAATTTGGGGGCAGCTGTGAAGTACCCTTCAGAGCTTATAAATTGGGGTAAGGAGGTTGCCCTTGGAGAATTAAATTATAAAATCAATAGATAGTGGGTCAAAACAGAGCTGCAGAGTCAAATTAAAAAAAATGGATTTACTGGGAGAGTCAGAGTAAGACTTGACTGAATATATAAATACATCTAAAGGAAAAATAATAGTCAACGGAGACACTATTCAGCATAAAATCAGGAAAAGTTTACCCAGAGAAGCAGACATAGGCTAAGTCAATTCTAGACACAGAAAGAACATATTGGCTAAGGAATTTATTGTGGAGATTCGTGCTTTGACCATTACTTAAATTATATAACTCATTTTTGTAGTGATTCTGTTCTCAACAAGGACCTTTGCCGTTAAAGTTTGACCTTCCTTGAGGCTCTGCCTTTGGGAGAGAGAAATGCTGCTTTTGCTGATGTATTTAAGGAGGTAGGACAACCTTATTTCTCTTTATAAATTGGAGTTCTAATTTTATACATCATTCGCTATTAGGTGAAAAATGAAGTCTGTCCTCTGAAAGATAGATTGACTTAATATGCTGACATATAATGTTTTCCCAGCTTCATTGAGATATAATTGACATATAATATTTTATAAGTTTAATGTGTACAACATGATGATTTGATATGCATAAATATTGCAAATTTGTTACCAAGATATGGTTAGTTAACACATTTAACACCCCACATATTTACCTTTTTTGTGTGTATATGGTGAGGACTTTTAAGATTTTTCTCTTAGCAGTTTTCAAGTATACAAAGCATTATTGCTAAGTGTAGTCATTATGCTATATATTCGATCCTGAAAATGTATTCATCTTATAACTGGAAGCTTGTACTGTTTAACGACCTTCACCCTTGTTCCCCAACCCTAGCCCCTGCCCTTAGGGACTGTCAATCTACTTTATATTGTGTTTTTGTTTGTTTGTTTTTAGATTATGCATGTAAGTGAGATCCTACAGTATTTGTCATTCTCTGACTTATTTCACTTAGAAAAAAAATGCCTTTAAGATTCATCCATGTTACCATGAATGGCAAAATTTCCTTCTTTTTTATGGCTGAATACTGTTCCACAGTGCGTGTGTGTGTCTGTAATATGGTATATATATTTAAATTTTATTTATTCATTCATCTGTAATGGGCACTTAGGTTGTTTCTATTTCTTGTGAACAATGCTGTAATGAACATGCGGTTGCAGATATTTCAAGATCCTGATTTCATTTCCTTTGGATATACAGTCAGAAGTGGAATTGCTGGATCATATGGTAGTTCTATATATAGTTTTTTGAGGAACCTATATACTGTATTGTATAGTGGCTGCACCAGTTTACATCAAGCAACAGTGCACAAGGGTTTCCTTTCCTCCACATCCTCACTAGGACTTGTTATCTCTTATATACTTGATAATAGTCATCCTAACAGATGAGCCATAACATCTCATTGTTTTGACTTGTATTTCTCCAGTGATTAGTGAGCATTTTTTCATGTATGTGTTGGCTATTTATATGTCTTTGGAAAAATGTCTATTCTTGTCTTTTGCCCATTTAAAAATTAGGTCATTTGTTTTTATGGTATTCCATTGTATGATTTCCTTTCGTGTATTGGATATTTATCAGATATATGATTTGAAAATATTTTCTTTCATTTCACAGGTTTGCTTTTCATTTTGTGGTTTCTTTTGCTTTGCATTGCTATGCTTGATGTAGTCTCTTAGTATGTTTTTTGCTTTCATTGCTTGGGCTCTTGTTGTCATATCTAACAAGTCATTTTTGAGACTCTCAAAGAGATTTTCCTATTTTTTCTGTAGTTAATTTTGTGAGTGATTTCAGATACATTTCATTTTATGTATAGTTTCATTTTTTGCATATGAATAGCCAGTTTTCACAAAACAGTTTTTTGAAGAGACTACCTTTTCTACATTGAGTGCTGTTGGTTCCTTTTCCAAATATTAGTGGACCGTATATTAATGAATTTGTTTCTGGGTTCTTAATATTTTTTCATTGATCTGTGTATCTGCTTTTATTCCATATTGTTTTCTCATACTGTTTTGATTACTGTAGCTTTGTAGTATTGCTTGAAATCGAGAAGTGTGATGAATCCAATTTTTTTCTTCTTAGCTTGTTTTGCCTATGTAAGGCCTTTTGTGGTTCCATTCAAATTTTAGGTTTTTTTTTTCTATTTCTGTAAATAATGCCATTGGATTTTGAGAGCGATTGCACTGAACTGATAGAGGGGCTTCTGGTAGTATCATCATTTTGACAATGTTAGCTCATCTGATCCATGAACACAAGATATCTTTCCATTTATTTGTTTCCTCTTCAATTTATTTCAACAGTGTTTTATAGTTTTCAGTGTACAGATCTTTCTCCTTCTTGGTTAAATTTATTTCTAAGTATTTTATTCTGTATGATGCTAAGTAAGTGGAAATGTTTCTTTATTTCTGTTTCAGTTAGTTTGTTATTAGCATGTATAAATGCAGCTGATTTTTGTGTGTTGATTTGTTACCTGCAGCTTTACTGAATTTGTTTATTATTTCTAGTATTTTTTGAAGTCTTCAAGGTTTACTATGTATAAGATCATGTCATTTGTAAAAAGACATTTTACTTCTTCCTTTCCAATTTGGGTGTCTTTTGTTTCCTTTTCCTGCCTGATTGCTTTGGCTAGGACTTCTAGTACTATGTTGAATAGAAGTGGTAAGAGTGGGCACCCTTCTGTTATTTCTGATTTAGAGGAAAAGCTTCAATCTTTAGTCATTTAGTAAAATTTTAGCTGTGAGTGACATTTCAGTTTTTTGTTTGTATGTTTGATGCTCAGACTCATTTCTTGATGACTTTACCACCATAATTCAGTTCTGAGACCTCTGTGAGGAGGAAAAGGAGAGGGGTAGAGAAACAAAGAGTGCTTCTTTCCTGGTGAGCCTCAATTTCACTGTTTGCTTTGAAAATTATTCACAAAAAACATAAAAGGTGAAGGGAACTTCTTGTTCTTTCTTGGGAAACATTGCTCAAAATTTGGTCTAAACTCTGTTATATTAGGCTTTTGCCGTAATCAATTTTTTATCTAGGCAATAAATTAGTGATACATTCAACGATATAATAATGGAGAGGGCTATAACAGAGTACTTATGATAGTTTTCATTTTCACCTGTATTTCTTCTCTCTCTCTCTCTCTCTCTCTCTCCCTCTCCCTCCCTCTCCCTCCCTCTCTCTCTCTCTCTCTGTCTGTCACACCCGCGACATATGGAGGTTCCCAGGCTAGGGGTCTAATCGGAGCTATAGCCGCTGACCAATGCAACAGCCACAGCCACGTGGGATCCTAGCTGTGTCTGTGACCTACACCACAGCTCACAGCAACGCCAGATCCTTAACCCACTGAGAGAGGCCAGGGATCAAACCAGTAACCTCATGGTTCCTAGTCAGGTTTATTAACCACTGAGCCACGAAGGGATCTCCTTCTTTTGATCCTTTTAAGAACTGTGTGAAACATACAGGGAAAGTATTATTATTTTCAATTTGTAAGATTTTAAAATTGTGACTCAGAGGGTTGAATTGACTAACCAAGATCACATGACTATGTGACTAAGAAATGGCAGCCAGCACAAGCGTATATACTTGCAACGCTAATCCAGTACTCTTCCAATTAGTTTACTCTGCCTTGAGGGTAGAATTAAAGAAAAAATCTTTAAAAGATGCCAAAGCTAAATATTGAATAAAACCTGTGTTTATAAAGTGTCCTCAAATTGACTACACTGTGATAAGAGCGAAAAGATGATTTCTAATTAACCCATTCATGGAGGAAATTTTTATCACGTCCCTGCTGTGTGTCAGGCACTGAGCTAAGTCCCAGAAGGTCAATAGGGTGCAAGGCAGGTAGGGTTCCTGGTATCATAAAACCAGCAGTTTAGGAGTTCCCATCGTGGCTCAGTGGTTAACGAATCTGACTAGGAACCATGAGGTTGCGGGTTCGATCCCTGGTCTCACTCAGTGGGTTAAGGATGCTGCATTGCCATGAGCTGTGGTGTAGGTTGCAGACGTGGCTCGGATCCCGCGTGGCTGTGGCTGTGGCAAAGGCCGGCGTCTAGAGCTCCTGTTAGACCCCTAGCCTGGGAACCTCCATATGCCGCGGGTGCGGCCCTAGATAAGGCAAAAAGACAAAAAAAAAACCCCAAACCAGCAGTTTCGTGAGGAAAACAGTCATTGTGTGTGTGCTCAAACAAATGACTGTGGTAAGTGTGATTGTGATAACGGCTGAGGCCTGTTGGAAAGACGCAGGACATGGGTGAGGAGGACTCCATCTAGAAACTCTATCAAGTTTAACTTAATTACCTTAAATAAAAACAGAAAAATTGAGTTCTTACCACAACTTTTTGTCAATACTCAGATTCCGACACAAGAGAGATAGAGGGTGGGAGGAAGAAGGGAAGAGACGATGCTTTAAATGAGCTGATCCCTGATAATTAATTACCACGACTTCTTGGTTCTTATTATCATCGTTTAGCTGAAAGTTTAAACAAAGAAAGCCCCACAAGATTTGGGGATGTCTAATAGGCTATTGTGTCAAAGCAAAAATGATTAGTTAGAGGTCCAAACTTAATTGTCTTAATAAGCCACTTAATCATTCATGACAGACCAGGAAGACACAAAGGACCACGATTCTAAGGCCTTCAGTTTTGTTTTCAAAAATGCATTAGTAGAAGTAGGAGACTGAAAAGCAGGGTGTAAAGTTATTTTATCTAGAGGTCTCAGTTATTGTTAATCTACATTTGGGAAGTTGCTTTGAATTAATCCTTCTCAGCAGCATGAGGAATATTTCGAAGGAGTTCCCATCCAGAGATAATAATAGGCATCGTCCAGACAAAGCAGAACTAACCGGAAATTACTTTGAAAATAAAATTTTGACATGAGAGACTGAATAGCTTTCAGTATAAGTAGAACAATGAATAGAACCTAGACCTGAATTAACTGGAAGCTTGGGAGATGCATGTATTTTTTACCGATTATTAAAAATATTTTTAAATGAACTTAGCTTTTTAAAGTAACGTTTCTATTCTTTTTGGCTTTTCTGATTATAATAATATGTGTTTGTGTTGTAAAGTTGTAAAATGAAAACAACATTTTTTAGGCTTCATGGAACAAACAATATAATATCCATTGAGTAAGTCAAAATAATTCAACAACCAGGTACCAATTACATTTTAATATATTTTCTTCAAGTCCTTTAAGAATGTACACACATAATTAAATACATTAAAAATTGATGCAGTCCTGTGTGTAACATTTCAGATTTTTGTCAATTATGAAATTTTCCACATATTATATATTTTTGAATTTAAAATTTTTATTTCTATATACATTACGTTAATATGTAGATGTGCCACACATTATTTAACCATTGTTAGATATTTTGGATGTACTATTTTTTCACATTCATAAATAATGCTTGAGTAAACACTTTTAATCAAGGGTCTGATTTTTTTGTTCCTTTTTCATAGATTCCTATAAAGGAATATATTTTAAGGAGTTCTTGTTGTGGCTCAGTAGTAATGAACCTGACTAGTATCAATGTTGATGTGGGTCATCCCTGGCCTCGCTCAGTGGGTTAAGGATCTGGCGTTGCCGTGAGCTGTGGCGTAGGTTGCACTCACGGCTTGGATCCTGCATGGCTATGGCTGTGGCATAGGCTGGCAGTTGCAGCTCCGATTCAAACTCTAGTGTGGGTACTTCCATATCCTGCAGGTGTGCCTCCCTCCCCCAAAAAGCAAAAATAAATGTATATATTTTAACATTCTTGTTAAAGAATATGAATATTTAAAATGTGTTTATATGTGTTATAAATTGCATTTTATATACCTCATTTGTTTTTGATAACAATTTGCATAAAATTTATGCTCCATAACAATACTGAATGTAAGTGCGCATTTCACTGTCTTATAAACTTTGAGAATTACTCATTAAATAATTGTATCTGGCAAAATTAGCAGGCTGAGCTAATGTGTTTGCATCTAAAATCCTTACCGAAAATTAAAAAAAAAAAAAAATAACCTGTAGCAGCACTGTTAAAATGAGGAAGCCATTAGCAGACAAGGCTTTGGTAGAAGCTCCTGAAAAAAAAAAAAAGTCGTTGGGGATCTCAGAGAAACAAGAGAAGAGAAAACACAACTCAACTGGGAAAATTAGTGCAGAAAGAGGAAACAATTCTAGGGTTATTTCAAGCTTAGAGTCAGCACATACAAAGACTGATGTGTGTGGAGGAGTTACCAACTTCAGAGGCTGCTTGTGTGTTTGAACTCAGGTGTGATTGTGATCAATTGCCTGTACTGTCCTCCTGATCTAAGCCACAAACAAAGGGAGGAGGAAAATTCTGGTTGCTTCTCTAATTTCGCCTGCCTTCCGCAGTATACCTACTTTTGTTTATTCTTTATAGTCCTTAGTTGTTTTTCATGTGTCCAGAGTTTATATTTGTTTATCAGCACAAGCCAGAGAGCTGGTCTGAACAGGGATTATAGCACCATACCAGAGACAAAATTCTTTTCTTTAGTTTTTATATCTAGAATAGTAGCATAATATTTTGTTTTGGTCTTTTTTGTCTTTCTAGGGCCGCACCCACAGCATATGGAGGTTCCCAGGCTAGGGGTCGAATTGGAGCTGTTGCTTGTGGCCTACACCAAAGCCACAGTGCCAGATCCGAGCTGCGTCTGTGACCTACACCACAGCTTGCAGCAACGCCAGATCCTTAACCCACTGAGTGAGGCCAGGGATTGAATCCTTACTCTCATGGTTCCTAGTCCACTGCACCATGACGGGAATTCCTACTTTTTTTTTTTAAAGCTGCATCTGTGGCATATTGAAGTTCCTGGAGCTAGGGGTCGAATCGGAGCTGCAACAACACCAGATCCAAGCTGCTTCTGCCTCCTACACTGCAGCTTGTGGCAATGACGGAGACTTAACTCACTGAGTGAGGCCGGAAATTGAATCCAAATCCTCATGGATACTAGTCGGGTTCTTAACCTGCTGAGCCACAGCAGGAACTCCAAGCTCGCTACTTTTTTAATATGTCTTTAAATGAAAATTTTTTTTTGTAAAAGGTAATTAAATTGTATACCATGTAAAAGTGTGATATAGAATTATATATTGAAATTAATTATCTCTAAAAAATATTGACTAACATAAGCAAGTGTAATAGTTTCAAAACAAAAAAAGTAGAAAAATATGTATTTGAGTATGTGTGCTTATTTTTAAATTTTAGAATAATTTTAAGGCCATGTAAGGCAAATAACCTCTCATTATTCTTCCCTTTCTCATTTTTTTCTTAAGGACGTTGTAATATATAAAGAAGTTTAAAGGAGTTCTGTTCACTGTGTAGGTATCAGAGCATAAATGAGTTTCTATTTCCCAAGTCCTACAATGTTATGGTTCTTTGACCACCATTTACTTAAATGATATTATTGTTAGCATCAAAGTCTGTTTTTGCCCATTGCTGATCATGAACTTCATGAGAAGCATCTGGGGCAATTCTAAAATCTACAGCTTTGACCAAAACATACTGGCCTCAAATTGAAGAGGAATGTTAAAGCCAAAGAAAAATGACAGACGTCCCTCAAGCTCTTGCCTTGGGCTCAAATAATGGTAGATTCAAAGCCAGCTCAGCATTTCCCAGAGCCTGATATTTCATCACGGCTCTGTCAACACAGCTTGAGCAATGTCTTCAAGGGAAATGTGGAGACAAACGGATGATTAAGCTCAAGCATTTGTCACTGAGACCATGCTTGGAGTGGTCCTGGGCAGGGTGATGGATGTCACAGAGATGCCTCTTTGTATCTGCTGGTCAGATGGAGTAACTGTGAAAGAATTATTGGTACAGGAGAGTCCCTGTTGCTCACCTTCAGCTTCCCTGAATTCTCCGGGCAGCGTTAAATCCGCAGTGCCAAACGTATAGTTGGGAAGGGGGAGTTGGGAAAAGACACACTCAGTTCAACTGACCTCTATCTATGTTTGCATTTTCCAGAGACCATTTTCTCTTTCTGCAACATTTTTCAGAGGAAAACATATACATGTATATAACTGAATAACACACATGGGCTAATAAACTTGGGATCTGTGTTCCAAAGACCAGGGTTTTGGCCCCAGTTCTTCCACTCACTAGATGGGAGACCTTTAGCAAGTTATCTACTTGTTCCACATTTCGTTATTCTCATCAATAAAATGAGAATAAGAAAGCTTGCTCCGCAGGACTGTACAAGGATTAACGTACGTGCAGGTTCCTGGCATGTAGCAGGAAAGGCCTTAAAAAGTTTTAAAATAAAAAACTTATAAACATATGTTTGTACATGTGTACATTTATATGGAAGTAAAGCCAGGGGATCCTTGTCTGTCACTCTAACAAAAGTCGAGCCAAGAAGAGGCTCTTTGCGGGTTATTTTTATTAATAAATACTAATAGTAAGCAATAATTATTTATATATATAAAGTTTTTTTTTTGGTAGAGTGTCCCTTCACTGTTATGCAAATGCTGCATTAATTAGTACTCTAGCAGAAAGAGTGTCAAAACGAATGGTCTTGGTCTTATTCAGAAAGCATGCTGTTTTCTGGCTAGACTTCACCATCCTTCTGGGTAATTAGCTTTTACTTTTAAAAATAGTATAAAATGATAATGATATTTATAAACCATTATTCTTTAGATGAATTACTGATAGTTTAATGAAGATGTCTGAGGATAACTTGATACCTAAGATTCTAATTTGCTCTTAAAGGCTTATGTAATTTTCGGTAGGACCATGCCAGCTGAAGAGGGTGATTCCTTGGCAAAGATGGATTTCTGTGTAGGATTCATCTAATTCAGGAGCATTGGGGTTCTTATCTCACCCCAAGGAAGCAGTTTGGTCTTAGATGATGGGGATCACAGTCTTTGCCTGTGGGGGTGGAAGATGTACCCCCGCCCTGAAATTCGCTGACTACAGTGCTTGGCAGGTAAAAGAGAAAGGGAAGAGGAGAATGAAGCCATAGGAAAGAATTGAAGTGTGCATGCTCCCCCCTCATATACACACAGAGTGAGAGAGAAAGAAAAAAAGATGAGCACAAAAGCAAAGTGGTGGGGGACTGGGAGAGGCACGATGTTTGAAATACACTGCTGGCATGTTAAGCATTCTTAACGTAACAGCTACTCTTCTCCCTCTTCTTATTTTCTTCTGAGTAACACATTGTATTTAAAGGAAGGTCATGCTTTGGGGGTTTTCAAGCCCAGTAACTCATTGGATCCCACTATTCGCCTGGGCCTGGGCACTGGGCATCTTGGAGAAGCTGGTTGGATGTGTAAGTGGCGCATGGGTTCCCTGCGGGCTGCAGGGAACTGTGTGGTGACGTGGAGGGAGCCTCTCCTTAGGAAGAAGGAACTAAAGCCACCCGGAGTCTCTGTCAGACCTTTCCTGTCATACGGCTCTGCACATGAGCTGATTCTAGGTGTGAAGCCCCTTGACGGGGAGGGACGAGACCTCATGAAAGTAGAGTTGCAAAGTGGTGTGTGGAGGATAGAGCAGAGGGACTGTTCTGTGCCTGAGAAAGACACACAGCCTGAGTGGCCCCTGTTGTCCACTGGTGCCATGCGCGTGCCAGTACAAACTTGAGAGCTGTCCTGTCTTTCTCCCTGCTCCCATAGTGTCCCATCCTACCTGGGAACAAAACAGAGAACCAGCTTTTCGTTTCAGACTTACTGTATAGGGCTGGTCATTGCATTGAACTCTTTTCCCCAGGGCTTGTAGGCTGCACCTCTGCTGAAAGAACTTTATCCAGGGACACACATTTGACCTAGAGCTTGGTGAAGGACAAAGATCAAAGCTGTTTATGGAGTTCCCTGATAGCCTAGTGGTTAAGGACTCAGCGTTGTCACTGCTGTGGCTCAGGCTCAATCCCTAGCCCAGGAACTTCCACATATTGCAGTTGCTGCTAAAAAAAAAAAAAAAAAAAATCAAGGAGAGAGAGAGAATGTTGAGAGAGAGAATCCCTCGCATTTTAAACAATCATATAGTGAGAACTCCCATTTGTTGTTTAAATCTTAAAGTCATTGATCTTAAGTAGCTGAGTGTAGTTTACTGTAAACTTCCAATGTGTTCTAAAAATATTATCTTTCTTAATTTCATCTGCATGTGGAGAATCTTGATTTTTCTGGCAAAGCTAGCTTGAATATTTTGTGAGATACAGAGTTAAGAAAGTTTAGTTCTGAAATTAGTGGTTTTAGAAGTCTTAACATTTCAGCTCCTGATTCAATTTCATATAAAATCTCTAAGAGGCAGTGCTGAGGCTTCACCCACATCTGCCGCTGTCAATGATACTTTTGTACTTCACTGTCTCCCTGGAAGAGTTTGCAAATATGAACATCTGTAGCTAAAATGCTGGGGACAATATTTTTCCTATAAAGTTCAGGCTAAATCCCTTCAAACATTTATGTTTACATTTAAAAAAAAATCTTTGTTTAAGCCTATAATCCTTTCCTCATGCTAAAAATAATTAGAGGGAGTCCCCATGGTAGCTCGGTGGTAATGAACCTGCCTAGCATCCATGAGGATCTGGGTTTGATTGCCAGCCTCGCTCAGTGGTAAAGGATCCGGTGTTGCTGTGAGCTGTGGTGTAGGGTGCAGATGTGGCTTGGATCTGGCATTGCTTTGCCTGTGGTATAGGCTGGCAGCTACAGCTCCAATTCGACCCCTAGCCTGGGAAACTCCATATGCCATGGGTGGGGCCCAAAGAAGACAAAAATAAAAAAAATATTAAAAATTAGAAAACCTTTACAAGGTAGTATAATGTGTATGTGAATATGTAAATATATATTTAATATATATGTATGTATAAATTTTATACATATACATACTTCACACATATACATGTGTGTATATGTATAAAGCTCTCAGTTGTACTCAATATGTGTGTTTGAGTATAGAAGATATTAAAGTTGGGCTTTTCCTTTGCTGTCAGCTAAAGGCCCAGTGCAAAACGTTGAATTACAGTCACAAACTCTGTATTGACTCTTGTCAGTTGTCTCAGTAGATTTGTACCAGCAGAAAGACAAAACACATTTGTTGGGTCAGTCAAATAAGATTTCCTTTTCTAAACAATACAGAGAGAAGTGGCTGCAGTCCGCACTTGTTCTGGGGACACTTCTGGAGGTGCTGGCTTTCAGATGCCAGCGGGGTAGACAGCCGTGGAGGAGAGTGTCTTGAGTGATCAAGAGCCCATCAGAGTCTCGGGCGGCACAACGGCCAGCCCCCTCCCCAGGTCAGCATTCTATGTATAGCACATATGAGGCTGGGGCATGTCTTCAGACCATAACTAAAGTCATCTGGACGTGTGTTAAGAGGACCGCCACTTCCAAGCTAGGAGTATTTATCTCATAGATCTCAGGATTACACAGTGTGCACGGTGACTGCTGAGTAAAGCAGAGAGCAGAGCACTTGGGCGTGAATATATCTCTTATTTATCACCCTTATCCTCCCCAGGCTGTATAAGCCCTGGGCCTGTGACTTTAGGGCCGGGTAAGCTCCTAAACCTGTGGCTGTGGAGATCAGGGACCAGGGCTGGTTCCCCAGAGCTCTCTGGAATCTGCGTTAACAGAATCTCAGATCAGCTACAAGGGTTTTCTTCAACCACCAGCACGTCTGATTATTCTACTCTCCCTAGCTTGATGGCTTGTTCTGGAGTTTCACTACTTATTTTCTTAAGGTCTTTGGACATTTTTTTGTGGGAATGATCCAGGATCCTGTGCCCTAGGATGATGGAGCATTATCTAACACCTTCCCCTGTTTTTCTGTCCCTTCACCGTGCAGGGAAGTTTGTCCAGTTGGGTCAAGGAAGTCAGCAGTTGTGTCAGTACTCTCAGAGTTCAAGTGAAGCAAAGAAGCTTCACGTCATAGGTAATTTTTAAAATAAATAGTTGACCAGCATCCCAGTAGCCTTCATATCTTTACCTTAATTCATCCTTTGACTGGTGTTGGCAGGTAAGGCATTGGTTATTTAAAATAGATAATGAGTATAGAAATGATTTCCTAGCTCAGCTAGATAACATCTTCAGCAAATGAAAGGTACTTTTGGATAAATCTGAGACCTAAGATTTTCACAAAAAATTCAGACTGGCATCGAATCAAATAACTGTGTAAGTGGTCCTGCCGATTTCAATCTCGATATTTGTACAGTTTTAGATGTGGCTGGTGATCTGCGTTCTTTATTTAGTACAGCTCTTCCGTGGAACAACACTAGTGCTGATTTCCAGGGCAGCTCCTGGCATGACTGTTGACTTGCATTCTCAATATGACTCCCATTTCTATGCATTCTCAGTTTGCTGAGGTGGTCCTTGGACTCGTCTTCCTTCCAAAGTAATTTCCTTTCACTTTTGAACCCCTGACTATCTCACATGGGTTGCTTGTTCATTACCCAGATCAAATGGCTCAGTGAATATTTGTACTCTTCTGCTGGAGTGGATCAAGCTACAAGATGAGTGAGAAAGGAAAAGGGGAAAATAATGAGACAAGTTGGCATGGATGACTCTTGGTTTTGTATGAATTTCATTTTAGTCAGCATAGACACTAAATGGGCCAAAGACTATTAATATTTGAAAAGATTCCCAGCTCTTTCAATATCTTCTGATTCTTTTTTTATTTTTTGGCTTATAAAAAAGGAATTCAAGGGCAGCGGTTCACATGATTTTCCCTCTCTTCTTTTGTAATGACAATTTTTTGCAGAGCTGGTTAAAGGCCAAATGAAAAGAAGAGGAAGTTTCTGGGCTTTGCCAGTGCATGCCGTGTGATTTTTATCAGTTGTATAAAAATCTCATCGATAAAATGTAATATTCTGGAGTTCCCGCTGTGGGGCAAGGATTCCCGGTTGATCCCTGGCCTGCCCTAGTTGGTTAAGGATCCAGTGCTGCCACAGCTGTGGCTTAGGTCACAGCTGCAGCTTGGATTCAATCCCTGGCCCGGGAACTTCCATATGTCATGAGTGTGGCCAAAAGAAAAAAAAAAAAGGTAGTGTTCTTTGCCTCAGGCTTACAAATTCAATAGCTAACTTGTGCTGAATTCTGGGGTTGGAGTGATGAACAAATGAGATAAAGGCCCTAGCTTTGAGATGCTTACATTCCAGTGAGAGGAGCAGGGTATAAATAGGTAAGGAAAATATACAATCCATCAGATTGTAAGATGCCCTTGAGAAAAAAATTGAGAAGTGGGAGGTTTGTGCTATGACAGGTAACCTGCATTAGAGTTGCCCTCTCTGATAATGTGATCAGGTGATACTTGAGCAGAGACTGAGGGACATGAGGATGAGAGGGAATTTTTTCCCTCTCTGTAAACTAATGTGATGTCACTAGAACGTAAGCTCCCTTAAATTAGAAATGTTTGGGGGAGTTCCCATTGTGGTGCAGTGGGAAGTGAATCCTACTAACATCCATGAGGATGCAGGTTCGATCCCTGGCCTCACTCAGTGGGTCGGGGATCTGATGTTGCTGTGAGCTGTGGTGTAGGTGGCAGATGTGGCTTGAATTCCTTGTTGTTGTGGCTGTGGTGTAGGCTGGCAGCTGCAGCTCTGATTCAGCCCCTAGCCTGGGAACTTCCATATGCTGCAGGTGCAGCCCTAAAAAAAATAAAATAAAAAAGAAATGTTTGTTTTATTTATTGCTGTATTTCCAGCACCTAGCATAGTGTCTGATATTCAGAGGAAAGACATAAGTAGTTGCTGAGTAAATGAATAAGTGGACAAGCCTGGTAAACTGGGAATAAGTAACCAGGGGGTTTAGGAAGGGTACAGAGCAACCATCCTGGAGGTCACCTGCAGAAAGTGTTGGATGGAGGCTGTGGAAAACTGTATCAAATATTGCTCACAGGTTGGATACACGGGTGTTGCCAATGGCACTCTTGTGGCAGAGTTCTTAGGCTTGCATGCCTTCTCTCAATTCTACCACACACCAGGTTGAGTGCTGACGGCCTCCTTTTAGCTTTCACCAGGTGGGGCCACAGCTCAAGTCTGCTGTGTCTCCCCAGCCTTCAGACTTGGGCCGACTTTCTTTGCTTGCTCATTTGCCCTCCTCCAAGACTCCCTGTTGCTGTCACTGGGAGCCCGCACAAGGAGCAGCCACAGGGTGGGAGAAATGCAACAGGGGAGCCTGTAGCCACGTAGGGGGAGGGGTCATGGATGAGGCGCCCCAGAGGCTTGTGGGAGGGCTTTCTGATGGAGTCCGTGGCCTGGTGAGTAGGGCCCATGTCCTTCAATGCCCTCCGATGGTCCTGTCTGTCATGCTCCCTGCCCAGCCACGCTACGGCTCAAGGCTCAGCGCTCTGGGGGGTCCGGCAAGGGCAGCATCCGGCACAGCTGGGGAAGCCAGGGGCTCACTCTCACCGTCTCACCTTCCCCGCGGAAGGAATCATGGCCCAAGAAAGTCTGTCTTGGCACTGAGCTGTGCTGCCTACGGAGAGGGGTGACACTGGAAAACTCAAACTCTTCCTCTCACTCCTCCAGTGCATCTACTTTATATGTCAATAAAATCTATGGTGTGGGCTGGAACTTCTTCCCCGGTTCTTGGGCTTTCACGAAGGCTCGCTCATCCATGCCTGATTCCCTAAGACAAGGTTCTCCAGGAGCTCCCAGACCAAAGCTTGGGAGTGTTACAGACCTGGGTTCTTGGCCTTCTTTTTTTTTTTTTTTCTGTTAAAGAACTGCTTTATTGATACAAACTGTTAATACATACCCACAAACTATAAAGTGTTAAGAAATTAAAATATATAAATCATGGCAAACAGGTGGCAATTCAACATCCGGGGTCGACAGAATGCTTGAGGGAGACTGCAACAGATTAGACTCCCACCGCGGAGGAGGCATCTTCAGAGGCGAAGGGGGGCCCAGGTGTAACAGCTGCTCAAGTTCCCTCTCCTCACTGAGGACCAGGGCAGGTGTGCGATCTGGTGCTCTTCAGGCAGGTCGAAACTCTCAAAATCTAGTGGATTGAAGGGAAAGAATTTTTCTATTTCTGGATAGTTGTCATCTGAGTCTGGAACAGAGCTTTTTGCTTTAACGGTCTTCTCAGTCACCTTTCTGGTAGAGAAGGTTGTCTGTTTCTGTTTGAGGGGCCCAGTAGGTCTTTACTGACTTTTCTGTAGCTCTGTTGACAGTTCCCAAAGCCTTTCTGGCAGTTTTAGGTAAAGTTGGTGGAGCATCAAACACTTTGCCAACAGGTGGTGTTGAAATCTGAGATCTCCCATCTAAAGCTTTGACTGAAGGCCCAGACCCCAGCTTTAGCCGGTCCTTAGCAGCCACTTGGGTGCCTGGTTCTCCAGTTTCCTTATCAACAAAGATCAGAGCAGACATTCTGGATTACGCCCCTATTGGTTCATCCGTCCAGGAGGCGGGACCGGGGTGGGGGTGCGGAGGCTCCCAGGAAGAACCAGTGAGAGGAACGCAAGTTCCAGAGGCTCCGTTTTTCCGGGGACTTCGCAACTTGCTGCCTTACAGAAACCGCACAGCTCGAGATCTCGCGAGATCCACGTCCTTTGGGCGTCTGAGACCCAGAGTCCTTGGTGCGCATGTGTTGGTCGTCCGGGAGCCGCCGCCGTGGGTGCCGGGAGAGGGAGGGAAGTCAGGAAGTAAACATTGACGATCGGCTTCATTCGTGTCCGGCCGTCTTGCGGTCAGCAGCTGCGGGGACCCGGTGACCAGGTGAGGAATTATTGTGAGAATCTTTTTCACGTGGCGGTGGGTCCACTTAAAATGATGCTCACATCCTGCTCCTTGGGCGGCATTCTGGTCCGCCGCTTGGAGGCCAGCCCTCAGAAGCTGGATTCAGGGTTCTGAACACCCTGGAGCCTCTTTCACCCGTCCTCACACTCCACACATGGGCTGCATGCTTCTCACTAGGATCCTCGGTCTCCATGGCGGAGGACAGCTGTGGGCAGGTCCGAGGCTTGACGGTTTTGGCTCAGCCGCCCGGAGCCTGACTCAGGCCCTCACTGCCGGGGAAGCTGATGTACCAAAAGAAGCGGCCCAGGGCCCAGAAAGTGGGCTCCACGTCCACCCCACCGCACGCAACGCGTACGGGTATATGTCTGCCAGAAGGTGTATTTTGGCGGCGGTACCGCAGGAGCAGCCAGACTGACTTCTTGGCCTTCCTTAATCAATCAAAATTGATAAGAGGCTAGGCAAAGCTTTATGGGGGACCCTGCTGCGGGGTTTTATTGGGGCCAGAAAGGGGGGAGGTCTGGTGTCTTGCAGGCAGAGAGAATGCATAGTGCCCTGATTTTGCTTTCAGCTCTTCAGAACTGGTAATTGGTCTTTTTAGTTTTGCTGTATCTTATTGCTCATAATTTGCCCCAGCGCGCATAGTTATTTTTAGTCCCTTATAGTTTCTTTGTATTCTGGTGCTTGAGGAGATGTTTGTCTAGGTGCAGGCACTGCAGGCACCGCAGCAAATGGCCCCAGGCCCCAGGTCCCAGCCTGTCTCAAGAGGAGCTGGAGGGTCCATGAGCTATTGCAGGATCCGCACCAGATGCTCTGGTGAATGAGACCCCCCCCGGGTCCCCTGGTGCGTGGGCTGAGTACCACAGCTCCCACAAAGGCACTTTTGTCCATGGATGGATGCCAAATAGTCGTTGAGGGAGGATATGAGTGAGGGGCATCTATTTTGGGCTCCTCTTGCTGATATCACTCCTCTGCCTCTTGTTTTCTAAAACTCAAAGTCATTTTTCAGCATCATTATTGAGATTAAGAAATGCTACAACCTGCTATTTATGTACTAAAGACCCACGAAAGTCAAAGGTGTAATTCATTTTGTCTGAAGACCTGAGAATTGGGGAAGACAAAGGTGTCAATCTCATTTCCAAGGGCAAGAGAAGTTGAGGTGAGTTGTCCCTGTTCAACTAATGAAGTAGGAAGAAAAGGGCCTATCCATCCATTTTAATTCCGGAGAAGGCAGAGTATATGGATTCAAGTGTGGATAAGAAATGTGCGATAATACATTTCTCACTTAAGAAAAATGAACACATATCAGAATCTACTCCTTGTGATGTACGGTTCTAAGCCTTTAGCAAATGCATAGTTTTGTGTCTCTCATTACTATCCTAATACATTCCAAAAGTCCTCTTGTACTGCCCCTTTGTAGTCATCTCCTGTCCTATTTCCAGTTCCTGGCAATCAGTGATCTGTTCTCCATATCTGTGATATCACCTTTTTTCAGGATGTTGCAAAATGGAAACATACACTTTGCGGCCTTTTGGGTCCAATTTGAAAAAATGCATGGAAGATTTATCCACACTGTAGGGTGTATCGATGCTTTGTTCCTTTTCATGACTAATATTCCACTGTATGAATGTACCACAGTTTGTTTATTCTTTCACTGGCTGAAGGACACCTAAGTTGTTTTACTTTTCATCAATTACGAAGTTGCAGTAAACAGACTTTAGTGTGTTCACAAGTTTTCACTTTTGGGGGGATTAATACTTAAGCAGAGACTTGCTGGGCCTTATGATAGATGTATGTTACTATCTGCCAAGTTGTTTTCCATGGTAAAACCAACAAGCTCTGAACACTTCAGTTGCTCCATGTTATCAGCATTAGTTATTGTCAAAGATTTTTTGTCATTCTAATAGGTATGCAGTGATTTCTCACTGTGTTTTAAATTGTATTTGTCCAAGGTCTAATGATAGCAAACATCTTTTAATATTTTTATTTGTCATTTTGTCATGTGTTTATCTTCTTTGGTAAAGTGTATTTTAGCTTTTTTGCTCATTTAGAAAAATAGGTTGTTTTACAAAAGAAAGTTATTGAGCTTTAAAAGTCTTTTATATATTCTAGACACAAGACCTTGGTCAGAAATATAGTTGAAAATATTTTCTCCCAGTCTGTGGCTTGTTTCTTAACTTTTTTTTCCCCTTCACTCTTTGAACAGAATCTTCACAAAGCAAAAGTGATGTCATTTTGATGAAGTACAATTTATTGATTTTTTTCTTCATGGGTTATGTGTTTAGTGCCATACCTAAGGAATCTTTGCTTAATCCAATGTCAGAATACTTTCCCCATATATTTTCCTTTTTTTTAAAAGATCAGTTTTCTCTTTGGTTTTTTTTATTTGTTTGTTTGTTTTTGGCTGTACCTGGGACATGCGGAAGTTCCCGGGCCAGGGATAGAATCTGAGCCACAGCAGTGACAACACCAAATCCTTAGCAACCAGACCATCGAGGAACTCCTTATGTTTTCATCTTGAAGTTTTTTGCTTCATGTTTTTATTAGGTCTGTGATCTATTTTGTATTAATTTATGGTGTGAGGTATAAGTCAATTTTCTTTGCATATGCGTGTCCGATTTTTCCTGTACCATTTGTTTAAAAGACTTCCCTTTCCCCATTAAATTGCTTATAAAAAACAATATGTAAAAACTAACTTAATCAGCTTTATGTGGGTCTTCTTTTCTGATTGCTTTTACTTTATTCATAAACTAGGCAAAATCATCACCTGAAAATTAGGAGGGCAGAACTGTTGGAGCTTGAGAAGAAAGAAAGTTTAAAATTAATTTATTAATTTAACAAATTATAAATATATCTGTTGTACACCAGATACTGTTTCAATTCCTGTGGATACACTGGTAAGTGAAACAGGCAAATATCCTGCCCTCATAGGGTTCTCATTGCAGTGTATTAAAATAGACATGTAGGAAAAGCGGTAATTAAAGTAAAAGGAAATGTAATTGGAACTGTAGCCAACCCTAAGAAGCCCCACTTGGGGATAGCGGTTATGAATTTAAATCCCGAGCAGTCAGCAAAGTTTTGCGATTCTTCTCCCGCTTTATTCGGCTGCTTATGTGCCAGTGCAGAATGCAGACTGGTCAGAGATTTGCTTTAACTGGGTAGAAATTTCACCAAGAAAGCACGATTCAGGGAAAATATGGCAAGGGGTCTCCGAGCGCATGTGGGAGACTCCCGTGAAAGGCCTTGGAATCTCATCAGGTGAGGAGGAATGGAGAGCCTGACGTATGTGTGGGCGGTGAAATACAGGCAGGGTTCATGGGTTGGAAATTATGGTGGAACAAAGGACTGTGGGTGAGGGAGCAAGGAATGGGATGGAAAGATGGGTGGTGGTCTGGGAATGAGATCCTAGAAATTAAGACTGTGAACGGTGAGAGACCCAGTGACTGATAATGACGGGGAGTGATGAGTTATTTTCTGAGGGAGTGAAAGAGGACTACTGGGGGCGGGGGTGGGGAGGAAGTGCACAAGAAACTAAGAGGCCAGGATTTAGGAAGTATCAGTCAAATATCTTCACATCCATGGATATTGAAATCACAAAAATAATTAGAAGCATAGTGTCACTGGGTAAGATGTTCAGCCAGGTGCTGTTGTCCTCCAGGAATGAGGTGAGACTGGGTGGCCCGGATGTCTGTAAATGACTGCATCCAGATGGGATGTATTCGCTTCCTATTATTGCTGTAAAGAGGTACCACGAGTTTACTGTCCCAGAAGTCAGAATTCTAAAATCACTGAGCTAATGTGAAGGTATCAGCAGGGCCGGTTCCTTCTGGAGGCTCTGCATGAAGGATTTATTTCCTGGTCTTTTCAGCTTTCAGTGGCTGCCTGTTTTCCTTGTCATATGCCCCTTTCCATCTTCAAAGCATATCACTCGAGTCTCTGCTTCTATTGTCACAATACTGTCTCCTCTTCTTTTCTCAGATCTCTGTGTTCCTCTTATAAGGACCTGTGTTAGTGCATTTAAGGTGTACCTGACCCGGATAATCCAAGGTACCCTTCCCATATAAAGACCTTCAACTTGGTGACATCTGCAAAGTCTTTACCATGTCAGATAACCTTCACAGATTCCTGGGACTAGAACCTGGAGATGCTTGGGGTCCAATATCCAGCGCATCATGTGATGGTTTAGATGATGGAATGCACTTCAAAGGAGCCTGCAGAGAGTGTCAATAGTCTGGAAGCAACAATGAGGAGTAAGGAAGACACCATTCCTATACCATAAAGGGCAAGGAGAGAAGAAGGCTTCCCTGAGAAGGACTGAGGAGAAGCAGAGGCAGGAAACAGTCAAATTTCTAGTGGAGATAGAAAGTGGAGGGAACTTTGAGAAAGCAGGTTCAAGAGAGATTTGCTGATACACTACCTTGAACACTGAACATAAGGGAAGTGTTTGGAGAGAGAGAGGGAGTGAGATTGTGTTTGCTGTGGTTATAAAATGTTGTTGAAAGTCTAAGCCCAAGCTGAGACATGTTTCCCCGTATTGATGACTTAGTGTGTTTGCCCGAATGTCCTTAATTTACCTGCTCCCCATGGTCCAGTGGTAGCTATAGTGCAGATATGGATGGGTGTTGACCGTTCTGGACTGTATTTCTCAAGTGCTCAGCATACCTATTCAGTATGTAGATACAATGCTTTTTATTGAGAAAAAATTATTTTTTTACCTTAATTCTTTTGTTTGTTTGACTTTCCTTAAGTATTTCATTTGTACCCAAATGAACTTCATTTGTGTGGTCTCTTTATCTTCTGCTTTCTTTAAAATTCTTTTTGTCTTTATTTTGATTTTAAAATAGTCACATCTTTCTCTATTTCTCTTACTTTGCTTTATATTAATATTTTCTTCATATATATATTCATATGTTTCTTCAAATTTAGTCTTCAGTTCCAATTTTTTATTTTCTTATACTTTATTCATGAGTTCTGTTAGCTTTCCAAAAAATTTATAGCCGTTTATTGTCTAGTCATTTCATCTGAGATGTTTGAATTTGGACTTAGGCTGTTCTATCAGAGCCTTGATAATTTTCTTAATTTTTTTGCCCCTTTCTGAAATATGTTACTTTCATTTCCTTTGTAGTCATAATTTCTTAGTATTTGTCATAATCTGCAGTGGAATAATTTGGATTTTTTTCATGTTTAATTTTATATCTTTTTTTTTTCTGCCTTTTGTTGTTTTAGGGCCATACCTACGGCATGTGGAGGTTCCCCAGCTAGAGTTCTAATCGGAGCTACAGCTTCTGGCCTACACCACAGTCACAGCAACGTGGGATCCAAGCCACGTCTGCAGCCTACACCACAGCTCACGGCAATGCCGGATCCTAAACCCACTGAGCAAGGTCAGGGATTGAACCTGCAACCTCATGGTTCCTAGGCGGATTTGTTTCTGCCGAGCCATGACGGGAACTCCATAATTTTATATTTTTATGCAGGTTTTGATTGTAATCCTTTTGCTTATTTGTTGTACATGTTTAAATGAGTTTTTGTTTCCTGGATTTTTAGGAGGATGTTTCTGTATGGGGCCAAGGTAGCTTTTCCCCTGCATGGCTCAAGACCTTTTCTTCCCTTTCGCTTCCTTCTTTTCTTCCTTCCTCCTTTTCCTTCCTCCCTTCCCTCCCTCCCTCCCCCCTTCCCTCTTTCCCTCTTCCGTCTGTCTGTCTATCTGTCTATCTATTTCTCATCTAGCTCTCATCTATTATCTAATGTTTCAGCCACTTATACATTTCCCAGCACTTAGCCTGACCTCACTCAGGTAAGTTTCTGCCTCCGTAGCTATAATGTCTGCAGCTCCACTAGCCTTACTTTTTGAGGTGGTGATCTCACTGTTAAACATTCTATTTTGCTGTCAAAGTACTCTATGCTCTGTTGGTTTCCTCTGCCACACAGTATCTGAACTTTATTTCTCCTTGTGATCCCCAGTGTTCTCCTTCTTCCCAATGTGACTTCTGTTTCTGCAGTTTTACTTTAGAGTGAATCTTTCCTTTTAAAAGGAAAGACTTACTGGGTATTTTTGTGTTCCACTGGGGGATTTGGCCTCTTCTGCATTATTTGAGTTTATTGTGTTCCTCTTAGTGGTATCCTGGAGATTTTGTGCACTAACCTTTTATTTGAAGCCTGAGAGGACTTTTTCAAAGTTCACTGGTTGTTTTTAAATTCACTTACACAGTGTTCCATTCAGTGTGTCTGTGTTCCTCTCCTTATGGGGATAAATAAGTATTGGGGATTACTGTGTTCTGTGGCTTTTAACATCCTTCCACATTTTGTTCTCATTATCATTAACACTGGATAGCTGTGGATGGTAGGAGACCTGTACTGTTGTTGGCATTTTGGCCCCACCTGAGTGTTCATGAGGTTTCCTTATTATCTCGTTTTACTGAGGATAGCATTGGCTATCTTTATTTTCTTCAAATGCCTTAATTGTTCTTTTAGTACTTTTTTGTAAGAAGGGATTTGAGGAGATTATAAAAACTTAACTATACTCCTTTCATTGCCAGCCTCCAGAAACCTGTTTTTGTATATACTTACCTGGATGTTTGAAGGATCCTTTTTGTTTGTTTGTTTCTAGTGTTAGGAAATCTATGTACTTTGCAGACTCTTTCAAACTGGGCACTAAAGTATTTCTGTACCTTGAAAATGTCTTGAATGATTTTATTGGTTTCTTCCCTCATTTTCTCAGTTTTTAATTTCTGGTACATCTATTATTTGGATATTGGATCTACAGAAATTCTTCTACTGTATTTACTTTACCCTCCTATTTTTCATTTTCTCATACTTTCTAGAAAATTTCATTCTTCCAAAACTATTCACTGAGTTTTTCATTGTTTACTTCTCGTTTTGTAAACTCTGAAAGCTATTACTTTTTGTTTTCTGAATGTTTTTTCTTTTTTCTTTTTTTTTGCCAAGAACTCCAGCATTTCTAAAGTATAAGGAATAAATTTGAAATTTTTTTTATACTGAAGTATAGTTTCTCACGACTGAGTGTTTCTTTATATAGCATCCTGTATGTAGGGTGTGGGTTCAGAGATGCAATAGTTTATTTAGCTCAGAATACTAATGATAGCTAAGATTTATTATTTTTATTTTTATTTATTTTTTTATTTTATTTTATTTTATTTTTTATTTTATTTTTTTTTTATTTTTGCATTATAGCTGGTTTACAGATTTCTGTCAGATTTTCCAACTGCACCATGTGGTGACCCGATTACATGTACATATATGGATTTGTCACATGTAATTAGATATAGTTCCCCGTGCATTACAGTTGGAGCTCCTTGCTATTCCATCATTAAAGCACTAGTTATCCCCACTCCCTCCC
>PVHT020000080.1:19475443-19494686 GCA_004024745.2 Catagonus wagneri
CCTCAGTAAGTTATTTTAGACATTGTAAACAATGTACATTGCTTCCAATAGTACAGATATACAGAAGTGATATTTAAACTATTTAACGATCTGTGTAACATTAGAGTCAGGCAATTTGAATAGATGCCCAACCAGTGAGAACAGAAAATAGCTGCTATGTTAAACTTATCCCTTGAGTATTATATCTGACTAACCAAAAATTGGTATTTTCTTTAAATGAATATTATGAACAACTTGATGTAGTGGGTCTTCTGAGAAATGTTATAGTTCTTTAACTTCTGTAAATGGTTTGTGTGGAAACCTGACTTATTTATAGAATATAGCACACTATAGAAGTTAGGACCAAGTTAAATTTGAGATTAAGTGTCTCTTAAGGAAAGAATGACAGTATGATCCAGCAGTCCCACTCCTAGGCATATATGCAGACAAAACTACAATTCAAAAAGATACATGCTCCCATATGTTCATAGCAGCACTATTGACAATAGCCAAGATATGGAAACAACCTAAATGTCCATCAACAGATGAACGGATTAAGAAGAAGTGGTATATATACACAATGGAATACTACTCGACCATAAAAAAGAATGAAGTAATGGCATTTTGCAGCAACATGGATGCAACTAGAGATTCTTATACTAAGTGAAGTAAGTCAGAAAAAGAAAGGCATGCATTCCTGTTGTAGCTCAGCAGATTAAGAATCTGACTAGTATCCATAAGGATGAAGGTTCAATCCCTAGCCTTGCTCAGTGGGTGAAGTATCTGGCATTGCTGCAAAATCACAGCATGCAAGGTCGTGGATGTGATTTGGATCATGTGTTGGTGTGTGTGGCTGTTGCACAGACTGGCACCTGCAGTTCTGATTCAGCCCCTAGTCCTAGGACTTTCATATGCTGCAGGAAGGAAAAAAAAAAAAAAGAAAGAAAAAGGAAAGAAAAAAGAGAAAGGCAAATTCCCTATGATATCACTTATATGCAAATACCATATGATATCACCTATATGTGGAATCTAAAATTTGGCACACATGAACCTATCTGCAAAACAGAAACAGACTCACAGACATAGAGAACAGACTTGTGGTTATCAAAATATGGGTTGGTGGGTGGGATGGACTGGGAGTTTGGAGTTGGTAGATGCAAACTATTACATTTATAATGGATAAGCAATGAGGAGGTCCTACTGTACAGCACAGGGAACTATATTCAACCTCTTAGGATAGAACATGATGGAAGACAGTATGAGAAAAAAAAGTCTGTGTGTGTGTATGTGTGTGTGTATGACTGTGTAACTACGCTGCACAGCAAAATTGACACAGCACTATAAATCAACTACACGTTAATTAAAAATAATAAAGGGAGAAAAGAAATTAATCTCATTCTCATTAAGTTAAATGCTAAATTCCTAGTGTATTATTGGCCCCATCTGTTATCAAGTTTCAGAGCTTGCTTTCTTCCTTCTTTCCTTCTTCCCCTTCTTCCCTCCCTCCCTCCTCCCCTTTCTTTTTTCTCTTCCTTCCTTCCTTCCTTCCTTCCCTCCTTCATTCCTTCCTGCCTTTCTTCCTTTCTCCTTCCATCTTTCCTCCTTCTTCCTTCCTTTCTCCTTTCTTCCTCCCTCTTTCCTCCTTCCTTCCTTCTTCCCTCCCCTTCCTTCCTTCCTCTTTCTTTCTCTCTTTCTTTCCTTTCTTCCTTCCTTTCTTTCTCTCTCTCCTTCCTTCTTTCCTTCCTCTTTCTTTCTCTTTCTTTTTCTTTTTTCTATTACTTCCTTGACTCAGAAGAGAGACTAATTGCTTTTCTAGAATTGATTTTTGACTTTTCTTAATTATCATAATGTTAATTTTAAGAACTTTTAAACAATAACATGATTTTCTGTTAGAAGAAATTTAGAAGTCATACAGTTCCACCACCTACACCACCCACGTATGTTGGAATCTTGTTGCTTAGAGGAATGTGAGATGGGGTGGGGGCCCATGGAAACCATCCTGGCCAATCCCACCTCTTCCTGTGCACTGATTTTAAACATAGAGAGAGGTGTTGATATTCTGGACAATTAAAAAAAATTTCTAGTGAGTGTAAAAATGAAATTAATTTTAAAAGCATCCAAAACATTCAAAAAGATATCAGACTCAAAATTTTAATTACCTCTTAAAATGATTGGATTTTATATTAATTCCCGAATTGCTAATTTTATTTTATTTTTTATTTTTTCTGTTCCATAAATGTTGAATTATTATTGTGATTATTTTCCTTTTCAAAGGAGACTTTCTTTTTTCATGTTAAGGTAAATTGTTCTTTGAATTAACATGTGGATTCTTGAAATAAATTGTCAGATGGGCTTTGGTTTTAATGTTCTTCTCTGCATGCTCCACTGGGAAATAGGGGAGGATTTTGGGAAATTTCTTAATTTCTGTGAACTGAGACTCTTATTTTAAGACAGGGTTCATAGTATGAATCTCCTGTCATTTCGGTAAGGCTTCAGTGAGTTAATGACATAGAGAAAGGGTCCATTACAAAGCAGATTTGAGAGGGGAAGTGATGTTAACCGTGTCACTCTCTTATCATTACTTTCAATGTGGTATGACAGTGTTGGGAAGCAAATGCCAGCAGAGGAGGTACACGTCATACAAATTTGTAGCTCGGTAACATTTCCAAGTAAAACCATTACAGAAATTGTTTTTTAGGTTATTATGTGACACCTTGGGAACCCTTCCAGCTATCTCTGCCTTGGCCAGGAGGCCCCGAAAAGATGAGTGTAGTTGATCACAGCATGATGAGACCCTTATTAGAATCCAACTCTGGAGCACTTAGCAAGACTGTTATAGTACTGCTCTAGGCATACAGAACAGATAAAAATCATCTGTGCTTAGAATAAACACAGCCCCTTAGGCTGGTAGGAGTCAGGGTTTGGTGGGAATTGAGGTGAAATTCTGCACAATTGTGAAGCACACACTGTAAGTGGACTAGCCACTTTGGGGCTCAGATCCATTTATGCTGATACGTTATGAGTGACTCAATTTAATTGAAAATCACCACACACATTGTTATTAGATAAAGTTATAAAATGATTTGCTATAGCAGCAGGGACTTATAGGTCTTGTGTGCAATATAAAATTTTAATGAGATGGCCATTTAAAGATTACCATTATAGTATATCATGTAGTTCATGATTAAAACATTAAATTATTTTTACATAATAGACAAAGATAAATGCAAGGTCTGGGATTTTAAAATGATAACCAAAGAAAGCAAATGAGCTTAAATTTCACTAACATATTGTAACATAAAATAAACAAACCTGTCTGATAATGACTATGGCGTGCACAACATTGAAGAATTAAATATTTTGTCTGAGAAGTTGAACACAAGGCAGATATTTAGAAATAAGGCATAATTTCCCACCTGGTGTGGACTCTGAGATGCTCGAAGATTTGATATCTTTAAGAGATTCCAGGACTCTATGAGATGTATGGGGCTGATGTCGTGGACTTTCCAATAACCACTCCACTGTACTGGCCAGTCTCGAAGCATTTTCATCTTATTTCTTCTACCAGTGATTTGTTTAGTTGGGGAGCAGCTCAGCTCCACTAGAATGTAAGCGGTGTGAGGGCGGGATTTTTGACTGTTTTGTGCACTGATGTATCGCTACAGCTTAGAACACTGACGGGCCTGTGGTCAATACTCAATAAATGATTGTTGATGAAAGAATGAAGGATACAGAGAGAGAGGAAAAAAGAGAAAAGGGAAAAAGGAAGGAAAGAAGGGAGAGAGGGAGAAAAAAGGGAAGAAAAAAGGGCAGGTAGAATAGATGCCGGAAGGAAGAAAGAAAAGGAGGAAAGGCAAGAAAGGACAGAGGGTGAGGCAGAGAGAGAGGCTGGTTTGGGGTCCCTGAAATCAGTCCATTGACTTCTGTCTATTGCTTTCTCCCTACTTGACTTGAGCAAGGACCATTGCCTTCTTGCTTTTGGCAGCCATTCTAGGTCCATTAAGACAATTGGACCAATTGGAAACGAATTGATGTCATTTATGGTAGAGTAAAGACATAGGAAAAAAAACCTGAGTTCTTTTTTCTTTTTTTCCTGTTTTGCTGGGATATAATTGACACACATTGCCATATACATTTAAGGTATACAGCATAATGGTTTGAATTACATCCATTGTGAAAGAATTACTGCAATAAATTTAGTTAGCATCTGTAATCCTATAGAGCTACAATTAAATAAAAATAAAAAATTTTCCTTTGATAAGAACATTCAGGATTTACTCTCCTAACTTTCATATATATCATACAGTGGTGTTAACGATAGTCATCGTGTGGTACATCACATTCCTATACTTACTGGTCTTATAACTGGAAGTTTGTACCTTTTGAACAAACTTCCATTCCCCTGTCCCTGGTAACCACAAATCTGATCTCTTTTTCTATGAGTTTTATTTTTTAAAAGACTCATCATGTGCGCGAGATTGTGCAATTTTTGTCTCCTTCTCTCTGATGTATCTCACTTAACATAATGCTCTCAAAGACCATCCGTGTTGTTGCCAATGACAAGATTTCCTCGTTTTTTTTGGCTGAATAATATTCCCTTGTATGTGTATGAAAACTTCTTTATCCATTCATCCACTGACAGACAGAAGTTGTTTTCATATTTTGGCTATTGTAAATAATGCTCCTATGAACATGTAGGTGGCAGATATCTTTTCAAGTTAGTGTTTTTCTTTACTTCAGATACAATCCTAGAAGTGGAATTGATGAATTGTAGGGTAGATCTATTTGTAATTTTCTGAGGATCCTCCATACTGTCTTCTAGAGTGGCTGTGCCAGTTTACAGTCTCACCAACAGTACACGAGGGTTCCCTTTTCTCTACCATGAGCATTTTTTTTTTTTTGTCTTTTCCTTTTGTAGGGCCACACCCGCGGCATATGGAGGGTCCCAGGCCAGGGGTCTAATTGGAGCTGCAGCCATCGGCCTACACCGCAGCCATCGGCCTACACCACAGCCACAGCAATGTGGGGTCCTAGCTGCATCTGCAATCTACACAACAGCTCAGAGCAATGTCGGATCCTTAACTCACTGAGCGAGGCCAGGGATCGAAACTGCAACCTCATGGTTCCTAGTCGGATTCGTTAACCACTGAGCCATGACGGGAACTCCAGCATTTGTTATTTTAATGATGGCTATTCCAGCAGATCTGAAGTGATATCTCACTGTGGTTTTGACTTGCACCTCCCTAATGACTAGTGATGTTGAGCATCTTCTCATGTACCTATTGAATCTTTGTATAGTTTCTTTGGAAAAATGTCTGTTCAGGTCTTCTGCCCATTTTTAAATGGCATTATTTATAAGGTTATTTTGCTGTTGAGTTTTATGAGTTCTTTATATTTTTTGGATATTAACTTCTTGTCAGATGTAGGATTTGCAAATTTTTTTCCCATTCTGTAGGTTGTCTTCACTTTGTGGGTTGTTTCTTTTGTTGTGCAGAAAATGTTTACTTTGAGGTAATCCCACGTTTTTATTTTTTATTCTGTTGCTTGTGCTTTAGATATAATATCTGTAAAAATTAATAAATGGAAACGCCAACTAAATAGAGTTGGGGGACCAGAAAGGAGGAGCTCTCACATACTGCAATGATAAGGGTCCAACAGGAAGAAGAGAGACTCCTTTCCTTTCCTGGCAAGGACTCGGCCAATCAACAGCCATGGACTCTTAGTTTACTATGGCCCTCCCAACTTCCTTTCCCCTCTGTGAAAGCCTTCTCCTTCCCTTACTGTGCAGGGACTTGCAGGTGGCTTGCCATGGTGGCAGACCCTGAATTACAGTTCTCTGCTGATTTCCGAGTAAAGCCGTCTTGGCTAGGGAAATAGCTGCAGTCGATTTGCTCTCAATGAACATTTTGGCGGCTTACAAGCAGACCAGAGAAGATGCCAGATGGCTGGTTTGCTCATCCAGGGCTGGTGAGCAAACAGGTGCTATACTCACATTGAGCCCAGTATCACTCACTGCTCTCTGACTGGCCTTGAGGTTTGAAAGTACCTATTTCTCTTGAATCTGTGTTTGTGCCCTCTTTGTTTGAATCTCCCCAAGTTGTATTCCATATTTATTTTAAAGTTTTGTCTATCTAGTTAAGACCTTGTTCCGTATGCAAGTATTCCTTTGGCATTTTAGGCTGGTTTTGAGATCAGAGTATTTTACTGAAACTTTTTAGCCTTCACCCCCGTACTTTGGGAATAGGAGTTGCCTCTTTGCAACTGTGCTGGGTTTTCAGCCTTCAGCCTATTTCTTTGGAAGGGGCTGTCCTCCGGAGACTGTCCTCTAGGACCAAGCTGTCTCCTCAGGATTGCCTGGGATTAGCCTACGAGCTGCTTGAACAGAGTCGTTTGTTCTGAAAACTATTTAAGCTGTTTGAAAACTGTTCATTAGAGAAAAATCTCTGAGGAATGGAATTCCAGTTATCTAAGTATTTTGAGGGTGCGCCCCCTGCATGAACTCCAGCTGATTTTATGTTTAAAAATCATGGTCCTTCCTCATGCATTTTTCTAATGATATGGACTGACCTGACCAAAGGCAATTTAGAATATTAGTGACCATGTGGGGAACTTCTAAAATCCCCCAAACTCAAGTTCCTTAAACTGAGTTGGATTACAATAGCTCAGAAATGTCCAGAATTTAATGGGATGCTTATTTTGACTGGTATTTTTGAGGCTTCCCATTGTTATCTGGAGTTTGAAATTGCATCTCTACAAAATAAGATTTTGAGATTAATTTAGGCAAAGAAATGGTTCAGGTAAAATGGCCCTTGAAGCCTCAGCCTTCTCTTCCTTGGCCTCATTACCTCAGGCTCCACCTCTGGCACCATCTTGTCTCTCCCTCCGCTTCTCCTGAACCCCTTGCGCCTTCTTCCTCCTTCCCTTCTGTGTAGCCTGTGCCCCCTCTACCCTCGTTACCCCTCATACTAATTATCGTGCCAAACTTCCCCTTTGCTCTGAAACTCTCCCCACTCCCGTTTCCTCTGATCTTGTCAGAACCTGCCCTTTTAAAATTCAACCTTCTGGAGATCCAGAGGCTAAACTCTGAACTCTTATATTCCCTTGACTAAGGATGCACTTCAAGCCATCATCAAATATTTTCCCAAAGTAAGAGAAGACCCTCCCAGATTTACTGAGGAGTTTATACGGTCATTCAAACGGATCAGTCTAGTTTCTCTACTTATACCAGTTAGTTCATATGCTTGTTGGTGAAGGCCAGGCCCAGCCTTGGAGGAAAACTGCTAATTAGGAAAGTCCTAAAAGGTTTCTGGAATCACAACCAAGAGACCAACCCAGTAAGTTATTACATGACCAACAATTTCCTGGCACCTTCACTGAGTAATTGCTAGGACTTTTCCAGAGCCTGTTAATTGGGACAACATTCAGGCTTGCACAAAAGTCTGATGAATCAGTTTATGATTGTTACAGTTGACTTCAGAGTGTCTGTAAGAAAATTCTGACCTTCCTTCATATATCAGTTTCACCTTGGTAGCATTAACTTGATGTTTACTAATGGACTGAACTGGGATGTTTCCGTTCTGGTAAGAAGGACCAGGATGAAATGGGAAATGAGGTTCACTCCCGATTTCGTTAAGCTTGGCAAGGTGGCTCTCTCATACTCTGGATGCATCACCTCAGACGAAAAGCACCAAAGTGCTTCATCTTCGACTCCAGCAAGTAAAGGCTCCTAAACAAAATGAAAATCTTAGTTTACGTTGTTATTGTCAAAGCCAGGATGCTGGAAAAGAGAGTTCCAAATGTAAGCACTTTGGTGATTTCAGCCCTCTAACCAGTCTTTCCAATATCCTTCCAAATCCCAGTAATGGGCTCTCAGGAACTACAGGGCCTCTTTCCAATCTTCCCTCTTAATTGGCTTGGAGAAACATTTCTCTAGGCGGGAAACAAGTCTCTTCCAGCCTGACACTGGAGCTATCCTCTTGGTGCTCAGCCCCACTAGTAGAAGGCCGCTTCTGCCTCTAGTGCTAGAATGGGTCACATCTTGGCGTCTCTAATGGGCCTCAGGAGGTTCCTGTGCCTGGAACTCTTCCCTTTGAGAGAGAAGCACCATTTTCCTCGTGGTTCCCTTGCCCGTACCCATTTACTAGGCCGAGAATTCTAAGAGAAGGATCATGCCAGAATTTTCTTTCCCTCAGAAGGAGGACATCATTCTGGATTTTGACAGTAGGCATCAAAGTAACCACCAGGTGAATTAAATGACTCTTCACTCTCTTTTATTTGCTCTGTCTGATGATACTACAACAGGTTCTGAAAACACTGATTATTTGTCCCTGTTGAATCAGCCAGCACTTTCCTTAGGGGTAAAGTATTCAGCTGATGTTGGCAAAACTGACAGCAAGCCTCCTGTTAATATTCAGATAGATCCCTTAAAACCTCTCCCCAGAATTAATCAATACCCATAAGTAAGAAAGCCATTCAAGGCATAAAGCCCATAATAGGAGATTACAGGGCTCAATGCCTCATTTTCCTTGCACTTGCCCCCATGTTACAACTCCCATATGTACCAGTGAGAAAACATAAGGGCTGAGGGTGGCGTTCCAGGGCCTCTGAGCAATAAACTGCATTTTTATCACTTGAGACCCTGTTGTTCCTAACTTTCATATGTTAATAACATCTATTCCCACTAAAAGAAAATTCTTTACTGTAATTGATTTATGCAGTGGTTAGTACTCCAGTTGTTGAAGCTAGCTCCTACTTTCTTGCCTTCACTTAGTAAGAAAAACAATTCACCTGGACAGTAATGCCTCAGGGTTTTACTGAGAATCCTTCTTATTTTTCACAAATCCTGGAGCTTGTTCTGAATGATATAAAGCTCCCTAGAGGTTCTACTTTGTTACAATATGTGGATAATTTTCTCCTTTGCTGTCCTTCTCAAGGCTCCTTTGGGAAAGACAGCATCGACCTGCTAAAGCTTTTAACCTCCAAGGGATATAAGGTTGCAAAGAAAAATTAGTTTGCCAGAGCCAGGTTTGACATTTAGGGTATCTGATATTAGGATGACTACACCTGGATCCAGATAGACTTCATGGTGTCCTAAATTTACCAAGCCCCAACACTAAGCACTCACTGTGAGGTTTTCTTAGGCTAACTGGTTATTGTCAAAATTGTGTTCCAAATTTCTCTCTTATGGTCAAACTTTTATACCTATGTATGGAAAAGACACCTCCAGAAGAATCCTCTCCAGCCTCACTGGAAGGGTCCCAATCAGCTATTGCTAACCAGCCCTGTGCTGCCAAACTCCCAGGAAGATTTTTGGATTCATATGACCCAGCTAAAGAAGGAGCCAGATCCCAACTGGATCTGCACATAGTGACCTGAAAGTAAAGATTTCCTGGAATTGAAGCAGATGAAATCTGATGAATCAGCTTTCCCTAAATAGCTGAACCAGGCCTTTGGAAGTTTGTTTCCAAACCTTTGATGATAACATTTCAAATGATCTCCGGTGTCTGTGATCTTGATACCAAGAGGACTTTGCATAAAAAGTGCCTGAGAGTTCTCCCTCCTAACCTTCTTTGTTACTCGAGAGTGACCTGAAGAGTTTTCCAACCTGTACACTTTCCCTTTTACGTGAGACACTTCACCTAGGAAAGGTCCTTTCTGACACTGAGGGAGAAAGAACCACTAAAACTAGAAAACCTGAATCTTAATCAGTGATACTTTCAGAGAAGATCTTAAAAAAAAGAAAAAGAAAGATCTTGATCGAAGATCTTGGTAAAAATTGATAAATAGAAAACTCAGTTAAATAGAGATGGGAGACCAGAAGGGGGAGCTCTCACACCCTACAGTGATAGCAGAGCCCAACAGGAAGAAGAAACTCCTTTTTTGGTAAGGACTCAGCCAACAAAAGACCTGTGAACTCTCTCTTTTTTTTTTTATGACTATATCCTTTAGATTTTCCTATTCCTCTCTAGAGAAGTATTCTCTTTCTCCTTCCTTTGCTGTGCAGGGACTTGCAGGTGGCTGGGTGGAGACCCTGAATTGCTATTCTTTGCTGATCCCTGATAAAACTTATCTATGCTGGATAAATATCTGGCAGTATATTTGTTTTAGATCAACGTATCCAAAAAATAATTGCCAAGACTCATATCAAGGAGCTTCCCCTATTTTTCTTGTAGGAGTTTCATGGTTTCAGGTCTTTCCTTTTAAGTCTTTAATCTATGTTGAGTTAATTTTTGTGAATGACATAGGTTTTTTCTGATTTCATTCTTTTACATATGAATATTCAACTTTCTGGCATTGTATTTTAAAGAGACTGTCTTTTCTTCAGTGAGTCTTTTTGTATCCCTTGTCAAATAATAGTTGACTGTATAGGCTTCACTTTATTTCTGGGCTCTTGATTCTGTTCCAATGATCTATTTGCCTGTTTTTATACTTGTACCATACTGTTTTAATTACTATAGTTTTATACTGTAGCATGAATCTGGAAATGTGATCCCTCCTGCTTTGTTCTTTTTTCTTAGAATTGCTTTCACTATTCACGGTCTTCTTTGCTTTCTTATAAATTTTAGGATTATTTTCTATACTGGTGTAAAACATGCCACTGGAAATTGATAGCAATTGCATTGAATCTATAGATTGCTTTTGGTAGTAGTGACATTTGAGCAATAATGATTCTTTTAATCTACAAACACAGGATTCCTTTTAATTTATTAGTATTTCCTTCAACTTCTTTCATTACTGTATTATAGTTTTCAAAATAGAGGTTTTTCACCTCCTTGGTTGAGTTTATTCCTAAGTGTATATTGCTTTTGATACTTTTGCAAATGATATTTTATTTATTTCTTTTTCAGGCAATCATTGTCAGTGTATAGAAACACTTGATTTTTATATTTAATATTATATCTTGTAACTTTACTGAGTTCATTGATTAAATCTAGTAGGTGTTTTGTGTGTGTGTGTGTGTGTAGGATTTTCTGTATTAAAAACTTCTGTCATCTACAAATGGAGACAATTTTACTTCTTCCTTTACAATTCTGATGTTTTCTTTCTTTTTTCTTGTCTGATTGCTCTGTCAGTATTATGTTGGTTGGATAAGAGTGATGAGAATGGGCACTCTTGTCTTGTTCTGGATATTTGAAAAAAAGCTTTCAATCTTTCCATATAGAGAATATTGTTAGCTGTGGGCTTGTCATGTGTGGCCTTTGATTTATTGAAATGCATTTATTCTATAATTGATTTGTTGAGTTTTAATTATGAACAGATGCTAAATTTTGTCCATTTCTTTTTCTGTGTATGTTTCCTAGAAACATACAGCCTACCAAGACTGAACAAAGAAGAAATAGAAAGTCTGAATATAGTAGTTATGACTAAAAAGATTGAATCAATGATCAAAAATCTTCTAATGAAGAAAGGTCCAGGACTAGATAGCATCACTGGTGAATTTTACCAAACATTTAAAGAAGGATTAATGCCACTCCTTTTCATGCTCTTACAAAAAAAAATTGAAGGGTATCAACCACTGCCAAACTCATTTATGAGGGCAACATTGCCCTGACATGAAAGTCAAAAAAGGGAACTACCAGAAAAGAAAACAGCAGGTAATAACTTTGATGAATACAGATGCAAGATTCTGCATAAAATACTAGCTCAACTGAATTCAACAATACATTGAAAGGAATATACAACAAGTAGTATCAAGTAGGATTTATACCCAAAATGCAAGTTTCAACATATGTAAATATATGATATATCGCATTGTAGAATAAAACAAAAAAATCAGGAGTTCCCACTGTGGCACAGTGGAAACAAACCTGACTAGGAACCATGAGGTTGCGGGTTTGATCCTTGGCCTTGCTCAGTGGGTTAAGGATCTGGTGGTGTCATGATCTGTGGTATAGCTCACAGATGTGGCTCAGATCTGGCATTGCTGTGGCTGTAGGCCTGTAGCTATAGATCCGATTCAACTCCTAGCCTGCGAACTTCCCATATGCCACAGGTGTGCCCTAAAAAGCAAGTAAACAAACAAAAAATCATATAGTCCTCTTAATAAAACCCGAGTTCTTGATGAAAAAGTTGAGCATCTTAATTAACCAAGCCTGAAGGCAGTCTTACTTCTGAATTTAATTATGATGTAACAACATATATTTTATCTTATTTAATTTGAGTCAAAAGTTCCATTTGTTGTAGTTGAGCACCTTCTAACAGTCTTTCTAAAGTCTGGGTTCCAGTATAGCATGCTTATGTTTAGAAACAGTAATTTAACCAGTCAGAACCAGGCACGGCATAGGCAATGATGCTCTCTGTAAGGAGTAATAACAGTAGCAATAACTATATTATTCCCTGACCTTTTGTAAATCCCTGTGTTAAATGTTTTATATACTAGATCACTATCATAACCTTACTAAGTGAGTATTATTGCCAGCTTGCAGATGCAGAAATTGACACTTCAAGAATTCAAGGAAATTTTACAGTACAGATATTGATTCAGAGGGCTGATCTAGGATATTAGCTAGTAGCTTTTAGCTACTTTTTGGTATCTTATGATAAATAGAAGTTCTGAATTAATTGAAGCACAATTTATTAGGTTTTCCTTTATGTTTAATGCTCTTTCCATCTTGTTTGAAAAATTCTTCCCTCTCTGAGGTTTTAAAATATTATTCTATATTACACTCTAAAAGCTTTATAGATTTGCCTTTCATATTTTGGAAATTAATCCAATTATAATTGCTTTTCATTTTGGTTGTTGCATATTGTGTCTGTATCCATTCTGGAGAATAGAAATCACTCCAGGTATTTCAATAGAGCATTATTTAAAGAATATACTAGAAAAAATATTAGAAGGACTAAAGGAACAAAAGGAAGAAGGAAGAGGTCTCTAGAAAAGCAAAAGTGAGAACGAGTTGTTAACCAAAGATAAAGAATCTACCTAATACTGTTATGGCTGAAGCCTATAGCCTCTTATTAGTGAAACAACCGAAGGTTATTCTGCCATCACTTATGTTGAGATAGAGCAAGGCTTCTCCTTCTTCTGATGCTGCTGAGGCCTGTAGTGCATGGAAATCCCCTCGTTTCTCACCATTGCATTTATGTAACTGTTACAGGAATGCAGAAGAGGAAAAAAAAGGTTTCTAGTTTTATCAGTGTTCTCATTGGAGAACCTCACAGAAAGCAAATTGACAAGAGAGTTTAGTACCTTGAGAGTACAGATGAGAGACAATAGATATTGCCCGGCATGCACATGGATGCCCAGCCTCCATTCTCACTGACTGGAGAGATTATCCCTTACCCAAATGCTGCTCTGGGCCCGTTGTCCACATCACTTTTATATATGGGTGGGTCTGTTTTGGGTTTCTCTGTTGGGTTACGTCTTGTATTTTTCTGTCTCTGCTTAGTCCTTATGGTTTTAAAATGCATCATATTTGTTTGATTAAGACCCCCTGATTTTTCTTCAGGAATGTTTTGGCTCTTCTTAGCCCTTTACATTTTTATATTAATTTTAGAACCAACTCCACACTCCTTAAGAGGAGACTTGTTGGAGTTTTTATTTGCAATTTCTTTGACTCTATACATTAATTTGGATAGAACTGACATTACCATGAGAATAATGTATTTCCATATTTATTTATTTTCTTTTCTCTGTAGAGTTTGGTCACGCTTTCGTATAGCAGTGTTACACAAATTTTAAGTTTACTTGCATGTGCTTTAGATTTTTTATGCAATTTAAAATATCTTTTTAATTTTTTTCAGTTGTTATTTTATACAGAGATATAATTGACTTTAATATTTATTTTGCATCTGGTAAATTTGCTATATGCTCCAATTAATTCTAGTAGTTTACTAAACTTTTGTTCTTCAAATAAAATTTTAAAAGATATAAAGAGCTCTTCAGTTAATTCACATTGTTTACATAACTTTTCAGCTCTTTAATACTATTGATGTGATTTAAAATATAAGAAAAAATTTAAAAATACATATATAAATAAATATATATTTATATTTTTTAAAATATAACAAAACCTTTTGTTGTGGTTGTTTTTAATCAGTCAATGTTGATTTGAATGACCTAGTCTGCCTTTACTGGAATGACATTTCTGATATTTTATTTCAGTAATTTTTTATGAGTTGTGACTGCTTGAAGAGTTATACTCTTATTCAGAAATTTCATTTTCCATTCTGTTTCGGGGATATATAAACATCATCACTCTATTATCTGCCCAAGTTCTATTTTTTTATTGAGTAGAATAAAAGAAATTTTGACAGAATATTATGCCATCTTATTTTACTAGACTTTAATTTATTCTCTTTCATTGTCTATTTCCATCTTTTCCTTATCTCTCAATTTCCATGGTATCAATCTACACTCCTGGTCTTAGGATATTCAGTATATTTGCGAACTTCTAATAATTGAGAAAGTTGTGAAGATATTATATTCTGAACTACCACAGAACCTAAAAAAGTCATAGATGTATCCTTATACATTGGTAGAAAAAGCCCAGTTGAGTTTTATATTGCTTGCATATTAACCTTTTTATTCTGTTTCACTTACATTTAATACTGATACATTTTTTGATATATTTTTGACATTTTCTCCTTTTAGTTTATCTCCTGAAATATGTCAGCAATCCCTCAATGTTATTTTTATCATGCATCTGAAATCTTTGCATTATCTCAAGAAAGTGAGATCTTTAGAAAGAGAAATGCATTATCAAGAAATACCTCAGCAAATTTCATTTTGATTAAAGTTTATATTTAAAAATATGATGTGTTCCTTCATGGAACACTGAAATGATACATATGTAGTTAACTTACATTCAGCTATCCATGGCTAGCATTAAAAATACCTGTCAAAGCTACCCATTAGTTGTCACATTATGATAAATCCAGAAAGTAATTCTTAAGTTAGCAAGAGTTCTTCTGACATATCCTCTCTTCGGCTTGTTATTAATCCATTCTCACATCAGACTTGACTGACATTGTGAGAGATGATGGACTAGCTGTGATCATTTACTGAAGTTTCTGAATTAAAAGTAATAACACCCTGTAGAGGGAAGAGAACACATTTCATCTAAAGATTAAGATGCATTATTTAAAAAATCCTCTAAATGCCTTCAATCTTCAGAACAGATTTTATCTTGTTTGAAAGATTGTTAGTTTGAATCATCTCCTGAGAGAAGTAGTTTTGTGTATACTACCACAAGCTTGCAATGTTTGTTATCACTGCCTATAATTGTTTGTTATGTTTTTTTTAGCCTCTCAGTTCTATTGCTCAATATAATTTAACTCAGTCTTTCCATTCTTGGACTTTTGGTCCAATTTCAGTACATAAAGTTCTGTTATACTTATTATAGACATTGGAATCATTTTATTAATTTATTTACTGACTACTAAAATACCAAATTATAGCACAGTTTGCTTGTTAATGATTAAATTTCATCAGCTTTAGCTGAGTTTACAATATCCATGAACTGCAACTGGTTTGTTGTCATCAACCTTTACACCCCAGTTAAACTGCAGCGTAAGGAAAGATTACCTGGAATTATGAATGGATTGGGTTGGTTGCATCTTCCCCTAAATTTCCTCAAGGTATGCATTCATTGTAGACAAGTATCCTTTCTTAAAGCCACAGCTGGATGCTTCATCCTGTCCATCTATAAGCATTGTGAGAAGAGATGGGTAGTAATCTCCTGCAGTGGTGACATGGCGTCAAGGAATATCTCAAGTTGTTCACAGAAGCATCAAAACATTTCTCCCAAACTCTGAAATTAGAATGAATTGCAATAAACTTCAACAACTGAAACATATAAAATTAAAAATTTAGCCAAGTGTAGTATACTAAAATATTTTGTTAGGCTGCTCTATGATTATTTAGAAAAAGTTACCTTATTTTGGCTATTTATTTTACTTTCTTAAATTCAGAGTATGTTTCAACTTTCTATATTAAAGATGGGATAGATGGAAAATTAAGAGTATGGTCTTCTCTGTGTGAGACTAATTGTGCATGTAATCACTGATGAATGTATATCAAGAGTGTCCAGTTCATAATAGCACAGTCTTAGTTCTTGTCCATCAACAGAGGAGAACTAAATAGCCATTTCTGCTATCTCTCTAGGACAGTGGTCCTCAACCATGGGTGATTTTACACCACCAAGCGGTCATTTTTCAATGACTGTAGACATTTTTGGTTGTCACAAATGATGATAGGTGCTAATTAGAGACTATAGACCAGGATGATGCTAATCATTCCAGAACACCCAGGACAGTGCCCCACTTCATGCCACTCTGGGCTCTTCAGCATTATTTTGAGTAGATTTAAGACCAGAGAACTACTGAAGACTGTTTATAAGCTCTCTTGCTTTAAGTAGAGGTGATGTATTGAACTAAGAAACAGTTCAAAAGGAACATCCTTTAATGGGTTCTCAATGTAGTATATAGAAGAGAGTAGAAAGTATGCTTTCATTGTCTGTGCCACAGCAGGTGTCCCCTTTTACTAGCCAAACAAGCACGGGATTTCTGGGTGGAGAAAAACGTCCAAGGTGGCAGGATGATATTGAAATCTAGGTCTCTTTGGAAATTCTTGTTGCTGTAATCTATCCTTTGGGTGTTTTTACTTAAGGGTGTTCCATCCATAAGGTGACTGAACAGTTTTCCTGGTACTTATTTTCTTTTCTCTTAGTCTAAAAGTATAATTCAAGAGTAACAGTTGTTCTATTAGACAGTTTCATTGCCAAAAAATCTTATGCCTCAAATATATGGGAAAGAACATACTGAAAGTAGTGGAACAGAAGTAAATATAAAAATACTTTCTAAAAGTAAAAATGTTAAAAATAGTTTCAAATAAGGAAATAAGAATAAGATCATGTTATTTCTGCCACCTTTTCTGGGAAACAATTGTGCTACAAATGGGGAAGATATCAGAAACTTCCTGCTACTAATTTGGAATCAAGTCTGTCTTTCTGCTTGGAGCTGTGCTAGCTCATACTCTATAATTTGGGCAACTGGGTTGCTGTCTCTGAAAGATAATTTTCCCACTGTGGAGAATCCTTAATTGCTAAGCCTGGTCTCTCTAATACCTGAGTGCTGCTTCTTTGTGTTTAGTGATCATAGGCTCCTGGATTTCCATGCTAAAATCTTAGATGCTGATATGATCTCTGCTTATTTGTTCCTATCTCTTTTTGTCCTTTTAAGTTGATCTTTCTTTCACAAATGTAATTTTTATATTTACATCCTTAAGTGGTCTTTTCTCAGCAACAATATTCTACACTTTCTTTTATTCTGCATTCACAGTATCTGGTGCAGAAACACACATGTTTCTTTTTGTATTCTACGTTGGATCTTTTGCCAATAGAATATTTACTGAAATCATTGAGTACTGAGTCACAAAAAAAATCATGATAAATTCCGAGGAGTAGGATTTTTGCAAGCCATATTCTCTGGTCACAATAATTCAGTTAATGTAAACATGAACAGATTAGAAAAGATTAACTGCTTTAAAATTCTTGGATCAAAAATGAACTAAATATTGAATTCCAAATTATTTTAAATTAATAAAAGTATGAATAATTTGATGAATACAAATGTGATACAGTTAAAACTTGGACTAAAATGTATGATTTTGAAAGCTTTAATTAAAAAATAAAAATTGAAAACAAGTCAATAATCACCTTGAAAAACTAGAAAATACTGAAAGTAACACAACTAAAAAAATTAACACAATCAGTAAGGATAAATCCTAAAATTGATGAAATATAAAGTGAAAGAGCAAATGTTGGCTAAACTATGAAAATAATAATTCTCTCAAGAAAGACAAAGAATAAAAACAGTCAATTTATAAAAGAATATATTTTAAATGTAAATCTCACCACTTCTCAGGAAAATATGATTGAAAATAATGTGTTGTGTTTCAACCATTAGTTCAGCAAAATATCAGGAAAAAATATTATTTTTTATGAGGTTGAAAGGCAGAGGCTCTCATACCTTTTCAGTTGAATATAAATAGCGAGCAATACTTGGTGCATCAGTTAGGATTTTTTCCAAATGAAAAATGATCATATTCTTTTATCCATCAGTTCTACTTTTAGAGATCTGTCTTACAGAAATGAATGCATGACTATGCAATCAGGACTGCCCTAAGATGCAGAGCACAGGGGACCCTGCTACTGACCCTGTCCTTCAGAGGGATCAGGCCTCTCTGCCTATTCCTTTAGGGCAGAAAGTCGTTGGGGTCAAAACTTCATGGAGTCAGGGAGTCTGTGATCCTTTGCTTCCAACCTGGATCACATTGTGTTTTCTATATACTCCAGGCTCAGAGTTCTTTGTCAGAGGACCCAAGTCAGCTCCCAGGTTCTGAATGGGCTTTGCCCCCAGTTTGTTTTCTTTCAGCATCCTAGGTTCAAGCGGTGTCCAACTGGAGGCTATTTGCAGGAGGATACTCTGTAAGAAAAATGTGGGTGGGGTAAAATATTAGCATTGGGGTATCCTTACGGGAGAACACTGGGCCTTCTGTTATATGACTGTCCCAAGAACAGATGAGAATTGGGACGGGTGGCGTGCAAATGGGTGGGAACCAAAACATCTGAGAACTGGGAATTTCAAGCTGGACTTCCAGGTCATTGTGAATGTCTATTTGTTAAAGTGGGAAGACAGACTTTGTTGTATATAAAGCTTTTTATCCTGATCAATAACTTTAAATCTTTGGACATGTGATATGTCACCCTCTACTTGGACTCTTTCTTCAGGACAACCAATGTCAGGGGAGGACTGGTACCCAATGATATAGGTTTGGGAATAATGGTTGCAGCATTGTTTTAAATAATAATTTGATTTGCTGTTAAAGAGGCAATGGTAAAATAAGGCATGGGCGGCATGTACTCTAGGATACTGTACAATCATTATAAATAATTTTAGGTTTTAAATATTGGCTTGAACAATCACATGGTAATTGACAAAAAAGTTGTAGAACCAGGGTTAGTGTGATGGTATGATTTTAAGAACAAAAATAATATCAAACCAGTAAAATTTGTGTGTGCTTGGATAAACATAGGTGAAAATGTGAAAGGTTTCTTAACAATGTGATAATATTGGCTTCTGAGGAAAATTGCATTGATGTAAGGTAAAAATATTTATATTTTATTACCTGAACCTCTATACTTATTGAAGTGTTACAACTATGAATTACTTTATTTATTTTTTTGTCTTTTAGGGCCACACCTGAGGCATATGGAGGTTCCCAGGCTAGGGGTTGAATCAGAGCTGTAGCCACCGGGCTACA
>PVHT020000080.1:19495686-19544498 GCA_004024745.2 Catagonus wagneri
TGATAATATTGGCTTCTGAGGAAAATTGCATTGATGTAAGGTAAAAATATTTATATTTTATTACCTGAACCTCTATACTTATTGAAGTGTTACAACTATGAATTACTTTATTTATTTTTTTGTCTTTTAGGGCCACACCTGAGGCATATGGAGGTTCCCAGGCTAGGGGTTGAATCAGAGCTGTAGCCACCGGGCTACACCACAGCCATACAACACCAGATCAGAGCTGCGTTTGCAACCTACACCACATCTCACAGCAACACCGGATCCTTAACCCACTGAGCAAGGCCAGGGATTGAACTTGCGTCCTCATGAATGCTTAGATTTGTTTCCACTGAGCCATGACAGGATCTCCATGAATTCTTTTATAATTTAATAATATGTAAAATTCTTCTTAAAAATCAAGTAAAAGAAGTTTCCATCATGGTGCAGTGAAAACGAATCCGACTAGGAACTGTGAGGTTGCCAGCTGCAGCTCAGATTCAACCCCTAGCCTGGGAACCTCCATATGCCACAGGTGTAGCCCTAAAAAGTAACCAAAAACAAAAACAAAACCTCAAGTAAAAATAACATATGCATGCAATTTAAAGACAGGTGAAACGTAGTGCTATTAAACTTTTCTTGCAAATGCGAGAGGCAGTGCAGCTGTCTACTTCCATTCTCACTATCATCCTTTAAGGCTAATATTGACTGTGACCAAGAGACTAAGAATTACGGTTATCCTGATCCTTTCTGTAGGGCTGTAGAAACACTCCTTGTACTCCTTAATTGGTTTTGAGCAAAAATCATTCACTGCATTCTGTATTTTCCATGGGTACTATTTAAAGCTATTTACTTCTCAAAACAGCAACAGGTTGGGGGTGGGCACGGGTATTTTATAGAATTTCGGGTTTCTTTTTTTGTTGTTGATAGACCAATCTTCACTGGTTTTCATGCTGATTTTACCTCCTTTCTTTGCTCCTCCTGTGCCCCCTTACTCTTCCCTACTTCAGGAGGTAACATTTCATTGTCTTTAAGAAAACAGAACCAATCCAATGGGAACTCAAAGGCATTCGATGCAAATCCACAAGTGTAATTTGCCTCCAGTTCTTTTCTCCTCCCCTAATTATAAGGAAGTCCTTCCTCTTACCCAAGACAGGTCCTAGCATTTATGCTCTGGGTCAGTCTGCTCCATTCCTGCCTTCAAAAATACTTTTCTCTTTCTCATATTTCCTCTCACTTTTGCAGTTTTGTATTTCCTCTACTGGATTATTTTCATTATACCTATTTGATCAATACCTACCATCTTATAGAGGTATCTCAGCCCCTTCCTACCCCTCCAACTCTTTATTTCTTCACTCTGTTTCTCCATTTTTCATTCTTGATAGGGAATAATATACCCCATATTATATTATAATGTATCAACCCTGAAAGTGTTGTCTACTCTGTTTCCAAGTTGCCAACCTAATTCACTTCTCAACTCACCTCCTTCTGGAAGTTACCATCGTTGCCCTGAAAGTGCTTCTGTCATGGTTACAAACAAACTCTCAATTGCCAGATACAAAGAACATCATTATATCCTTACGTTTCTTTCTGTATTTTTTTTAAATCAAGTTCTTGTTTGTTTTTTGTTGAGGTAAAATTGGAATATATTATATAATCTTCAGGTATACGACATTGTGTTTTGACATCTATGTTCATTATAAAGTGATTGTCAGTCTACCATCATCATACATTTGACCCTTTTTATCCAATTTGCCTACTCTCAACACCCTTCCCCTCTGATAACCACCAGTCTGTCTGTGAGTTTTTGTTTTGTTTTGATTTTTTAGATTCCGTGTATAAGAGTGAAGTCATAATATCCTTATCTTTCTCGACTGTTTAAGCAGCATTTTGGTACAGCTCACCACTCCATTCTCTTTGAAACACTTTTTCTCTTGGTTTTCTTTTTCTCTCTTTAAAAATTCCTTTTTCATCTTTTTTTGCCAGCTTATATTCCCTCATCCGATATCTAAGTGTTAAAATTCTTTCTTGCTTGTTTCCTTGGTGCTCAGTTTTTTGAGCTGCTTTTTATTCTGTAGGTACTCTCCTGGATCAGTGTTGTCTATTTCCATTTCTTTTAAGTGATATTCGTATATTAATGTGTCTTAAATTTCAAATTATAATATAGAAGGTCACCTTAACATTTGACAGCTTCACTTGATGTCAAAGCACACATACCTAAGATTAAACTCTGATCTTTAAATTTCCTCCCCCAAACATCTTCTCCAGTATTATATATCCTGGGGATCAGCACAATCATCCGTTGTGTTATAAAGTGAGAAACCAGAGAATCTTCCTTGATTCTACCTCAGTGCTAATAATTTTTCTCTATCTCTGCCACCACACAAGACTAGGTAAACCTTTAGTCTCATAAGGAACTTCCTTTTGAAACTGGACATGGCCCTGTGAGGCTCCTGGGCACAAGAACCTTTCCCCCGTTTCTTGTTCTTAGGAAATGGGCCTTATTCAGCCACCATGACCTTTCCTGAATTCCTAGGGACAAGTTCAGACAGTTGCTGATCAGGGAAGGGTGGAGCAGTCAAGCAACAAGCCAAGTACCGCCTTGGGGCAGGATCCTGATTCCCTCTCAAGCAATACACACAATAATATAGGCAGCTTTTACACCTAAGAGAAAAATTATATTCCTTATGCTTCTTTTAGGGATGAATACCTTAAAATTGAACAGCTTAGAGTACATCCTTGTCCTTCTCCCTGGCTTAGTTGCACCCTAAACACAATCACCTGTAAATTGAAGATTAGGCACCCTGAGCCTAATTGCTTGTGGGTTAAAGATCATTAGCACATGAAGTTTTTCAGGAATTTTCCTAGTTTGTTCTAACCTCTGACTAATATGCCTTTTTTGAGAGTATTGTTATTCCAGGCAGTAACCCAGAAGACCACCATCATGATCATACTGAAATCTCCTGACTCGAGCTTTGATGACTAAGATTCCCCCAAAGAAAGAAGAACGCATGTTTGTTCCAATCCTGATTCCTATCTGAAAACCCATTTTTCTGCTTTTTACTGTAAAACTCCTTGGAGTTCTTTCTAATGGGGGGCACAGTCTTTAGGGCATTAGCCCACTGTGACCCTCCTTTGCCTGGCAAAGCAATAAAGCTATTTTTTTCTCCTTTACCCAAAGCTCCATCTCTGTGTTTCAATTCAGCACTGGCAGACAGAGGCTGAATTCTGGCAACACTGTTCTCTTTCTCCAATCTATTTTCCAAATAACAGCCTAAGTATCTTTTGAAAATGAAATCAAGTCACATCACTCCCTGCTTCAAAGTCTTCCTTGGCTTCCCATTGTAAAATAGAAAAATATCCAACCTTTACAGTGACCTAAAGACCCTGGGATCTAGCTCCCTGACAGTTTCTTCAACTTCATCTCCCTTGTATATCTTGTTCATTGTGCACAAGCTTAATTGGCTTCACTGAAGTTCACCACACATGTCCTTTCCTGTCTTAGGAGCAGCACAGAACTGTCCCTTTTGAATACTTGCCCTGCAAATCCTCATATGGCTTCTTATACCTACGATCTACTTTAGAGGGAATGTCCTCAAAGTAGTCCCTGTCCGTTCTCCCTTGCTAATTTGACATTGAGCATTCTTCTTGTTTGTACTCACATTATTATTTATTTATGCATTTAGATGCTTATTAACTGTTTCCCTTACCAGACTTAAGATTCATATCTGTACCATTTATCACTGCCTATATAGTGTCAAACATAAGGTGTCACCCAAAGCAGGTGTCCAACAAGTATTCACGTAATGACTCACAAATGTAAGATGAGACAGTTGATGGTATTCGGAAGTATCGCATTCATGTAAAAGGTTTCCACAATTTTGCATCAATAATGCCTCATTAGAGTAGTTATTTAATGCCTTTTATGAACAGTGTAGCTCAATTGACAGAATGTAATCCCTTTAAAAGCACAGAGGAAAAAAATCAAAGCAAACTATTTTAGACCTCATTAATAGCAACTCAGTGAATTATTTCCAGAGTTATTCTATTTTCTTATCTACTTGTCTCAGAAGATAAATGACCAAGGAGGACTCTGGACCGAACACTACCTCCTATGGCCTCTGGAAATGGGGACAGAATTGTTGGGGCATGTATAAGTGTAACATTTCCTTAACTCCCTCTTCAATTCCACTCTTTTATTCCTCTTTTGTCTCAAATCTACATGAGTCAAAGAAACACTCTTCCATTGACTATGACAAAAGAGCACTTTTAGAGTTAGAAACCCAGAGTCCACATTTGAGCAAGTGCCTGTCTAAGGGTATATTATTCCCTATCAAGAATGAAAACAGGGTGTCTATATTTACTAGACCTTTCTGATGTGAGATTTATTTATTAATATTTTATTTAAAACATTTTTATTGGAGTGTAGTTGATTTACAATGTTGTATTAATTTCAGGTGTATATCAAAGTGGTTCAATTATGTGTATACATATATCCATTCTTTTTCAGGTTCTTTTCCCATATATGTTATTACAGAATATTGAGTAGAGTTTCCCTGTGCTATAACAGTAGGTCCTTGTTGGCTATCTATTTTATATGTAGTATTGTGTATATGTTAATTCCAAACTCCTAATTTAACTCTCCCCTACACATTTTCCTTTTGGTAACCATAAGCTGTTTTTTTTTTTTTTTTTAATTTGAGTCTGTTCCTGTTTTATAAATAAGTTCATTTGTATCATTTTAATTAGATTCCACCTATAAATTATATTATATTCATCTTTTTCTCTCTTAATTACTTTACTTAGTGTGATAATCACTAGGTCCAGCATGTTGTTATGAATGGCATTATCTCATTCTTTTTTATGGCTGAGTAATATTGCATTTTATATATGTACCACATCTTTTTCCATTCTTCTGTTGATGGACGTTTAGGTTTCTTCCACGTCTTGGCAATTGTAAATACTGATGCAGTAGACATTGTGTCTATGTTCATATAATTTTGGCCTGTACTTTTCTTTTTTTGGTGACTTTGTCTAGGTTTGATATTAGGGTGATGATGGCCTCATAGAATGAGTTAGGGAGTCTTCCTTTGCAATTTTTTGGAAGAGTTTTAGAAGGATATGTGTTAACTCTAAATGTTTGATAGAATTTCCCTGTGTAGTCATTGGTCCTGGACTTTTGTTTTTTGGAAGTTTTTTAAATAATGTTTTCAATTTCAGTACTTGTGATGGTCTGTTCGTATTTTCTATTTCTTCTTGGTTCAGCCTTGGAATGCTATACTTTTCTAAAAATTTGTACATTTCTTCTAGGTTGTCTAAATTATTGGCATGTAGTTGCTTGCTGTAGTCTCTTATGATCCTTTGTAATTCTGTGGTATCAGTTGTAATTCCTCCTGTTTAATTTATCTCCCCCCTCCCTTATTATTATTATTATTTTTTGGCTGCATTCCTGCCATATGGACTTTCCAAGGCCAGGGATTGAACCTGTAACATAGCAGCGACATGAGCCAGAGCAGTGACAATGCTGGATCCTTAACCTGCTATGCCACAAGGGAACCTCTCCTTTTTCATTTCTAATTTTGTTGATTTGAACCCTTTCCTTATTTTCTTGATGAGTCTGGCTAAAGGTTTATCAATTTTGTTTATGTTTTGAAAGACCTAGCTTTTAGTTTCATTGATTTTTTTCTGTTTTCTTTGTCTCTATTTCATTTATTTCTGCTCTGATCTTTATTAGGTCTTTCCTTCTACTAACTTTGGGTTTTGTTTGGTCTTCTTTTATAGTTGCTTTAGGGTAAAGCTAGGTTGTTTATTTGAGATTTTTGTAGTTTTCTGAGGTAAGATTTTATTACAATAAACTTCCCTCTTAGAATTGCTTTTGCTGCATCTCATAGATTTTGGATAGTCAGATTTTCCTTGTCATTGTCTCTAGGAATTTTTTGATTTCCTCCTAGATTTATTCAGTGATCCATTGGGTGTTTAGTAACATATTGTTTAGCCTCCACATGTCTGGCTTTTTACAATTTTTTTTCTTGTAGTTGATTTCTAGTCTCATAACATAGTGGTTGAAAAAGATACCTGATATGATTTCAATTTTCTTAAATTAACTGAAAGTCTTGATTTATGACCCAAGATGTGCTCTATCCTGGAGAATGTCCCATGTACACTTGAGAAGAAAGTGTATTCTTTTGCTTTTGAAGGAGGAGTGTTCTGTAGATATCAATTAAGTCCATCTGGTCTAATGTATCATTTAAGGCCTATGTTTCCTTACTGATTTTCTGTCTGGATGATGTGTCCATTGATGAAAGTGATGTGTTAAAGTATCCCCCCTCCAACTGTTGCGTTTTTGTAAATTTCTCCTTTTATGTATGTTAGCAGTTGCCTTATATATTTAGGTGATCCTATGTGGGGTACATATGTATTTACAGTCTTTATATCCTCTTCCTATATTGATTTGTTGATCACTTTGGATCAAGTGTCCATTTTTTGCCTCTTGTAACATTCTTTATTTTAAAGTATGTTTTGTCTGGTATGAGCATTGCAACTTCAACTTTTTTTTTATTTCCATTTGCATGGAATATCCTTTTCCATCCTCTCATTTTCAGTCTGTATGTGTCTAGGATGTGTGTCTCGTATAGACAGCATGTACATGAGTCTTGTTTTTGTATCCATTCAGCCAGTTTATGTCTTTTAGTTGGTGCTTTTAATCCATTTACATTTAAGGTAATTATCACTGTTTGTTCTTATTGCCATATTATTAATTGTTTTAGATTTAATATTGTTGGACTTATTTCTTCCGTTCCTATTTTTTCTATCTTCACTTGTGATTTGATAACTACCTTTAGTGTTGTGTTTTTTTCTTTTTGTGTGTGTGTATTTAATATTATTATTATTATTATTATTTGGTATGTGGTTCCCATGAAATTTTGATTTAGCAGTTTTGATTTAGCAGTATATATACACACATGCACACACAAAATTGTTTTAAGTTTCCATTCTCTTAATTCAAATGCATTTCCAATACACTTCATTTGTGCACTTCTCGTCTCAAGACTGTTAATTTTGATATTGTATTTGTACATGGATGATTTATACCTTTACTAAATGATTACCTTTACTGGTGAGCTTTCTCATTTAAAATTTTCTTTTTCTTTCTTGTTTCTAGTTGTGGCCTTTTCAACCTAGAGAAGTTCCTTCAGCATTTGTTGTAGAACTGGTTTGGTGGTGGTGAATTCTCTTAGCTTTCGCTTTTCTGTGAAGATTTTGATTTCTGTGTCAAATCTGAACTAGAGCTTTGATGGGCAGAGTATTCTTAGCTGTAAGTTTTTCCTTCTTCACTTTAAGTATATTGTGCTACTCCCTTCTAGTCTGCAGAATTTCTGTGAAAAACCAGCTGATAACCGTATGTGTATTTGTTTGTATGTTATTTGTTGCTTTTTCCTTGTTGCTTTTAAATTTTTTGTCTTTAATTTCTGTCAGTTTGATTAATATTTATCTTGGCATATTCATCCTTGTGCTTATCCTGTATGGAACTCTGTCTGCTTCCTGTGTTTGAGTGAGTGTTTCCTTGCCCACATTTATGACATTTACAGCTATAATCTCTTCAAAAATTATATTAGGACCTTTCTTTCTCTCTTCTCCTTCTGAGACCCCTCTGATGCGAATGGTGGTATGCTTAATGTTATCCCAGTGATCTCTTAGACTTGTCCTCATTTCTTTTCATTCTTTTTTCTTTATTCTTTTCTGTGGTAGTGATTTCAACCAATATGTCTTCTATCTCATTTATTTGTTCTTCTGCCTCATTTAGTCTGCTATTGATTCCTTCTATTGTATTTTTTTAATTTCAGTTATTGTATTGCTCATCTGTGTTTATTTGTTCCTTAAATTTTCTAGCACTTTGTTAAACATTTCTTGTAACTTCTTGATCTTTGCCTTCCTTCTTTTTCTGACATCTTGTAACATCCTTACTATCATTATGCTGAATTCTCTTTCAGGTAAATTGCCTATCTCCACTTCCCTTAGTTGTTCTTATGGGTTTTTATCTTGTTCCTTCATCTGGAACATACTTGTCTGTCTTCTTATTTTTCGAACTTTCTGTGTTTGTGGTCTTCTTTCTGAAGACTGAAGGGTTTAGTTCCTCATGCTTCTAGTATCTGACCCCTGGTGGCTGAAGTTAGTCCAGGGCTTCGAGCAAGCTTCCTGGTGAGAGAGACTGGGGCCTGCCAACTGGTGGGTAGAGCTGGATCTTGTTTCTCTGCTGGGCCTGTCAAGAGGTGTACTCAGAGGTGGCTGTGAGCTCGGTACTACCTTAAACAGCCTGTCTGCTAATGGATGGGGCTGTATTCCTACTCTGCTGGTTGTTTGATCTGAGGCATTCCAGTACTGAAGTTTGCAGACTGATGGGTGGGACTAGGTCTTAGTGACAAAACAGTGACCTCTGGGAGAGCTTACATAGTTCAATATTCTGTGCAGCCTCTGCCACCAGTTTCCTTGCCCCACAGTGAGCCATATCTGACCCCTGCCTCCCCAGAAGAGCCACCAAGACCCACAGGTAGGTCTAGCCCAAGCTTCTCTGGAGTCACTGCTTTGTGCTGGGTCCCAGTGCATGCTAAACCTTGTGTGGCCCTTCTAGAATGAAGTCTCGTTTTCCCCAGTCTGGTGGGTCTCCTGCACTCAAACCTCTCTGCCCTTCAAAGCCAAATGCTCTGGAGACTTCTTCTCTTGATGCCAGATCCTCAGGCTTGGAAACCTGACTTGGGGGTTCAGAACTCTCACTACTTTGGGAGAACCTGTGGGATGGATGATTTTTCAAGTTTGTGGATCACCTAATTGGCACGTATGGGGTTTGATTATATCATAAAAGTGCCCTTCCTATCATTTTGTTGTAGCTTCTTATTTGTCTTTGTATGTAAAATATCTTTTTTTTTGTAGGTTCCAGTCTTTTTTGTTTGGGGTTGTTCGGTCATTAGTTATGATTTGGGTGTTTTTGTGAGAGGATATGAGCTCTATTCTGCCATACTGTTCACAAAAGGGACTCTTTTAGTTTGAATGTGTCCTGCATTTTTCCTCAGAATGTGCTGGCAGTTATCCCTTTGATATGGGTGGACAGGTTCAGCAGCCCTTGCATGCTAACAGGATGGCAGGACCAGCACTTGGCACATTCTTGAGGATCTCTTTGAGACACTGGCAGCCTCCACTTTCTTGGGGCAGTGTGGGCAATGCTTGGCACCTGCTTACATGTCTCATAGTGGTGGCTATGGCACTATGCACTCACACTCCCTGGACAGCAGGGGCAGTGCTTGGAGCCTGCTTGTGGGTCTCTTAGGAATGGCAACATCCTGTAAACTTCTGGATGGTGGGGCAGTGCCTGGTGCCTGTTCACAGGTCTCATAGGAATGTCAGTGGCCTGTGCCCACCTCTGGGTCCTTTGATGACCACAGTGGCTCATGCCTTCCCCCAGAACTCCTGTTGGCAGTGTCTGTTTTCTGGGTGTGTTCAAAGGGAAGGAAGCTCTTGAGGCAGTCCTGCTCCTCTCCTTGCGTGTCCCCCAACAGTGGTGGTGCCTTACCTTTCTGGTGGGCCCAAGCTTCTTCTGAGTACATCCTCTGTTTCCACAGTCCAGTCTCTTCAGGCTGTCTCAGCACAGCCAACCACGGTCCTCTCCCTGAATCTGACCTCTGAAGCCTGAGATTTAGCACCCAGCCTCCAACCATACCAGGGGACAAGTATCTCAGGTTGGGGAGTACAGGGTGGTGGTAATGATCTTCTGTGCAGGTGACTCTCTGTTTTGCCTTCTGCAGACCATTTGCTGTACTCTCCTTCTAGGCTCCAAATCTGCCCCTCCATCCAGGCTGATCTCCCCACTCTTGAAGGGTCTTCCCTGGCTGCAAGAACCTTTCCTTCTTCACAGTTGCTAACCTGAGGTGTAGGTGCTGCCCTGATTCCTTTCTCTCCCCTTCTCTCTTTTTCTTTTTACTTTTGTCCTACCCAGTAACATGGAGGTTTTCTCGTCCTTTTGGAAGTTTGAGGGCTTTGGCCAGCATTCAGCAGATGTTCTGTGTGAGTCATTCTGGTTATAGATGTAGTTTTATTGCTTTTGTGGAGAAAGTGAGCTCCGCATTCTACTCCATCATCTTGATCCCATCCCCTGTATGATTTAGAACAAGGGAGATTTCAGTAATGGAGGGGAAGAAATGACAGACAACACATTTGAGTATTGTTTCAGAGAGATGTGGAGACTCATTTGGTATAAAAGATAAAGAAGAGAGAATGGCTAATGATGACTCTTAGTCCTCAGACTTGAGCCACTAGGATAAAGGCTGAAATTCAGGGCTGCAGGAACTCGGTTCTGAGTACTTAATGTACACCAAGGTGGACCCACCCTTTGATTGCATGTTCTTTAGGTTCACTAAAATGACACTGTATTATCTCTCCAGTTGTTACTTGGAGAAGAAAGTCAGGGACATAAACCGTGATGCTCAAAGTGGACTCTTAATATAGGAAGCAAAACCTAGCTTGAATGTCAAGAGGTTGGAAAATTTTCCTACTCTAAATATGACACCAAAGCTACGTTCATGGGGACAAGGAATAAGAGGAAGGTCACCTACTGTATATCTTTAATAATGCAATACTACCATTGGCTTATCTTTATGAAAATTAAATTTCACTAAATATTCACTTTATTTTATGGAAAAAATTTAAAAATGAAATATTTGACAAAATTAGAAATGCCTTTCTTTTAGGAGATTATAATCCAGGTTTTAGATTTAGCTGAGTGTCATAAGAAAACTGAAAAAGAGTCTATTGATATTTTAGCATCAGCAGCAATGGCAGGACTTAAATTACAAGAAACCAGTTCCTCTCATTACTGCAGCTTTAAGAATTAACACTGACATATCCATTTTTCTATGTTACTTCAACTCCTGGCGTGTAGGAAACATTATGATTTGTCTGTCCTGCCAGTAGACACAGGCCATCAGTGATTTAAATTTTGTGAGGGGGAAATTTTGAAATATCACAAGAGTTTTCCACTTCAATGATATCTCCAATAACTTCCAAAAGCAAATATTCATTTAAGCTGTATTGTATGAAACAAATGGCTTTATATGGGATATGATAGTACTGTTATAAAAATGTGTTTTTACAATGTATTGTCTATGGTTTAATTCATGTCCCAAAGATCTCTGTGTCTCAAGTGACTTGGATTACATTCTTGGCATTTGTTATAATTCCCTTAGCTTTAGCCCTAACTTTGGGCAGTTGCATGCTTCCCCTTTGCAAGTATTTGAAGACCAAACCACCAAGGAAGTTTTAACACCCAGTATTATATTAAACTCTATGTAAATTCTTGGCAATGACAGTGGGTTATTCTCTGCAGTCCCTTTCCCACCAACTTGGTTTTTGTTTCTGGAGTCGTTGGTGTGGTCTTAGAATTCATTTACAGCTAGGGCGACCATATGTTCCCAGTTTGTCCTAGAAGTTTCTGTTTATAAGTCCTGTCTGGGATCCTGTTTAGTTAGTGTGTCTCTTTATGCTCAAAAGTGTCCCAGCTTGGGTGAGAAGGTCACCCTATTGGTAGCTGAGTAGGTGACGATGGAATCTCTTGCTGAGGTCTCTTCTTCAGATGCATGTGGCTCTCACGTTGCCTTCTCTTACGTGTGGCTTTAGAATCTCTGATTTGTTCCTTCCCTTTGACAGGGGCTGGGAGTCAGATCCACTGAAGCTGGAGTTTCTTAGGCATGAGAGGCAAATTAGAAAATTCTCAGCCAAGGCAACCAATGAAGGGAAAAGTGAAGAAACTGGAGCTAAAATTGGGTAGGAAATGAAGATATAAAAAGCCAATAGGGGAGTCTTTAAGATATAAAAAAACAAAACTCTAATGGAATTTTTAGAATTTTACTCCCTGAAGTTAGTCAGCAGTCCAGAATTTGGTCTCAGAGATGAAAACAAATGCAAAAAGATGGTATTTACCATTGTTTTTGGCTAGAAGGAATGCTATATTTGAGGCCTCTTTTTAAATGACCCTGACAGTGTGTCACCCAGGGCTTCACTTTTTCTTAAGAGGCTGGGAGTGTTTATGTGATGTTTGCCTTAAATGCATCCTCTCCCTGGTAACCACAAGTCTTCTTTAAAAGCCTACAGATCTTCTTTTCTTATAAGACTTTCTTAGTGCGCCTCATTTTCCAAAGTCTTCTGTGGTATGTTTGTGCAAGTTATAATTTAGTTTATTGCTCTTGTTATATCGCTTAGTTATCCTTAGACAAAGAAAACAGAGTTGTCAGAACTAGAGAGAAAGGAATTCCACCTTATAGGGTTCCCTCTTATTTTGATGTTGATTGTGGGTCAATAAAGATTATCATTTACCTAAACTGAGTGACCTGTGCCTGCCCTCAGCCTTCCATAAACTATTTCTATTCTCACCTCTTCTTTAGCTCATCCTTCTCAAGACCCTGGGACCTGTACACAGAGAAGGATATGAAGAACTCTCTTTCTGAATGCCAGCTTCATCCCTGGTATGTTCCTTGGCTTTTATAATTACTCCCCCAAACTTCAGTGTCCTTCCTTTCTCCTTGCTTTCTCTTCCCTGTTTAAAAAACAACAACAACAACAAAATTTAGGCTTATAAGTTGAATATTTTTCAAACTTATACTGATTCTGTACTGGCAGCTAGAATTAAAAACTTTCTCTTATGACTACAAAACAAGGTTCAGAGTTTGTATCCAGCTATCATGCTTTCTTTTTACTTCTTTGCCTTCAGTATTAGCATGGTTTTCCTGGGACACTCATTCAGGTATTCTCCATTTTGATTCCTTCACAATCATCCAATGTCAGATATGACATATTCAGTGGAAAGGATTTTTGATGGACAGTTTTACTGCTAACTCCTTCCGTTAATAATATAAATATTGCAGCTTTTAAATGCAGCTCTATCAACCTCTACCCAACTAATAAATAAATCCACATCTCTTATACCATTAAACTATTATCTGAGTTGTGAGATAATGACAACTACAACTAAAATTTTGAAATTAGCTTTGAAAACATGGGTTTTATCTTAGGAACAAAACCTAGACTATAAAAATAATCCGGCACCTGGAATAAGAAAAATCTTTACATAAATATCCTATTGACTTAAAAATATATAAACTTTCTAACTCAAATTATAAACCTTCATTCTAACAAATTTCAATAATTATATGGTTCAGTAGAGTATGGTAAGTTTGCTAAGCTCTTTCCAAGGTGTATTACAAATAGAATTTACGAAATTTAGAATATCCATTTCCATATGACATTTCTGTAACCAACAATTAACATAATTTGTTTTGTACAAGGATCAATTGAATATACAAATATAATTTAATGGGCGTAAACACAAGAAAATATAAATTTGGACTAATTGATATTCTTGTTAATTATAGGTTGGTTAAATTGTCACAAAAATTGTGGAATATTTGTCTTGTACACATCCTAGGTTTTTAAATTAGTTTGAGAACAAATAAGGGTAGAAAATATTATATTTTTGTCACCTTGAAAACTATGTATGGTGGCTTGATAGCTTGAAAATTTACCAGGCCTGTTTCATGAAAGCAATCGCAGTCTACCCTGAAGACAAAGGCTTTGTTTTGCAACTTATTAAACAAACAACTTAATCTCTTGTTATTTTTTCTAATGTTGAATATCTGCTAGTTTACATAGCACGAACATATTTGCTAGTTAACACAGTAAGTAGGTAATAAAGAAAAAAAATTAGATTTCTATCTGCCTGCTTTGCAGTGTTTGGGCAAATGCCAATTTATTTGCCCTGGGAAAAGGAGAAATTCTGTTTTGTGTCTAGCTAAAAAATCTAGGGTTAAGGGTCAAGGAAATAATGTAAAATGGGTTAAAGACCTAAACATAAGACCAGAAACCATAAAACCTAAAAGAAAAGAGGCAAAACTTGACACTGATCTTCACAATGATTTCTTAGATATTACATTAAAAACACAAACAACAAAAGCACAAATAGATAAAGAGACTTCATCAAATGTAAAGCTTCTGCACAGCAAAGAAGTAGTAACATGAAAAGGAAAAGTCCAAAAAATGGAGGAAAATATTTGCAAATCATATAACTGATTAGTGATGAATTTACAAAATATATAAGGAACTCCTACAACTCAATAGGAAAAAAAATAACTTGATTTTTAAAATAGGAAAATGACTTAAATAGATAATACTCCAAAGAAGACATAAAACAACCAACAGATATTTGAAAAGATGTTCAACATCACTCAGGAAAATGCAATCAAGACCACAGTGAAGTATAATATCACACCTGTTAGGATGGTTAGGATGGTTTTATCAAGAAAACGAGCACTGATGAGACGGTGGAGAAGCTGAACCCCTTGTGCAATGTTGGCAGGAGTATAAATGGTACGTCCACTTGGAGAACAGTATGGAGGTTCTAAAAGAAATTAATAAAATTACCACATGATCCAGCAATGCCATTTCACGGTGTATACCCAAAATAATTGAAATCAGAGTCTTGAGATACTGACACTCCCATGTTCTCTGTAGCGTTATTAACAATAGCCAATGTATGGACACAGTCCAAATGTCCATTGATAATATGCAAAGATAAAGAAAACAGAATTTATCCATCCTTAAAAGAGAAGGAAGTCCTATCATTTATAAACATGGATGGACCTGGAAGACATTCGCAAAGTGAATTAAGCTAAGAAAGGCAAATATTGAATGGTGCCCCTTATATGAGGCATCTAAAATAGCCAAACATGTAGAAGTAGACAACAGAACGGTAATTCCCAGAGGGATGGGGAGAGGGAAAGGGGAATTGTTGTTCAATGGGTATGAAGTTATAGCATAAAACACGGGCAAGTTCAGTGATCTGCTGGGCGGTATGGTGCTTGTAGTTAACAAGATGGTGTTGTGCACTTAAAAATTTTAAAAGTTTAGATACCATGTCAAATGTTTTACTGAAGCAGAATGAATACACACATGCAAACTTGGAGGTGATGAATGTGTTTATTGTTTTGATTGTGGTAACAGAAGTGGATACATATGCCCAAACTCACCAAATTGAATACATTAATTATGTGCAGGTTTTTGTATACTAAGTAAACTTCAATAAAACCGGGGGGGGAGGGGAGGAAGGTCAAAGGAAGCTTCAAATTCTTGGAAAGAAAGGGTTAGTTACCTAAATAATGATTAATTGTATTTTTTTTGAGGTTGGCATACTTCTTATATAGGTAAGCTTAAATGCTCAAATTTAATATTTCATTTATTTCAATGAGCTACTAAATGATGTAACATTGTCTCTTATATGAGACTATAGGTAAAAATTATTAGGATTTTGTTATAAAGTTGAAGCAAACCTTCAAAAGTCACGTAGAGTCTTTTGGACTTCCCTCTCCTTTGAAGCAGAAGAATATACACTTTCTTAAACTGTCCCCTGGAGAGGAGATTCTCTCTCTCCCCATAACTCATCATATTAATGCAAAGTGGTCCTGTCTAACCCCCTACTGTATTCTTTTCAGGGTTATAATATAGAATGTGCTGACACATTTTCAGAAAGTGTCCATTTTGTTAACAATATACTGAGAACAGTGTTTAAGACAAATTGTTCGGGAAGAACCTAATAAAAGGAAGTAGCAAATTTAGTTTTCAGTTATATCCATTTGCTGAACAGACTAGAGGAGTAATTTTAACTGGTCATTAGTTTGAACTGCTCAAGGGCTGCTCTCCACAGAAATAATAAATCTTCAAAATTAATCCTTTGTCCTCTCCACCCTCCCACGGCATGCTCATGAAGTCCTTTTTAATAGAAGCTGGATAGGGGTGTCTTGTTATGAATACTGATTACCATATTAAGTTGTCAAATATTCACTAAATGTAGAATTATTTTGTTATTATTATCATGTGCTTAATTATAATTGAAATTAAAGATAATTTTCTCATCCTTTGATAAAACCAGACGATTTAGAATTCATTAACTAACCCGATAATTTAAAAAGAATACTAGTACAAAATAGTATTAGCATCTCAGAAAATAAATTGGCATGAAGTCCTGCAGAAAAAAAAGGAGATCTTAGTATTTATAAGCCAAAAATAATACTTACTGAAATATAGTCATTAGAGTGTGTCAAAATTTGGGCTCTTTTGTGTTGAATAATACTTTGTCTTTATTTTAATTTGATGATTAAAGTCAAGTTTTAGATGCAATGCAGTTCATACCTCTTCAGTCAGTATTTCAATATTTACAACATGACTATCGTTGTCTGTCATCTAAGTGAGACTTTCACGTATGTTGATTTTGTTATATATATTATATGTGATATATGTATATATATGCTAGATAAGTAGGAGAACATAGCCTGAATTTATACAGGCTATGTATAAATTTTATATTCTGAAAATTTATTGCATGAATTGATAACAAAATGAAGTTAATGTCTGAATTTTATAAGCCAGTGATACTGTAACAAAATCACAGGTGCTAATTGGAATTTGCAGTCAGGATTTTAGAGTATCACTTTAAATTATGTGGTATTAGTAAAAAAAATTCATCCCTATCAGATTATTAGTATCAGTAACTTTAATAACATATAAATCACATTGGTATTGTCACACATATGTTTGATGTTCTCGTATAAATTCATGCTAACAATTTTTTTTTTGTCAGTTTTTAGGGCTGCACCTGTGGCATGTGGAGGTTCCCAGGCTAGGGGTCTATTAGGAGCTGTAGCTGCTGGCCTACGCCAGAGTCACAGCAACATGGGATCCGAGTTGCGTCTGCGACCTACACCACAGCTCACAGCAACGCCGGATCCTTAACCCACTGAGCGAGGCCAGGGATTGAACTCTCAACCTCATGGTACCTAGTCAGATTCATTTCTATTGAGCCACAACGGGAACTCCCATGCTAACAATTTTAACTGAATCATTTTGGTTTTTTGACAAGTCATGTGAGGAAGTGCTTGGTCAAGTATAGAGAACAAATTTAAAGACAGGATGGAAACAGTTGGGGTAAGAACAATTTAAAAAGCATTTGCAGTAAGATATTTAGGCATGGGTACACCGCTTTATAATACATTGCTATGAAAAGACCCAAAGGAGAATTCACACAATGAAAGCCCAAATTTGTAAATAAGTGTTTAAGATGACTGGAGCATACTTCAGGGTGCATGTAATGTAAGCATTTGATGGGCAAAATTTTATGCCAGTAGGTGAAAATGCCTATGTTCAGAGAATAATCCAGTCTGAACACTTGAGGAACTCACTAGTGTCTGTGCTTACTATCTGTATCAGTTTTCCAAGGCTGCCATAGCAAAGTATCACAAGCAAGAACAGAAATTAATTTTATGGAAGCCGGAAGTCTAAGATAAAGATGTCAGCAGAGTTGGTTCCTTTTGAGAACTTTGTTTTTTGCTTTTTTTTAGGGCCGCTCTTGCAGCATATAGAGGTTCCCAGGCTAGGGGTCTAATTGGAGCCGTATCTGTGACCAACACCACAGCTCACGGCAATGCCAGATCCGATCCTTAACCACTGAGCGAGGCCAGGGATCCAACCCACAACTTCATGGTTACTAGTCAGATTCATTTCCACTGTGCCATAATGGGAACTCCTCCTTCTGAGCGCTTTGAGGGAGAATATGTTCCACACCTTTATCCTAGCTTCCTAGATTCTTGTGAGGGCTGGCGGTCTTGTTCTTCATTCAGCTTATAGATGCATCGCTACAATCTCAGTCTCTGTCTTCAACACAAGCAGCTCAACATAACTGGGAAAAACATTTATTCCATACAGATGGGCTCCTAAATTCATGACTAAATATAAGGAGGTCCTTGGTGCTGCCCAGCAATCCTACCACTTTTCCCTAATCAACTCACTTTTCCACTTTCCTTGACAATTATTTCACACCTTCTCTTTCCTAAAATCTCCATCTCCTTTCCCATGTCTTCAGCCTCAGTTAATAACATTGTTATTTCACCTAGAAAACAAAAGTGGGGGAAAAAGTTTCATTTATCACTAAAACTACCTGCATTTACATACCTTTTTATTATTCCCCTTTTTACAAGTTTTTAATCTTCATTTTTTATTAGAAGCAATATATGTGTAAATTGAAAGATTATTTGGCTAAGAGAAAATGATTTTTTATAATCTCATAATTCTAAAAAAATATTTCTGACATTTATGGAATTTCTTTGTAGTATGTTTTCTCTTTGCCTATTTCCCTGTATCTAGTTATGTAGTTGATTACACTTGATAGTCATCTCCACTTTTTCTTTATTGCATATTCTTCATAGCCTCCATGCTGTGGAACAAAGTCCGTGGGGTGGCTCCAGGGGCACAAATGGGCATTTCTCTCTCTCAGTCCCTAGTGGACAAGGCCAATCCTAGTTCATGGCTGGGAGGGGTATGTTATGGGGCTACTTCAAAAATCCATATCCAGACCAAGGTCCACAGGCTGACCTTTGGTAGCAGAGATGGGCGTGTTTCCTAGCAGGTCCTTGGTTTGTAGGCGTGTTCTTGAGCCTTGGATGAGAGGGGCTGGAGCCTAGTTAAAAATTTGTTTCAAGATCTGCTGCTGAACTGTGATTAGAGGCTCTCTTTAATATGTTTCATTGATCAATGAGTCTTTTTTTTTTGGTGTGCCAGTACCATACTGTTTTGATGACTGTAGCTTTTTGTTATAGTTGGAAATCAAAGAGCATGAGATCCTCAACTTTTTTTTTTCCTCAAGACTGTTTTAACTATTCAAGGTCTTTTGTGGTTCCATACGAATTTTAGAATTTTTTATTCTATTTCTATGAAAGAAAATTGTAATTGGAATTTTGATGAGGATTGCATTGAATCTGTAAATTTCTTTAGGTAAAATGAGCATTTCTATAATGTTAATTCTTCCAATACACAAGCACAAAATATCTTTCCATTTCCTTGTGTTCTCTTCAATTTCTTTCAACAACATCAAATATGTTCAGTGTATAGGTCTTTAACCTCCTTAAATAAATTTATTATTAGGTATCTTATATATATATTTTTTTTAAATTGTAAATGGGATTTTTTTTCTTAATCAGAGTGGCTTCTTGAGACTTTTATATCCTAATAAGCACTGCAAGCTTCAGAGGAATGATGCATTTTGGAATGATGCATTTCCCAATGACATTTGATCTAGAACTTCCTTTCATTGAGCACCCAAATGTGACCACTGTACAGGAGGAGTCCACTGAGAAATTTTGGTGTAGAAACAGCTGTCAGTAAACAAGGATGGCAGCTACCAACATAAGGACCAAGATATAATTCAGGTTACACTATGGTCTTTAGGTTTACTGGTTTCTGAAATGTGGAGTGTGCATGATTTTTCAGGCACTTCCAGCCTGACTTATTTTCCAAGTGTCTCACTCATTAAGATCCACTGTGGTAAGCTTTGTTACTATTGTTATGTGTCTCTGCTATACTCAGTGCTGAAGAATATCAACACTTGTGATCATTACTTGTTATATTTGCAGGTTGACCCCTCAAACCCCCAATAGTTTCCTTATGAATAAAGGAAAAAAAATTTCTTCTATGGGATTATTGTATTTTCACCCAGTAAAGTTACTGAAATATTACTATGACAAAGACTGTGTCATCTTACTGATATGCTTTCCCCTACTCCCATTTTCTATAAAATATTTTATTCTGGAGGACTGAAATAAATGATAGTTGCTAGGCAGTCAGTAGTGAATTTTGCAGTGCACTACCCCTACCTCCCTTTAGGATGAAGTGTTCATTTTCCAAATGGCCAGGTTGTGTTGGCTACCAAGAGCTCATTGCCAAGGGCCTCCTTAGCAATTTCCTTCAGCAACAGGGAGCAGCCTCATCTTAGGGGGCAACCCACATACGATGACTAGTATTGCAGAATACTACCAGGCCTACGTCATTCCAGGCAACTCTAAAAGCTTAGTCTAGTCCAAATCTCCCTGTGAATTCAGCTGAGCCTTTATCTCAAGTTTATCCTGATTTAATCTCTCCTTTTGCTCAGTCTGGCTTCCTGCATTCTTCTCATAGATTTTGGTGCAAGGAGCACTGCTCAATAAACTTCCTGGATACAAATCTATATCTCACAGACTGTTTCCCAATCTATTTGACTTACGGCATAGTATTCTGTAGAAGAATCTGGGCCTGTGTGATGTCCCCAAGTTTAGAGAAGAGTGCACCCTATAAGGTCCTTGTATCTACTAGAGTCTATTGAGGCAAAAAACTGTAGATAGATGTTTATCTAATAAAAGTAATATCCATCTAATTACAGCAACCAAAATGCTTCTGTAGAGGAAGTTTACTCTAAAAATGAGGAATTCCTACTTCTCTGATTTTAGGGTGATGCTGGAGAAGATAAAATGTTATATGCACACAGTCATCATCTTTCCTAGGAACCTGAGTCTGGCTCATATTGCCAGTCATTTTCAATCATTATGACCCAAATACTGGGTCTAAATCAGCTGTGGGGAGGAGGTGAAGTCAGCTTGACTCTTAAGGTGGCTGATGTTTCTAAACGAAAATATTGGGCCATGTTATAATCTGCCAAATTCTGACTAGCTTTCAGGCTAAGTCAGGATGCTACAAATCTAGAGAGGTTCCTTCAGTTTTGAGAACTACATAGATAAAGGCTATCCTTGAGGAAACCAGGTAATTTCTGTGAGAGGGGAGAGAATGAGAGGGAGTTGAAAGGAGGGAATGACTCTAGATGGGAATACTGTTATAATAATCATCTCCATTCTGTCCTCCTCCACTTTAATTTACCGAACATGATTATGTGTCAGACATTGGGTATATTTTTATATAGTCCTTTGAGGTAGGCATTCTATCCCCATTTAAAGATGAACAAACTAAGGTTCACAAACTCAAGTAAATGAAAGTCACCTAGCTATCACTAAAACTACCTTCTTTCCATTATATGTTTATAATGGAAAATGTGTCTTGTGCACTTTTGTAGCAAGAGAATTAAATATTATTTGTATTCAAAAAGTTTCAATGATTTAAACCAAAATAATTGTGAATTACTCTCAATACTCTAGTTAGCTTAAATTTGTCCTATATATTGATGAGTAGATAATTTCATATTTGGAACCATAACTAAGAGGAGCAATGTTAAAAGCAATAAAAATTTCAAAGGGAATTTTTACACTAATGAAACGTTTTTTCCCTGTAAGTATCTTGGAAAGAAAAATGCAAGTGCTCACTGAGTGCATCGACTTGTAAATGAAAAAAAAGTACTATAATTATACCATTAAATATATTGAAAATACCATTTATCAAGTTGATTATTGAGGATTGGGTAAATTAAGTTGGCTGCCATAGTCACCGAGTTTATTATTGCTCATTATTTCTGGAGTTTAAAAGAAGTTTAGAAAAACTCAGAATTGCTCAGAATTAGTGAATGAAAACTCTCCTATTTCTCTGTGGTCGGAATGCAGCTACCTATGGGAACAGGAGGAAAACTCTATTATTATCTCATCTCTATATCATTTCTAAGACTATCTCAGGGGAGAAAGGGAGCTTTGTACCTAAGGAAGATGAGGAAAGTAGAAATATAAGAACTGTAACTCTGTTCCTTTGATAGCTACAATGAAACCAAGAGAATTTAAGAAAAAGTTTTAAACGTAACTTGTTTATACATATTCAGTCTAGGATGAAGTTAGAATTGTGAGTTAGGTTTATTTTAGGCTGAAGTATTTTATCGAACTGGTTATATTAAATATTTAATGTTAATGCTATTGCTGAATTAGGTAATAAAATTAGCAAAAGGAAAACAGGAAATTGAAGATAATTATCACTGAATCATCAATTTTTAGATATGAAGTATATATTATACAGATATACATGAACTTCAGAGTGATGTGATAATCTTAAAAGTATAAGCAGATATAATAATTCAATAGGATTATTCATATTATTCATGGTATCCATTTTGAAATATGGTGAAATAAAAGACATCTTGGCAGTGTAGCAGAATCTTAACAAAGATAGATTGGGGTGCAGCAGAAACAAATCCAATTAGTATCCATGAGTATGCAGGTTCCTTCCCTGGCCTCGCTCAGTGGGTCAGGGATCCAGCATTGCTGTGAGCTATGGTGTAGGTCACATATGTGTCTCAGATCCCACATTGCAGTGGCTGTGGCTGGCAGCTGTAGCTCCAGTTCGAACCCTAGCCTGGGAACTTCCAGGCTAGGGGCCCTAAAAAGCTTAAAAAAAAAAAACAAAAGTCAGCAAACATTGTTTCAGTAAAACAATTCTTTGTTTTCATATTTTAATATGGTCATACATAAGAAATTGAATACAGATAAACCCACTTTGGAAAGAATTGTCTTTGAAAATATTAGTCGATTTCCTGTTTATTAGATTTTAAATGTGCTAATAAAGAGGCTAGTCAAAGGAAACCAATGGTGATCCCTCATGTAATATTTTAAGAAAAAATATCATTACAAGAGCATTTCATATTTGCTGAAGGGCTTGCCATCATACTTCTAGTTAAGGAAATTTAGAAGTAAAGTGTTCAATAATGAAATCATTGTCACCTTCTAGAATGCTGATTGACAGGTTTTGACCTGCTAATGAAATTGACATCATGTTTTAATGAATTATAACTGATAAAATGAGAATAATGATATCTAGAGTTAAACTAAATGGAACAGATTGCATGGGTGATAGTTAAATTTTGCATAAAAGATATCTGATGACAAAGTAATTATCAAATCATTATGTAGTAAATGATATTTTTTAATCTCCACCATTGGGAAAACTCTGTTTTCTGATTAGCTTTAAACTACGTTAAGTAAATTTTGTTAAAATTAATCAGCCTATCAAAAACAGGTTTCAAAAAAATTAAATCAGTATGCTGTGCTAGAAGAATGAGGATGGATTTATTAGTCATCCTAATTCTACTTTTTATAAGTTTCAGCCTCTACCAAGTTACTTGGGTTACTGACATGATTTTGCAACTTGAATACTTATATGAGGATATTGATCTGTCAATACCATAGCCTAGAATTTTGCATTTCCAAGACTTGGACATAATTCTTATTCATTATCTCTCTCTCTTTCTCTCACTCTACCTCCCACCCCACCACATGCCTATCTTATAATTCAGTACATTTTTACAAAATTTCAAAATTGGGGAAGAGTGAACCTGACCAACCCTAATGCTAGGATCAGTGGTTTCAGCGATATGTCTATTCACCAGGATCCTTACTCACCAGGATCTTTACTCATATTCCCCCCTTCCCCAGCTATAGCCAACCTTGGGACATCTGTTAGATGATGAATCCAACTGTTCATTTTCTTTGATTCTGTTCCCAAGCTGTGAAGTGTTGCGGGACAGATCTCCATGCTAAGCCATACAGTTCCCAAAGACTTTACACTTTCTAGCTCTATTGGAGCCTCCCTCCCTCATGCTTCCACATGGGGTGTTCACCTGTTTCTAGACAAGTTCTCTGCAACAAACTCAGTAGCTTTTCCAAAAACGCATTCCTCTTGTCAGGGGTGAAGTTCACCACCCAACGTTGCCAAGAAGAAAATATGGCCATCAGACAAGACCAGTTCCTGACTTTGCCTTTGTACCTAGTTACATATGACATCATCCATTTCAGCCCCCTTCTCTCCTGTTGAGAGAAGAGCGGTAGATTATCCCTTCCCAGTTTAATCATTCCACCTTTACTCAGTGTGGTAGGCAAGATAATCATCCCCCTAAAATGTTGACATCTTAATCTCTGGCACTTGTGAATATTTTACCTTATCTGTCAAAAGAGACTTTGAAGATTAAGTTAAGGATCTTGAGACATGGAGAGTATCCTGGATTCCCTGGGTTGGCTCAACTTATTCACTAGGCTCCTTATAAGAGGAAGATCAGAGTCAGTGGAGATACGAAGATATGACAGCGGAAGCTGAGGAGGAGAGAAAGATAGATACAGAGACATAAAGAGAAAGAGAGACAGAGACTGAGAGAGAGATATTTAAAGATAATATGCTGCTGGTTTTGAAGATGGAGGATGAAATCACAAAGCAAGGGTTGCAGGTAGCCTCTAGAAGCTTGAAGAGGCAAGCAAATGTATTCTCTCTTATAGTCTCTAGAAAAGACCACAGCCCTACTGATATCTTTATTTCTATCCCCAATTAGACCTATTTCAGACTTACGGCTTCCAGAAATGTTAAGATAATATATATTTTTTTGTTGTAAGCTACCAAGATCCAGCTTCAGTAGGAAACTAATGTACCAGTATCTCCATTTTTATCGTTTAAAATTTATCCCATTATCTTCTTTATTTTCTCTACATCAATTTTATCTGGTATTTTAGCTCCTTCTTTTCAGGTAGCAAGAAAAGAAGCCTTCCGTTAACTTTCTGCTCAAACTACTGCCCTTATATCTCTTTTTATCAGTCATTCTTAGCAAAAATAGTTTATCTTCCATGCCTGCCCCTCAAACCTTGGTAATCTGGTTTCTGACTTCTGCCCTCCTCTTAATGGCTTTTTTTCCAATCTCCATGGCAGCTTCTTCTTATTTGACAGATGGTATTGACCTGTTCTCTCATAGCTTCTACTTGTCATTTTGATTATTCTTTCTAGGGTTCTTCACAGAATCTTTTTACTCTGGCCACTACGTATATGTTGATAGAGTCATCTAGATGACTCAAGGCCTACTCTCTTTCTCTCATTCATTTTTGCTTTCCAAGTACACCTTGGGTGAGCCCACCTACTCTCATGGTTTTACCAGGTCCAAGTGGACACCTTATAATCAGCGAATCTCAACTTTACTATTGAATTCCAGATACATTTATTTACTAGGCATTTCTGCCTGTATGTTCTGTAGCATCTCAAACCCTATTTAAACCTAGACAAATTCTCATTTTCAGTGTCTCATAGAAGAAAGAAGGAATCACCCTTAAGTCTCCCATACTACCGATTCGTCTTTCCTTTGTACTTATTGAGTCTATTTCTCTAACATCAACCAAATTAATCTTTGTACCTTACAGTTCCTTCACATTTGAAAGATCATCTCATCTTTTCTGTAGAAGGCTTTAGAACCTTCTAATTTGTCTTTCTGCCATAAACTTTGCTCACCTCCAAAACCCATCCTTATTCTGAACTAGCATTCCTAAAGCTAACTCTGATTAAGTCTTTGTCTTGTTTAAAGATTTCTTCTATATTGGTGAAATATGCATTTCTTAAAATGCCTCTCAGGTCTGTTCTGTCCTCTGGATAATTTTCCAGCCTCATTCCTCTACACCTCAGGTACCCTGTGCTCCCAGCAGAAATTAGCTCCTTATTCACTACATCTGCCTGGTTCTTTTTTTAACCACCTCTTTATACATTCTTTAAAATTTGTACATTCTCCAAAAGAATTTGTACATTCTTTAAAATTGCTTCCTGCCTTCTTTACCTGGAAAAATCTGCCAATTTTTTAAGCTCAAGCATCACTTTTTCTTTAAATCCTTTCTTAGCCAGAATCAGTTGCTAAATTCATGTTTCCAGATTTCTCTGTTTCTGTCCATGTAATAGCATGTATTTCAGCACTTTATAATGATTAATATTTGTATTTTGTCTGACTGGTATGGTCTTTGAATTTTTTTTTTTGTCTTTTGTCTTTTTTTTGTGTTTTTAGGGCCACATCCACGACACATGGAGTTTCCTAGGCTAGGGGTCAAATTGGAGCTAGAGCTGTTGGCCTTCACCACAGCCACAGCAATGTGGGATCTGAGCCATGTCTGTGACCTAACACCACAGCTCAAGGCAACAACACTGTATCCCCCCTGAGCAACCCACTGAGGAAGGCCAGGGATCAAACGTGCATCCTCATGGATACTAGTCAGGTTTGTTAACCACTGAGCCACGATGGCAACTCCTGAATTTTTTAAGGATAGGCTATGTCTTATCTTTATAAGAGACCTAAAACCTAGCACACACATAGGAAACATTAGATAAATGTAGCCTGGAATAATAAATACCGTAAATTGGTGTGAACAAAAGATCATGTGATGATTTTCTGAAAAACGACACTCAATGGATATTTAAATAAAGATAAGGGAAACTGTGAAAGAAATGATTATCAAAGGAAGTGTATTGGGGTTGATGTGGTAGTGGAAGCAGCAGATATAAGATTTGGTGTTCCCTGAGAGGAAGGTACTGTATGTTTCCTGAAGTGGTACACACACAGGTGAATGAGACGGCATCTGCGTTCTCGCGATTATAGTCTGTAAGGAAAAGCACTGAAGTGAAGAGTTTGGTGGCATAAGGGAAGACACAAGCTATGATAGGTATGTGTACTGGATACTAGAATCATACAAAATGAGTGCAGGGAGTTTTTGATGGGATTACATAGCACTTCCTGGAGGAAGTAATTAAATAAAAACTAACTTTTTAAAGGAAAAAAGGGAAATTGTAATAGAAATTGTAAAATGTCAGGTGGACAATGCATTAAATGGAGCCTTGGTTTCTGTATCCTCTTGTAAGCCAGTTGAAAGTGTGTTACATTCACGTGCATTTATATATATTCAAAATGTGTATTCTGATTGAAAATTTTGTTTATTACTAATTGGAGCATCTCTTTTATTTTATGAAGCAACCACATTACATTTACACCGGAGGAGAAGTTGAAATATATCATTGCAAATGCTGATCTAATTATGGTAAAAAAAAGATCAAAGAATGGTGTCAGGTGAAGTGATAGAGCTCCCGTGGGGCCTGGCGTGATTTTACAGAAAATTCAGACTTTGTTCTTGTTCTCATGTTCTTTAGGAATGTGATCAAAGGCATTTAGATCTCTCAGGCCACACAGTTTGAAATTGACAGTCACCTTAGAAGAATAGATTCTGAAAAGTCTATGGGGGTATCATCAGAATAACACCAGTTAGTTATTGTTGTAAATTAAACAAATAACTCTGATAATAATCATTAAAAGTCATACATATAATTAAATTATTTTACTTTGTAGTTCAGTCCCATGGAGAGAAAATTCATTTATATGCTAGTACTATTTTTAATAATTATTTGTTGTGGTTTTGATACACAATGAGGCTAAGACGTCCACATGCATTTGATATTGAATTTTTTCCCCATAAGGATGCACTTGATTAAGGAGAAAAGTAGTCAGTTTACGTAGTGAAAATCAGATGATTTTGAACATTACCCGGTCTGTAGAAGACAGGTTCCCAAAACCTATTTGTCTTCTTTGTTAGGAGTATCTTAATGATTATTAGGATTTTGTGCATTCACATTAACTTTATAGTCAGCTGGTGAAGTTTCTTTGAAACTATGTAAGATTTTTATTGAAATTACAATTAATCCATAAATTTAGAGAATTGAAATTTTATGTCAGTCAATGAATATGGTATACATCTCCATTTGTCTCTTACTTGTTTTAATAAAGTCTTAAATTTTCCTGCAGGAAAGTCTTATAAGACTTTTCTTAAATTTATTCCTAGGTGTCTATTTCTGTGGTCGTTGCTGTTATTACTGTAAGTGGTATCTGACCTTTAAAAGACTGTCCAAGAATTGTCTAGCATCATTATTTTTAATTGCAGTAATGACGGGAACTAAGTGTGTATTGAGCAGAGAAGGTATAAATAAATTGTGCTGTATCTAATTTGAATGAAAAACAGTAATAATACAGAAGAATACAAGTGAATCTTAGAAACAAAATAATTTTTTGGGAAAAAAACAATTTCAAAGACTACATGCAGTTTATCATTATTATAAGCTCAGAAAGAAGTAAACTGAATACACAATGCCTTAGCAATATATATGATAAAAGTGTTTTAGCAAACAAAATGATAAAGTCAAAATTAATGATCCTTACCTTTGGGGACAGCACAACGGAGAATAGGTAGGATTAGGGAGGGAAAAATAACAGCTTCAGGAGAGAAAATATTCAGTTTTGAATTTGGATAATGGTTCATATATGTTTATTATACTTTATTTTCATATATCTTACATTCATTATTTTATATGCACTAAATGCTATATATTGCTTTTTAAGCTAGAGGAGTAGCTCAATGGCTTTTAAAAATGGTTAGGAATTCACAAATAAATAACAGATCACTAAGAATTACTGTAAATCCTTTTAGGATTAACTTGTAATCCTCTTATATAAGGCCTTTGGACACCAAATCCTTGGAAAGAGGCTTTTATGAGCTTCGTATGTAGTCTTAGACATAGCAAAAAATATGTTTTCTTAATACATTACATTGATTCTATGATTAAAAATGTTACCTTTTGAAATAAAATATGACAGTATATTATTAGAACGTCAATATTGTAATATTACTCTCTTCAAGTCTTTACAAAACTGTCATTCTATTCAGTGAGGCCTACTCTGACCATCCAATTTATTATTGTAATGCTCTCCCCATCCTCTAATGCTGATCTTCTTTTCTTTCTCCTTATTTCTAGTACTTAACTTCTTTGGTCATGTGGTATACTTTACTTACGATATTTGTTGTTTAACAACTATTTCCTCTCACTAGAAGGCAATAGGGAGGCTAGCTTCCTCCTGTTTTTTTTTTTTTTTGTCTTGGTGTAGTATTTACCCATTTTGAATCACAGATGGCCTTTGGGACAAATAGAATACTGCAGAAGTGGTTTGCATGAGCCCCAAGACTAGGTCACAAAAAATATTCCAGTTTCTAATTTGGCCTCTCTTGGGTTATTTATCCTGGGGAAGTCCATCTGTGGACCTCTTGCAAGAGGCCTCGTGGAAAGAGGCACATAGGCATGAACTGAAGTTTCCTGACAGAAAATGGAAATGACTTGCCAGCAGTTAGAGTGATAAACTTTGAAAGTAGTTTTTCCAACCCCAGTCAGGGCTTCAGATGACTGTGTTGGCCCCCATTTTGACAAAGAGACACTTAAGCAGAATCATTTATGCCACCCACAAGTACTTGACCCACAGAAACTATGAGAGATCTTAAATACTTATTTTTTTAAGTCAGAAAATTAAGATTTAAAAATAAAGCTATAAATTTGATTATAAATCCTTTGTTGAAACCTCAGAACAAATGGTAAATCAAGGAACCATTCAATTAAACAGCTGAGCCTTGATCTCACAGCCTCAACTTAAATGAAATGTAGAAAATATGCTGTCTTGTAGATGCTTACAAGTGTGGGTTTTTCAAATGTAATAAACGATAAAATTCTTAAAGGACCAAAGAAATTTTGTGAGAATTTTATAGACAGAAAGACTCCCAGCTTAATCTGAAAGGGGGCAGAGAAAGAACAGAATAAAAAGAGGAATTTAGATCCTCAATCATTTTGCATACAGGAAGAAAACTGATACAGTTACTCAGCTGTAAACATGAGTTGCATTTCCTGAGAAAGAAACCATCATAAAGGCAGAACTAGGGGCACGGAGTACAGAGCAAAGAATCTGACCTTTAGTCCTACTGGAATAACTGCCAACATGTGCCTTGCAGGATTTCAGAATTGCTGCGGGCCAGTGAATCTACGTCTCCCATTATTTTAATTTTGAAAAAAAAATTATTATACGTAATTTACAATGTCCTGTCAGTTTCTTCGGTACACTAAAGCGACCCAGTTACGCAAATATATACATTATTTTCTCACATTATCTTTCATCATGTTCCATCACAAGTGATTATATATAGTTCCCTGTGCTATACAGCAGGATCTCACTGCTTATCCACTCCAGATGTTATAGCTTGCATCTACTAACCTCAAACTCCCAGTCCATCCCACTCCCTCCACCTCCCCCTTGGCAACCACAAGTCTTTTTTCCATGTCCATGAGTTTGTTTCTTTTCTGCAGATAGGTTCATTTGTGCCATATACTAGATTCCAGATATAAGAGATATTACATGGTATTTGTCTTTCTCTTTCTGACTTAACTTCATTTAGTATGAGAATCTCTAGTTCCATCTGTGTTGCTGCAAATGGCATTGTTTGTTCTTTTTTATGGCTGAGTGGTATTCCATTGTGTATCTGTACTCCATATTCTGAATTCATTCATCATCGATGGACATTTAGGTGGTCTTCATGTCTTGGCTATTGTGAATAGTGCTGTGATGTATCTTTTTGAATGAAAGTTTTGTCTGGATATATTATGCCCAGGAATGGGAGCTGGGTCATATGCTAGTTCTGTATTTAGTTTTCTGAGGTACCTCCATACTGTTTTCCATAGTGGTCATACCAGTTACATTCCCACCAACAATGTAGGAGGGTTCCCTTATCTCCACAACCTCTCCAGCATTTGTTATTTGTAGACTTACTACTGATGGCCATTCTGACCAGTGTGAAGTGGTGCCTCTTGGTAGTACTGATTTGCATTTCTCTAATAATAAGTGATGTGGAGCATTTCTTCATGTGCTTGTTGGGCATCTGTATATCTTCTTTGGAGAAATGTCTGTTCAGGTCTTTTGCACATTTTTCATTTGCATTGTTTGGTTATTTGCTATTGAGTTGAATGAGTTGTTTGTATATTTTAAGCCCTTGTCATTGTTTGAAACTATTTTCTCCCATTCTGTAGGTTATCTGTTTTCATGGTTTCCTTTGCTGTGCAAAAGCCTATTAGTTTAATTTGGTCCCATTAATTTATTTTTGTTTTTATTTCTGTTGCTTTGGGAGGCTGACGCAAGAAAACATTTGAACGGTTGATGTCAGAGAATGTCTTTCCTGTGTTCTCTTCTATAGGAGCATTATGGTGGGTGTCTTGTCTTCTGTTTAAGTCTTTAAGCCATTTCGAGTTTCTTTTTGTCCATGGTGTGAGGGTGTGTTCTAGTTTCATTGATTTACATGCAGCTGTCCAGTTTTCCCAGCACCAGTTGCTGAAGAGACTATCTTTTTCCCATTTTACAGTCACCTCCTTTGTCAAAGATTAATTGACCATAGGTGTCTGGGTTTATTTCTAGGTTCTCTATTCTGTTCCATTGCTCTGTATGTCTCTTTTTGTACCAGTACCACACTGTCTGGATTACCATAGCTTTTTAATATTGTCTGAAGTCTGAGTGAGTTATGCCTCCTGCTTGGTTTTTGTTCCTCATGATTGCTTTAACAATTCTGGGTCTTTTATGGAATTTTTCAATGAGAGCGTTTATAGTGGTTATCCTTTGTCTCTTCCAAAAATTTTGTTGGGAGTCTGATGGATAGATACCTTGTCTGTTTAATTCATGGGTCTTCGTATTGGGAACTCAGGACTGGATCTAAGTATGTACCTGAACTTGCTTTAGATGGTAAATTTGGGACTATGACTGATGCTATAAGAGGCTGAGACTTTGTAGGGGCTTAGGAGGAAAAGACCAATTTGTATATGGGAGAAATGTGAATAATTATAAGCCAGGGGACCAAACTAAGAAACCTGTTCTCCAGATTTGCTCACAGTATTCTTCACATTCTGGTAATCATGCCTTGTGGAATCCCTCCACATTGAATCATGGCCTGTGTAACCAGTAGGTTATTATCGAAACAATAAATGTTTTATGACTTCTGATATAGGCAAGTAATTTTATTTTGTTTGTCAATTTTAACCTCAGGTTCCTAGAAGAGTTCCTGGTACATAGCAGACATCAATGGATATTTACTGAAAATAAAGAATAAATACTGATGGCATATATTATGTTCATTATTATTTTGAAATAATTTGTATTTTGTTACTCTCTGTGAGTGTTAGCTATTACCCTTGACTTTGATGGCGATAAGAGAACTTTAAAAGTATTTTTATATCCTTTGAAGAGACAAACAGCTCTCTTGGGGAGGTAGCAATCTACTCCTACATCATCAGCACAACTCACTTTCTAATATACAATCATCTCTTCTGTTTTCAGCTACTGCTTGTGTGTATCTAACGTATCATTTACTGCCACACTGAAGCCGTCTTTTTCCTTGAATTGCCTTGCTTGACTGGTTGGTATTGGGATACAGATATTTTATGTTTACATGTATTGTAGTGTATTGTAGTACAGCTACTACTCCCGGCAACCAACTACTGCGCATTTACATGTGTCATATATTATCATATTTAAAATCCTTACAATTCTATGAGTTAGTACTGTTAGCTCCATACAAAGAAATGGGGGAAAATAAGGAAAATAGGGCAGAAAGAAGTTTAGGAGATTGACAATAAGAGACAGAATTTGAACTAAGGCAGTTAGACTCCAGAGACCATGTTCAGTGAACATCAATTTACTATGCTATCCTGCCTTAAATTTCAAGTCTAACACCTAATTTCAGATGGATGGCCTTTAAATGCAGTGAAACCAAGAAGGGTCTCTGAGGCATACTTGTTAACTTATATCCTGAAGATCTAATTGTCTTTTACATCCTTTGGCATGTTCTGAAGAGAAATTTTGACTTTTAAATAGAATACCTGCTAATATTTTACAAAAATTTATATTTCTTTTAATTTAGTTGATGACAAAAAATAATCCTTATGGGCTAATTCACTGTAAATAAATTTCTCATTTTTTACTCATAATTATGTATCAAAACAGCTTAAGTTTTATGGAGATACCAATTGCTTGTAAGATTAATAATGTTGCCAAGATCAGAATCAGAGGCAAACCAAGCCTTTGCTATGCTGCTATAGGGTTCGGGAAGAGAGAATTTTTAAAATCCCTGACTGACAAAAGCTTTTACTCATCTCAGTCAACAAATATGAGATTTAGTATGCAAATTAAATAAGAAAACAAATAACAGAACCAAAGTCAGCCAATCTTGACTTCCAGATGGTTGGTTGTTGAAAATTGTGAGCCACTTATTTAGTTTATAGGTCTGGACTTATGAGGCAGGGTGATTCTTGGAGAAAAACAATTGAGAAGAATTATCAGGTTTCATATGCTAATTTTCTTTCTTTTTTTTTCCCCCTTGGCTGCACCTGCTGCATATAAAAGTTCCAGGGCCAGGATCAAACCCACACTACTGCATTGACTGGAGCCACAGGAGTGACAATGCCAGATCCTAACCTGCTGAGCCACCAGGAAATCCCATCATGTACTAATTATCTATAGAAACATAGGTACATTCACGAAGTTAAGCCTTACTAACTGCCGCATTAGAAAAACAAGACAAAACTGCAGCGACAACATGCAAGAATTATTTCTCTTGTAAATTTCATGTCCCACCTAGGTCTATGGGAGGGAGTTGGGGGGAGATCTGACTGACAAAGTCACTCAGTGACCCAGGTTGATGGAGCCTCTACCTCCCTGTGGGTGTAACATTTAGACATGTGATTCTGGAGCTATCGTAGAAGGGAAGAGGCGTTGAGAGGGCACGTTAGCATTTACCCGCCTGACCTCATTAGAGACACAAGGCCTTAGTACAAAGGAAATATGGACACATGCATATTTTATATTGATCTATCTGAATTCACTAATCATGTTTTCTTCTGTGTCTAATCTTTTGTTAATCTCACCTAGGGAGATTTTACTTTTAGATTTGCATTATTTTTCTTCTGCAGTTTTCAGTTCTTTTTTATGGATTTCAAATAGTTTGTTAAATTGCCCGTGTTTTTAATTTATTTTGTCAACTTTTCCTTTATTTTCTTGAGCATAGCAATAATACTCATTTTAAGGTTCTTCAGAGAAAGTGCTAATATCACCAGTGCGTGTACCTCTATTTTTTTCCCACTACTTCTTTTGCCTCGCTAAGTTATTTTTTATTTAATGCTAGACATTGCAGATTAAAATCTGTAGAAATTTCAGATGATGTCAGAGAGTTCTCTGCCCCTGTTGGGGAGAGAGATGGATAGATAGCTAACTTCAACTAGGTTCTAGGCACAGTCAGGGCCACATTGCAGCTCTGAAAAAACTGAAGTCTATGTCAAGCTCACACCTGTTTCCATGGGTTTTTCAAGTAATAGTCTGATATATTTTATGTGGTTCTTCTGCTTAGTTAAGGGACCCAGACTCTAATTTTTTTATTATGAATTGTTTGCTTTAAAGAGGATTTTCCTTTTCGGTTTTTAGCATGCTGACCCAATTTGGGCCATGCTAATTATGGGTTTGAGGCTCTCTAAGTCTCTGCTTCTATTTTCTGAATCTCTGCTGCCACATAGCAAACAGTTTTCATTGGATTTCCTGCCTCCTGTCAATGCAGAGAATCATCAAAAGACCCTATCTACAGAAGCCAGCTCTTCTTCAGTATTCTTCTGTGTCTAGGGTTTTAGTCCTTCTACTTTTTTTGCCTCAGAAGCTTCTTGCTACGTTCAGGCAAATGAAATGCTATGTTCTGTTTTGCCTTTCTAGTTATTCTAGGTAGAAACACCTGTCTTCTGCTCAGCTTTTCCATTACTTCCCAAAATAGATTTCCTGAGGAAATATATGAAATATTTGGTAAGCACTAGCTGCCTCAGGCATAGTCCAATAAATATTCCTTCTTCTCACATATAGAAAACAGATAACTCTTTGAGGTAACCCAATGTTTCAAAAAATCATTGAAACAAATTCAAATCTGTGATTTCCAAGAGACATACAGTTGCGTTATGAGCCATCTTGAGCTGGAGATGTATGAACTGAAAAGACAAGTTACTAACTCACTGTCCACATCAGTTTACGAAAATGGAATAGGGGAACAGGATAATCATAATAAACAGTCCCACTGGGCAAAAAGAAGGTTGGGTGGCACATAGCAGTCACTGGTCTGCAAGTAATTCTGGAATCTCATTGGACGGACATTTTAAGATCCCCTACTCCGAGGAGGCCAGAGGCTCCTTCATTAAGTTTTTTGTTCTACTCTGGAAGACATTTTATGTCTGTTATTCTCCATATTCTTTGGCACTGCCTTTTGGGTTCTTTCTCTTTTCCTATTGTTCTTGGTTTATCTGAAACAGGAATTGGAGACTATGTCCGATAAAACTTGTTCTTAGCTCATTTTCCCCCATAGTTTTGAAGATCCTCAGTAATTTCTTGTTTTTTTTATTTAAGTCTAGAACAATCCAAAATGTTTTCTAGTTCAAGCTTATAATAAGCTTTCCTTGGAAAATTCAGTTAGCTCCTGATTTACATACTTCCAGTCAGTTCCATGAGTCATGTTCCTGAAGTATGTATTGCTGTTTTGTTTTCTTCTTTTATGTGTCTCTCCTCAAATATTGGGAACTATCTTGAGGTTCTTCAGAACATATGTATCAGCCACACCTATGATCTGATCTTTTCCCTATTTTATTTTATCCAGAAGAAAATGTATACATACTGACCCTTGACTCTTGAATCCAGTTTTAATATATGTTCTTATTGTCACAGTCTGTCAGTTTTTCCAATCATGCAAGGCCCAGACTTTTACTTGAAAATGGGTGACTTCTTCCTCTGCTAATCACTTTCTTAAAATATACTTTCAAACAGTTAATAGCAAATAATATTCAGTATTTCACCAGAACTACCATTGGTTGCAGATTGTCTCATGTACACAGAAGGTAAGGAGAGAGTGAAGGAAGAGGCAGGCCAGGTTGGTAGGTGGCAGTTTAATAAGCAATGCAACTTACTTACAAGGCTGGTCTTCAGCCTTATGATGAGTAGATTTCTGCACACACCTCCAGAATCTTAAAGTTTATACAGGATTCAACTGGGTCCAGTCACGCATTCTGCCCAGATGGTCTCAACAGCGCATTGCTCTTTCAAGGCTGTGTCCTTGAAAATGTCCCCAAAGTGGGAATGGTGAGTAGAACATACGTTCCAAGTTCTGGGGAGGGGGCGAGGAGTCTCCAATGCCCAGATTCAGCTCACGTCCTCTAGGTGACCTCCCCCTGGCAACTACAAGTTTAGTACTACATCATCTTTCTCTTACTTTATCAGCACTTACAAATATATAGCCTATGCGTAATCGTCTTGCTGTCTCTCCAGCTCCTGCTATTAGCTTCCTTGCCTGTGACCATAGGTCAATGTCAAATAGTTTAGACCAGAAACAAATTTCATGTTACATGTGTTGGATTGAACACTGTTAGCTGCCACAGCAGACAGACTGCACAATTTCAGTTCAACAGAACAGAAGTATTTCTTTCCCCCTTACCTACATTTCTATTTCAGTTTAAGTTGGCAAGAGAAGGCACTGTACAAGTCACTAGGTTGCTTGAGGTGGGGCACAGATTGGTAGGACACTACTGGAGGAGAATACAATGGAGTATGTATAGTGATCTTACTAGCTCAGCTAAGAGGTAAGGGAACACTTTCATTCATGGTCCACTGACTAGTCACAATGCTTCAAACTAAATGCAAGGGAGTGTGGGGAAAATTGGAAGCACATAACAATAAGGATGTAGTTGAGATAAACTTTTAGGTCCTCCTAGCTCCAAATTGTTATGAATCTGTGTTTAAACAATAATCTATGCTTTAAAAGTTTCCTTATAGATAATGTCTTCAGAATATTAGAGAAACATGATTTGTCCAACACAGATGACCTATTTCATTTTAGACCAAAGTCCCTTTACCTCCCCCCCAAATCTCACATGTTTCTATTATGTGCATTTACTCTAAATATTTAGAGCATTTACTCTAAATATTTAGACTGCACTTTTCAGACAAGTCCTGCTTACACAGTGGAGTAGGTTGGATTAAGAGCCAGTGAAACAAAACAGCCAATATTTTTGAAAAAAAGCTAAATAGCAACTGATAGAATAGAATTTTTATGAATTCAGGAACTAAAGTTTCTTCATTAAAATTCTGGGCTGTGTTTACACTTTAATCAGAATTGTTCATTTTGAGAAAATGGTAGATTGATTACCACTGTTACAGGGAAGATTAATTTAAATATCCTTTATTTCTGTTTTCCCGTGTTATGTTGATATAAAAGAACATTTTTATTTTCTCACTTAAAATGTCACATTTCGTGTTTCTCTACAGAATGAAAAGAATTGTTTTGTATTCTCTAGCTAGTGTCTTTAACTATATTTGCTTTGTATTTCTTATGGTGGTAATCTTTTTTCTATGTAGTTTAAAAGCAGGAAGAAAAGGAAACTTTCCTCGTAATGTATCCAATTTGTACAATTTAGGTTCTGGATCAAAGAGGGAGATTTCCAGATTGATTGATTAATTGATCGTGTGTGTGTGTGTGTGTGTGTGTGTGTGTGAGAAATATTAACTACAAGGGAAAATATTCTTTTCTAAAATAAATAAGAACAAAATCCCAGTGAAGATTTTTTCTGGTAAAGGGATAAAATGACTGTTATGAATAATACTTATTAATTTGTTTAGAAACATTTTTAAAACGTAAAAACTTGTAAGTATGTATTTTGTAAGTTATACGGCAAATTTGAATGATTATAGAAGAAAAAGCCCAAGAAAGTGTGTATGCTCATAATCTACAGAATGAAGTCCAGATAACTCAGCAGGACACATTCTGGCTAACCAACCTCCCCAACCCCGTTTCCAGCTTCTCATCAGATCCAGCCTGTGTGCTAGTGCTACTAAATAGCTTGAATTTCCTCCAAAATGCCATACAACATCAGAATGCCATAATAAAACCTGCCTGGCATTGTTTTCTGCCTTTATTTCTATCTGAGGAACAGGTTCTTTACATTATGAATACTTACTCAATTTTTTGTTATATATTCAATAAAGTGATTATTTGGTCCATGCCCGTTAAAAGGATGAACCGTCTATTTTATCTGTCTTTGAGTATGGGCAATGAAGAGCTAGAAAGAAGATTACTATAAGAAAGTATAGTTGCTAGTCTCTGAGGTATCTGTTTTTAGCTTTTCTGTTTTCTGTTTTTTACTTTTCCAAATAAATAAGAGAGGCAGCACTGTTTATTGAATACTCGTTATGTGCAAAGTATTGCACTACGTTTCGTGTATAAGGAAGGGTTCACGTCATCTTTTCCTTTGGGAAAATCACAGTTTGATCCAAACAAGGGCCAGGCTTTAAAACATGAGAACTGACAAGATAAAGATAATTTTCCAAAAAAAAAAAAATTAAGTTTGTTTTACTGCTAAGACCCAAACCAGAAATCAGAATGGTCTTTTTCACTGGGTTTTTATTTATTTTTCTTTCCCAAAAGGTTACCTTTTTGGGAACATACTTCGAACAGTTTACGCTAAAGACTAGGTTGGAAACGTAGTCTCATTTCTACCTCATTCAAGGAGTGAGAAATCCAGAATGTGTAGCCACGATGAGGTCGGGGAGGAGAAGAACAGTACCCAAAAGAGGTTGAGGAGGTTTTTACTCCTGATTCCAGATGGGCCTCCTGCCAAATCAAGTCCTCACCACGAATTGCTTGTCCTTCTCACCCTTTACAGGACTGCAGGTCCAGTCTTACTATCACCTTAGTGCCACTTCGTGAACTTATTTTGATTTTATTACTTAAATATTCCTCAGTTCAAAGTAAAAAACAAAAATGTAGATGGAAAACGGTGGGTGAAGATAAGGAAGACCGACCACCTTTAAATTACAGGTATACTGTAATTTAAACAGGCAAAATTTGACCAAGAATTTACTGAGCCTTTCTAAGGTTGGATAGTATGATTTGTTCAATAAGAAGTATTTTTTAGAGTATCTGTTAAGTACTGGAACTGTTCTAGGGGTTGAGGCTGTAGCACTGTACATCAATAATTCCTGCCTTCCTGCAGCTTATCTTGTATTAGAGGCTCTTACTTTCTAGCCCCTACTTTATAACATTGCTGTAAAATTTACTTTTTTTTTAAAAAAATTACTTAATGAATTTTATTGCATTTATAGATGTACAAAAATTATCACAACCAAATTAAAATTTACTTTTTATGTAAGATCTACTATTCTTTATGCTTCGAGGCAAACTTTTATAATAGCCTGGTGGCATATGAGGGCCTAAATAGTTTGGCTTCTATTTTTACCTCTTTAACTTCATATTAGTTTTTTGAAAATGACAGACATTTATTATCTCATTGTTTTCTAGATCCTAAGTTTGGATTGGCTTAATTAGTTTCTATGCTCTGAGTTTCACAAAACTGAACTTAAGGTGTCAGTTACCTTAGGCTCTCTGGAGACTCTGGAAAGAATCCATTTCCAAGTTCATTCAGGTCGTTGGCTAAAGTCCGTCCCTTGGTGCTGTAGGACTGAGGTGCCTGTTACTTGCTGGTTATCAACTAGCAACAATTCTTTGCTTTTAAGGGTTCATATGATTAGATCAGACTCGCCCAGGTATTCTAGGACAGTCTTTCCACATTAAGGTCAGGAACTGAGTTTTAGCAAAGTCCCTTTTGCACGCACTGGAACACATTCACAGGTTAAGGGAATCAAGTCATGGATACTGGGGGGCGGGCATTATTCTAACTATTGTATCTTTCCTCCTTACACTCCCATTATCCCTCATGGACGTATCCTTTCATAGATTATACATCCATAATCAGGTTTAATAAACTTCTTACAGTGACTAAGTGTCTGTTTTCTTTAACTCCCTTGCTCTTCATGCTTTTATCTTGAATATCTTCTATCTGTTTTCTACAGTTCTCATCAAGAAGTGCTTTCTCTATGGAGTCCATGCTGTTTCTCCTGGATCTCACCAGGAACTTTGAGCCTTATCTAAGTAACATAATAATGTTATAATTACCTCTTCCAGTAGGCCAGTGGTTCTAAATTGAAGAAGAGGAAATTACTTTAGTCCAGCATTTAACCCAATGCCTGAAATAAATTAAAGAGTCAAGAACTATCTGTTGAATAAATATATAACTAATCCTGTTTTGCAAGTTGCTGTTTGTTTCTTGAATCAGCTTTAAACGCCTTAAAGAAGTGATTTTGCCCTGTCTGTCTCTGATGCTTACCACAGTGTTTATACCTGTAGTGATTCAATAAAAGTTTACTGATTGATTGAGTGAACCAAAACGGACACTTGGTTTTCATGGAATAATCAAATAGTAAATTAACTGTCACCAATTTATAGATTTCATCTTAATACATACAGTTATAAATTACACATTTTGAATGATTGTTTAGAATCTGTGAATCTAAACTGAACTTACCTAGAGGATTTATAGGCTTAAGCTTATTTATTCATATCTTTGAATTTGAGTTGAGCATATTTTCATGTGTTTTTTTGGCCATCTGTATGTCTTCTTTGGAGAAATGTCTGTTTAGATCTTCTGCCCACTTTTTGATTGGGTTGTTTGCTTTTTTGATAATAAACTGCATGAGTTGTTTGTGTATTTTGGATATTAATCCCTTGTCAGATGCTTCATTTGCAAATATTTTTCCCTTTCTGTGACTTATCTTTTTGTTTTGTTTACAGTTTTCTTTGCTGTACAAAACATTGTAAGTTTATTTAGGTCCCATTTGTTTATTTATTTATTTTTTTTGATTTTCAGTTCTCTAGGAGATGGATCAAGAAATATATTGCTACAGTTTATGTCAAAGTGTGTTCTACCTATGTTTTCCTCTAAAATTTTTATAGTATCCAGCTTTATGTTTAGGTTTTTAACTCATTTTGAGTTTATTTTTGTGTGTAGTATTAGAGAATGTTCTAATTGCATTCTTTTATGCATAGCTGTTCAGTTTTCCCAGTATCACTTATTGAAGAGGCTATCTTTTCTCCATTGTATATTCTTGCATTCTTCATCAAAGGTTAGTTGACCATAAGTGCATTAGTTTATTTCTGGGCTTTCTGTCCTGGTCCACTGATCTGTGTTTCTGTTTTTTGTGACAGTACCACACTCTTTTGTTGACTGTAGCTTTGTAGTATAGTCTGAAGTTAGGGGACCTAATTCCTCCAGCTCCATTTTTCTTTCTCAGAATTGCTTTGGATATTCAGGATCATTTGTGTTTACAAACAAATTTTAAAATATTTTGTTCTGGTTCTGTGAAAAATGACTGGTAATTTGATAGGGCTTGCATTGAATCTATAGTTTGCCTTGAGTAGTATAGTCATTTTAAGAGTATTGATTCTTCTAATCCAAGAGTATGGTATATCTTTCCATCTGTTTGTGTTATCTTTGATTTCTTTCATCAGCATCTTACAGTTTTCAGAGTACAGATCTTTTGTCTCTTTAGGTAAGTGTATTCCTAGGTATATTTTATTCTTTTTGATGCAATGATTAATGGGATTGTTTCCATGATTTCTCTTTCTGATATTTCATTGTTGGTATATAGAAATGCAATCAATTTCTGTGTTCTAATTTTGTATCCTGCAACTTTACCAAATTCATTGATGAGCTCTAGTAATTTTTAGATATTGTCTTTAGGATTTTCTATATATAATATCATGTCATCTGTAAACAGCAGCTGTTTTACTTCTTATTATCCAATTTAGATTTCTTTTGTTTTTTTCTTCTTTGACTGCCCTGGGTAGGACATCCAAAATTATTTTGAATAAAAGTGGCAAGGATGGACATCTTTTTCTCATTCCTGACCTTAATGGGATTTTTTTTTTCAGCTTTTCATCATCGAGAATGATGTTAGCTGTGAGTTTGTCATATCTGCCCTTTATTATGTTGAGGTAGATTCCCTCTATGCCCACTTTCTAGAGGGTTTTATCAGAAATGGGTGTTGGATTTTGTCAAAAGGTTTTTCTGCATCTGTTTGAAATGATATGTGGTTTTTATTCTTAAATTTGTTAATGTCGTGTATCACACTGACTGATCTTTTCTATTGTTGTCTTCATCTCTATTTAATTTAATTTTGCTCTGATCTTTATGGGTTCTCTCCTTCTACTAACATGGTGTTTTGTTTGTTCTTCTTTCTCTAGTTGCTTTAGGTGTAAGGTTAGGTTGTTTATTTGAGAATTTTCTTGTTTCTTGAGGCAAGCTTGTATTGCTATCAACTTCCCACTAAGAACCACTTTTGCTGCATATCCAAATGGATTGTTAGGTTTTCATTTTCATTTGTCTCTAGGTATTTTTTTTATTTCCTTTTTCCTCAGTGTTCCATTGGCAGTTTAGTAGCATATTGTTTAATCTCCATGTGTTTGTATTTTTTTCAATTTTTTTCTGAAAGTCTTATCATATTGTGGTCAGCAGAGATGCTTGATATGATTTCAGTTTTTTTAGACATACTGAGGCTTCATTTCTGGCTAAGAATATTATCTATTCTGGAGAATGTTCCATGTACACATGAGAAGAATGTATATTCTATTGCTTTCAGGTATCAATTAAGTCCATGTTGTCTAATGTGTCATTTAAGACCCATGTTTCCTTCTTGATTTTTCTGTCTGGATTTCATTGCTGTTAGTAGGGGGTTAAGTGACCCACTATTAATTGTGTTATTATTGGTTTCTCCTTTTATGGCTGTTAGTAGTTGCCTTATGTATTGAGGTGCTCCTATGTTGAATGCATATATATTTACAATTGTTATATCTTCTTCTTGGATTGATCCTTTGATCATTATTAAATGTCTTCTTTGTCTTATGTAATCATCCTATTTTAAAGTCTATTTTGTCTGATATGAGTATGCAACTCCAGTTTTCTTTTGATTTCCATTTTCATGGAGTATCATTTTCCATCCTCTCACTTTCAGTCTATGTGGAATATCTCATTTTCATGGAGTATCATTTTCCATCCTCTCACTTTCAGTCTACGTGGAATATCTTTTTCCATCCTCTCATTTTCAGTTCAGTATTTCTAGAACTGAGGTAGATTTCTTGTAGATACATATATCTATAATATAAATATATAGCGTTTGTGTGTGTGTGTGTGTATATATATATATATAGTGTATATATAGTATCCATTCAGCTATTCTGTCTTTTGGTTGGAGCATTTAGTCCATTCACATTTGAGGTAATTATTGATAAGTATGTTCTTATTACCATGTGTTAACTGTTCTGGGTTTGTTTTTGTTGGTCTTTTTTCTTTCCTTCTTTTGTTCTCATCTCTTGTGGTTTGATGGCTTTCTTTAGAGTTGTGTTTAGATTGTTCTTTTTTTTTTTTTTTTGCTTTTCAGGGCCACACCCGTGGCATATAGAGGTTCCCAGGCTAGGGGTCGAATTGGAGCCATAGCTGCCAGCCTATGCCAGAGCCACAGCAATGCCAGATCCAAGCCGTGTCTGTGACCTACACCACAGCTCACAGCAACACCAGATCCTTAACCCAGTGAGCAAGGCCAGGGATCAGACCTGCAATCTCATCATTCCTAGTCAGACTCATTAACCACTGCACCATGAAGGGAACTCCCTAGGTTGCTTTTTCTTATTTGTGTGTATATCCTTTGCAGATTTTTGGTTTGTGGTTACCGTGAAGTTTTGATATAGGAGTCTATATACGTATATGAGATTGTTTTAAGTTGCTGGTCTCTTAATTTCAGTTGCATTTCCAGTATCAAATGCATTTCCAGTACTCCTCTCTCATGATTGCTGGTTTTGATATCATATTTGTATGTGGATGTTTCCCTACTTTTACTATGTTTGGCTTACCAGTGAGCCTAATCATTTGTAATTTTCTTGTTTGTAGTGGTGGCATTTTTTTATGCACTTAGAGAAGTTCCTTTAGCATTTGTTGGTAAGCTGGTTTGGAGGTGCCGGTTTGGTTAGTTTTTGCTTGTCTGAAAGCTTTTGATTTCTCCCGTAAATCTGAATGAGAGCCTTGCTGGGTAGAGTAATCTTGGTTGGAGGTTTTTTTCCTTTTATCGCTTTAAATATATCTTGCTACTCCCTTCTGGCCTGCAGAGTTTCTGCTGAGAAGTTAGTAGATAACCTTATTGATGTTCCCTTGTATGTTATTTGTTGCTCTTCCCTAGTTGCTTTCAATATTTTATCTTTTACTTTTGGTCAGCTTTCTTAATATGTGTCTTAGGTTGTTTCTCCTTGGGTTTATTCTATATGGTAGTTATCATGCTTTCTGGACTTGAGTGAGTGATTCTTTTTCCATGTTAGGGAAGTTTCAGCTATTATCCTTTCAAGTATTTTCTCTATCCCTTTCTTTCTCTCTTCTTCTGTCACCCCAATAATGCAAATATTAGTGTATTTAATGTCCCAATGTTCTCTTAGACTGTCCTAATTTCTTTCCATTCTTTTTTCTTTACTCTGTTCCTCACCAGTGAGTTCCATAAGTCTGTATTCCATCTTACTTATTTGTTCTTCTCTCTCCTCTTTTTGCTGCTCTTGATTCCTTCTAGTGAATTTTTCATTTCAGTTATAGTGTTGTTCATCTCTCTTATTTGCTCTTTAAATCTTCTATTTCTTTCTTAAATATTTCTTGTAATTTTTCGATCCTGACCTTAATTATTTTTTCTGAGATCTTGGATCATCCTTAATATCATTACTCTAGGTCTTTTTCAAATAGGTTGCTTATCTCCATTTCACTTAGCTTTTTTTCTGGGGTTTGGTCTTCTTCCTTCTTCTGGTTATATTTTACTACTTTTTCATTTTGTCTAACTTTCTGCATTTGTGGTCTCCTTTCAGGGCTGTAGCTCTTCCTGCTACTGGTGTCTGCCCCATGGTGGGGGAAGTTGATTCAGGGACTTGTTGCAGGCTTACTGATGGGAGGGACTGGTGTCTATTCACTGGGGGGTGGAGCTGAGTCTTGTTTCTCTGGTGGGTGAGGCTGTGTCATTGGATGTGATTGGTGGTGGCTGTGTGTCTAGGAGCACTTTAGGCAGCCTGTCTGCTGATGGGTGGAGCTGTGTGCCCAACCTGTTTGTTGATTGGCCTGGGACTTCTCAGGACTGGTGCGTGGGACCAGACTTTTCTAAAATGGTGATTCATCCAGGGATGCTCATGCCAATGATTATTTCCACTTCCAGTGTTCTGCACCCAGAGTGAGCCATAGCCAATGATTACTTTCCCAGGAGACCCTCCAAAATCCACAGGTAGGACTGGCACAGATTCTTATTGGGGTCCCTGCTTGCTCTGTAACTCAGAGCATGTGAAACCTTGTGTGCACCCTCCAAGAGTGGAGATTCTGTTTCTCCCAGTTCTGTCACACTCTTGCACACAAGCCCCACTGGCCTTCAATGCCAAATGGGACTCCTCCTCCAAATTCCAGACCCCCAGACTGGAGAATATGACATGGGGTTTGGAATTCTCACTCCTGTGGGAGAGCATCTGTGATATAGTTATTTCCCAGTCTGTGGGTTGCCCACTCAAGTGGGTATGAGATTACTTATATTGTGAAAGCTCTCCTTGTACCATCTCACTGGGGCTTCTTTGTCTTTGGGTGTAGGATATCTTTTTGGGTAGCTTCTAGTCTATTTTGTTGATGGTTTGATGGTCGTTCATCAGTTAGTTGTGACTATAGCGTTTTCATGAGAGGAAGTGAACTTGAGTCCTTCCACTGTGTGATCTTATCCAGAATTCCTATCTGCATTTTCTTTAAAGTAGTGTCATTATATCATCTTAATGGCTTTTCCTATTTACCAGAAATTCTACTTTCCATGCCTCCAGATCTAGCAAGAAGAGACTGATCACACTTTGAATCTAGAATCTAAGAGACCCTAGAAAATGACTCTGTTTCTTCATGTTTTATGTGCTCATTACCCTATGAAGGTATACATATGCAGAAGGCAAAGGAAAAAAATAGTTTTTAGGCTTTGTATTTCACTAGCCTGGTGGAAATGGAGATAGGACAAAGAATAACTAAAAATTAAGGGGGAAATATTATGGATGTTTTTGAGTAGAGCATCCTAATATCTAGTTTAGAAAATACCTTTCTGGAAAAGGGAGAGACATCAAAGAGGCACAGATTTTTGTGGACCAGAAGGGGCTTTTATATGTTTTTTCCCCTGGACCAATATCCAGGGAGGGCCAAATGTCAGCTGGATTGAAGTTGCTGAGAGCAGTGAGTACCTGTTCTGTTTCCCTGGAAAGAGCCCCCAGAAGCTAAGAAAAAAGGTGTGTGTGGTGAAACTTTCCAGAGTTCCATTGGTCCAGTGTGGCCTGTTACCATAGCAATGATTCCACTTTGGTCTCATAGGGCATGGAAGTGGCCGGCAGCCTCTGGACTAGGGATAGTCTCATTGATTTAAATAAGTGAGGTCTTACAGTAAGTTAGAGGAAAAAATCACAGAGATGCACATCTACAAGCCAATGATAGTGAGTTCAAGACCAGCTTACCTCAAGATTCTGATAAATCCTGTGATCTAAAGTGTTTGTGTCCCTCCCAGATTCATATGTTGAAACCTACTCCCCAGTGTGATTGTATTTGGAGGTGGGGCCTTTGGGAGGTAATTGTCACAAAGGTGAAGCTCTCATGAGTGAGATTAATGAATGTCCTTTTAAAAGAAACCCCCAGGTTCCCATTGTGGCTCAGCAAGTTAAGAACTAGACATAGTATCCATGAGGATGCAGGTTTGATCCCTGGTCTCGCTCAGTGGTTTCAGGATCCAGTATTGCCACAAGCTGTAGCATAGGTCACAGAAGCAGCTTGATTCCGGCATGGCTGTGGCTATAGCATGGGCTGACAGTCACAGATCCAATTTGACCCTATGCTATGGGTGCCTCTCTAAAAATAACAAACGAAATAAATAAAACTTCAGAGTGTTCCCACACCCTTTCTGCCATGTTAGAAGACAGATGTCAATGGACCAGGAAACAGTTTCTCACCAGACACCAAATCTGTTGGAGACATATCTTCAACTTTCCTGCTTCCAGAACTGTGAAATAGAGATTTCTGTTGTTTACAGGGTATTCACTCTATAGTTTTTTTTTTTTTTTTTAATAGCAGCCCAGATGGAGTAAAAGACACAGCTTCACATCATGCCTTCTTCCCAATTACTTACACCCCCCCCCCCCCACACACACACACCATAACTTGATCTATGAAGACTTCTGGAATTTAGTTGCAATCTAGGGAGAATTGAGGGGAATAAACATATATACTGAGACTAAATTTTCACTAATTCAGTGGAGTAGAAATGAAGGTGATTTAAAATAAACAAATACATGAAGTTACATTCCTTGAACACAGTACATCTGAGGATTTGATTTTTGCTCATGATATTTAAACATTTTCAAAACGGGATCCAAAGGTTTTATCTAATATGCTCAATATTATGCTGCAAAGTAGTGAGACAGCCAAGTAAGTATAGAAATTTCTGCCTTTCACTTTAATACTTTTTTCACGCTATATCACTGGCACAATTGCTAACTGTGAAGGTAACTTTACTTTTTAATTGTAATACAGCCAACTCTCAGACACCCCTTGGGCCACGCTCAATGCTCTTGGTATTATGTGCACTGAATGTTTTTATCTTAGTTTACCCAATCTGTTGACCAGCCCATTTTAGAGTATAGTCAAGAATACAGTCTAAATTTAATATTTACTTTTCTAGATGTAACCAGGGAAGTAGGGTGGATACTTGGCTTCATTAAGCTTCTAATTATATATCTTTATTTTAAAGCACAACTAACCTTTTAGCTATTTGTTTCCATTTATAGTTTATTATATGTTTCCTCAGGATAATTTATTGGCCAGTGGGACACACGGCTACCAGAGGACTTCTGAAGGCCCTTTCTTATTAAGCTGCCTGGACTTTTGTTGTTCAGGGCAAACATAGTTCCATATAACTGCAGCGGTGAGAGATCCCTGCTTCCAAAAATCCATGTCCTGTTATGACCCATACATGGTCCCATAAAATTAAAATGGAGCATAATACCATGTACTGCAGGTCTAAAATCATTGTATTGGTTTCAGATTATTTCAATGACTTGAGAAAGGCAGAATGTTAAAAAAATCCCACCATTTTCATTTCCATTGAGCATTATTATATAGAAGAGTTTTTCTTACATTTAAATTCTCACCCAAACAAGTTAGATTTGGAAGTGTATGGAGACAAAGAAATAGTGATTCTACAGAGACCACAGCTACAAAATAAAACTACAGGCTCCTGGACAGCTGAGAAGGAACTGAGACTGGAATTTCTGAAGGAGTGTTCAGTCATCACTTGTACCCACACATGCAGCATTCAGTCACCCTTCCTTTAAACTCACAGGGCGCAATTCCTTGGTTTATGTTCCTACATTCTTCCCTTCTAATGTGTGTTTCTCTTGATATCTGACAAAACTGACAGTATAGTATTACAGGCTGTTTCCACACTAGGTTTCTGCAAAGGCAAAACGCATCAAACATCCTGTGCTGAAGAAGTGAATTTAGCAGCCATTTGTCTTCCTGTTGATATAAAGAGGCAACTTTGATCTGCCAGTCAGCAGCCTCCTTCAGTGGGCTTAGATCCTTTGTGAGTGTGAGTGTGTGTGTGTCTTGGGGGGGGCGGGAGCTTTGAATGTGTATAGGGCAGAGGAGCATTTAAGAAGTGTAAAGACTGATCTCATGTTCCCATATTTCTAGTGTCCCTGTAGTCCGAAGACTGTCACACTTCATAGTATTGCCACCTTCATCCCTGTTGATCAGGGGTGATTTCCACCTATTTAGAAAGGATTAAAGCACTATGTTTATAAGTGTAAAAAAAGTGGAAAAAATTTTCTGCTTTTCAAAACATAACCTGTTACCTTAGTATTATAGTTATGTGTTATCCAGGAAAGCAAATCAGGAGTATATTGCCTTTCTTTGTCTTGCCAGTATGTGGAAAGTGCTATGGATATGTGAGCTATTATTATTCTGGGTGTTATTATTAATGAAAATGATTGGTTTCATGCTTGAACACCTTAAATGGCTTTATATTTATTAGAATAATGTCTAAATTTCTTATTGTAGCCCACACATCTGGCCTTTGCCTCTGTCTGAGGATGCAGTTGGGGCCACTGTGCTTCAATTCTTTTTTTTTTTTTTTTTCCCTTAATGGATTTTATTTCAATTATGGTGTGCATAAATCATCACAAGTCATTTTTACAGATTTTGTATCCCAAACCCCCAGTGCATCCCCCCACCCCCCCAGATTGTCTTATTTGAAAAACCAAGGTTTTCCAAAGTCTGTGAGTCATTGTCTGTTCTGTAAGAAGGTTCATTGTGTCTTTTAGTTTCCACATGTAAGCGGTATCATTGGGTGTTGCTGTCTAATTGTCTGACTGGTTTCACTTTGCATG
>PVHT020000080.1:19545498-19575240 GCA_004024745.2 Catagonus wagneri
GTGATGCAGTTACTTTCCAGTCTGTGGGGCTTCCCACCTGGGAGGTATGGGGTTGCTTCTATCGCGTAATCGCCCCTCCTACCTCTTGATGTGGTCTCCGCTGTGTCTTCTGGAGCAGAGTATCTTTTTTGGAAGTTTACAGTCCATTTGGTTGAAGGTTGCTCGGCATTTGGCTGTATTTTTGCTGTTATTTGGGAGACAAGTTGAGCTCTAGTCCTTCTATTCCGCCATCTTAATCCAATCTCTCAACACTTTTTCTAAGTTCCTAAACATGACAGATCCTTCCCTGCCTCAGTGCCTTTGTAGCCTCCTCTTCTTCTTCCTGGATAGCTTGACTACTTATTCCTAGTATCTTTCTAAGGCTGGCTCTGTCTCTTCCAGTCACAGCCTAAATATCTCATCAGAGAGAACTTCACCATACTCAAATCAGAGTCATCATTATTTTCTAATACAGCTCCCTGTATTCCAGCTTATAATTTTGATTCTATAAAGCAGGTTCTTTGTCTTTTTCTTATCATTATCCTCAGCACTGTGCCATGCACTTAATGAGGGCTCAAAAATTTTGTAGAAAGTATGAATAAATGATTAAATGAGTAAATGAACTGTATAGCTATACAGTCTCTGTCTAGAGCAAATACAATCTGAAAACTAGATACCTTTCAGAAAGAAAACCTGAAAACCTAAGGGTAAGTGGTTTCAGAAGGGAAAGCCCTGGGGAAAAAACCCCTGCAGTAGTTTGCACCAGTGTCGGAAGCCATGAGGTGGAAATAGCTTCAGTTCCCATGAAAACTAGACCAAACTGTGTTATGAGTATTTGTGACTTTGGGGGCTAGTTCCATCTAAATGTAGGTTTTCATTTTTGGTTTCATCTGTTTGCATATAAACCTATTGTGATTATGAAGAAATATACATTTGAGCTGCATCCCTTTTGAGGAAAATGTAGAAATTTTGAAAAAAAATTGTCAGTTTGAGGCAGTTCCAACTTAGTTTATCTTCAAGTAATACCAAAAATATGGAAACATTAAAAATATGGAAAAAACAATCAGATTGTATTTGAAATGTTCGTTGTGTTATTATTACTTGGTCTCTATGTGTCAGTTCAACATGAGAAACTCTGGATGGCATTTAGACAAGACGTCCTTAAGTTCTTTTGGTCCCCCAAACTACTATTTCTTCTAGCTACATAGTATTACTAGTTGCATAGGAACTGTTGTCAGTTTTGCAAGGGAACTACTTGAGTTGTTTTGCTTATTGGATTAGGAAAAGGAACTATTTTAAGCTTAATAAAATAACCCCTAAGACATATCTCGTGGACTAATTGCTCTTAGAAATGCTTATGGCACAGGCAGACATCCTTGATTATTTTGCAGAGGCCTTATACTTAACACTTATCCTGAAGCTCTTTTCCCAACTGCGAGGTGGAGATAAGTTTCATCTCCTGGTATCCCAGTGACTCGAAAATTCCATATCTTGAAATACAGGATGTTTTAGTAAACTAGGAGAAAAAATCCATAAACAGTGGCTGTTCTGAACCAGAACTTTGGGTTTTAAAATCCTACAATACCCCACCACAATATCTTCCTTACAAACCCTGCTATTCTTGTATGTCTAGGTCCTCCACAGTCAAATAAGTTTACCTTTTTCTCATCTGCCTGGGAAAATATTTAGCTTTCACAAAGGACTCTAGATATCAGCAAGGGGGAGCCTCAGCACTCTCTTGCTTGATTTGACTAGAGACTTCTCTGCTCCCTTAGGAGGGCCAAACCTTTATGAAACTCTATTAGATCTAGTTCCTTCTCTTAGAAGCTATCTTAATTGTTTACAGTTAGCTGCCTCTGAAAGCCAGACTAACCTGGAAGGCCTAGGCCTATAGTTGTTATTGAAAATTTGATCCACTATGGTCAGCAAATATGTATAATAACGTTAAACCAAAGAAAAAACATTGCATGATGAACAGTTTTGTGCAAGGAGTGGGAGTGAAGGGGCTGGGATGGAGTTGTGACCAAATGAGAAAATTTATTTATTTCTCTTTTAAATAGAATGGCTCTAGAGTTGCTGGCTTTTGAGAAGTTAGAAGGGCACATAGAGACAGCTGAAAAATGCCTCCAGAAAAAGTCTGTGTAAAGAGAAATTGTGCACCATTAATAAATAACTGCAGATATTGGAGAAAAGCTTCTACATAGCAGTAAACTTTTGTCAGCTGCAAACAGAAGCAGACAAAGGCTTTGGGTAAAAGGAGTAACCCCTTCAAAAGAGGACAGCCTGTGGGAAGTAAAGGGTGGGATATAGGAAGGTTACTTGAGCAGGAGAATCCCAGCCCTGCTTGGATAAATCAGGCCAACATTGGGAGTCCCCTTCCAAAGTCCATCAGGAGGTGTGAAGTTTGGCCAGCGCGGGTTTTGCAGAACTTGAATATGAATGCTTTTGTGTGGCACTAATACACCCGGTTTACTGTGTCACTTTCTACTCTCATGTATTCATCCTGTTTATTCCCTGTTGTCACCAGTATAGGCCTTCTGTCCATTGAACTGAGGACACAAGGAGGTGTCTTTGTATGTTCCTAGCATGGAGAAATCGGACAGTTAGATCAAAGCACCTTTGATATACTTTGCAGGGTATTCTATGGAATTTTACTTAGATCATCATATCAGTAGTGAATAGGGCATAGCTCTTATTACAGCGACAAGTTAATACATGCTTCTGCTGTTTTATAAAGGCTCCAGTTAAGATGCCTTTCAGACACTGGTTGTTACATAACTGGATTGGGTCAACATCCGTGGCCATAGCAGTTGAAATATCTTCAAATAATCCTCCGTTGCAGTATGCCATCTCAACTGTGAGTTGTGTAGGCTTCCTTATGCTGCAGAAAACAATGCTTGTAGTTCTTATTTTCACCCTTCCCCACTCCTTTTTTTGGAGTCCAGCTTCATCTCTGAACTATCACTTATTTACTTTATTTTTTTTTAATTTATTTTTGCGTTATAGCTGGTTTACAGATTTCTGTCAGATTTTCCAACTATTTACTTTATTCACCTCTTTTCACTATTCAAACGATTTTCTGTTTTTCATCAGAACTTAAGTCATCTCTCTCCAACCATGGTAACCATCCTATCTCTCTCAACAGGATGAGCATCTCTTTTCCAAAAATGACTTGTTTAGAGGCTAACAATCTGTTCTAATTTTTGCTCACTGACTGTATCATTAATCACTGAACATTTCTTTGTGAAATGCTTCCTGAAAGCATGCACACACATGCACATCCCCAAACATATATACACAAATATAAGTACACAAATTTATACACATAGTATACACATGTGCATGTGTTTCCCCTCCATATACAACATGTACAGATAAAGGCAATTGATAAGAAACTACCATCCAGGTGCTTTATCTACTTAACTTGCACAACAATTCTATTTCAATTTTAAAGATAAGTTAAAAATTGAGGAACCTGGAACGGGAACATATTCAGTGTTTCCTCATGTCATACAAGTATCAAACAGAAGAGCCAGGATATAAATGTCTAAGTCAATTACATTGCTACTTCTCTATACACTTTCATGTTGATCTCTGCAACAGTGCTTAAGATGGTTCAGATTTCATTTTGCTTTACCTTATTTGGTAAAAACTGAAAACACTGTATTAGATTATATTCTTAGATATTTCACCATCTAAACAAAGAAATAAACACTCTTCTAGTTTTTGTTGTTAGTAATTCAAACAGAAGAGCGTCAGGATGTTTTGAATGACTTCTGCTTAGTTTTAATAAGTAATGAAATCAGAATCTACCTCTGCTGAGGAAGAGAAATGATCTTACATTGAGGCATGAATCAGAAGTCATTTAGAGTAGCAAACCCTTGCCATATCTCTGAGATTTCTTTTGTCAATCACTAGCCATCAATAGTGTTCATCTTGTCACTTTGATTGAAAGTAACAAAGCTTGCTTGGTGGAAACACTTTCTCCTGAGGAAAAAAAAATTGATATGCAGTTGTCTTCTTTGTCCTGTAAACAAGAGAAAAACCATTTGTCATCTTTTATTTTGGCAAAGTATGGAGATATCTTAATTGAAAATAACAGAGAGCAAAGTTTTTTTTAATGTTTATGAATTTTGCATTGAGGAGAGAATCCCTACGGAGCCATTCTGCCGATTTTCTTTTGGAGACTAGATTTCTTGAATTTAAAACAGAAGTAAATTTGTTGTTAATTTACACTAGCTTGCTTTACGTAATTTAAAAATCAAATATGTTAAAAGCTCAAAATATTTGACAGTTCTATTGATTGACATACATGTAATATATAAATTATGTAAACAATATGCTGCAAAATCATTGAATTATATAATTACTTAGTTTCTTATCCTCACGACAAGAAATGAAAGAGAAGATCAGAGTACATTTGTCAAGCACAGAAGCCTAATCTTTCCTCCATTTTTACATTAGAAAAGCAAACATTTCCATGCTGTCACTCTGTTTATTTTTAATTTGTATCTCTGTGTAGCATATGGACATGATTGTAGATTTGTGTTCTCAGCAATTCAGCCTGAAAATATTCCTATTACAAAACATCCAACATGCTCAAAAGATACAAGACGTGACTTTTAAAATACAAATCTGTGCCTGAAAGAAAGAAAGAAAATCCTTAGAGAAGAAGAATTGCACAACTATAAAATAGTTTCAAAATCACAAGCTAATGCTAAGGCTACTGTGAGGACATTTGGTGATACAGGGAACTTAGCTTTGGGTTTTAGAGTCTTTGAAGAGGATATAAAAAAAAAAAGATATAGGACTCAACCAAGTGAGAAGAAGCTGACCCTTACTTAATATTGTTTATAGCCAAAGTCTACAACTTAGTGGAACTCAAAAAAAAAAAAATCCATCAAATAAGAAAGGGACATGATAATGGAACTTGGACTTGTCTCCAAGTAAAGTAAAACCACAGCTTGTCCTCATGTAACCAAGATAAAACTTTATCTCCCTGTGTGAAACAGAAAATCCCATTCTGAGAAATAAATTCAGAGTGTCCTACTTTGCTAAGACTCTGATATGCCTGATGAAAGCTAACTCAAATCCCCTTTGGGGAAATTTGCACTCAATACAGGCCTTCTTCCCTGGTTCACATATTTTAAGGCTATATAAATCTGAGTTCTATACTTCAAATCACAAAACAATGAGGAAATAATTTACCGTGAGCAAGAATGAGAAATAATAAAGAGCAGAACTGGAAAAATATTTAAATAATTAGGAATTATCAGATTTAAGATATGAAATGATTACAATTAAAATATTTGAATAAATAAGAGAGTATAAAATATAATCAAGGAGGGGCAGGCTAACAAAAGTTATCTGGAGTTTATATTAGAGTACCAAGTGTATTATTGAGTGGGAGTTCCTGCTGTGGTTCAGTGGGTTAAGGACCTGGCATTGTCTCTGTGAGGATGAGGGTTTGATCCCTGGCCTTACTGAGTGAGTTAAGGATCCAGCATTGCCATAAACTGTGGTATAGGTCACAGGTACACCTCAGATCTGGTATTGGCATGGCTGTGGCATGGATAGCAGCTGCAGCTCCAATTCATCCCTTAGCCCAGGAACTTCGATATGCCACAGATACAGTTCTAAAAAGAAAATAAATAAATAAATATATTGAATAATAAAAATGCAAAATTAAAAAAATCAATGGAATTAGTAAATAGCAAATAAGACACAAGTGAAGAGAAAATTAGTGAACTGGATCTTATATATGAAGAAATTCTCCAGGAACAGAGAAGAGATTCAAGGTGGGTGAATATAGAAGAAAGGTTGAGACATAGTAGCAGAATAAAAAGAGCAATTCTATCTCTTATTAGAGTTAGAGGGGAAGAAAATAGAAGAAATAATGACTCAATAATCAAATATATAAATGCTAAGTATTATCCAATATTGATAAAAGATACAGAATACCCAGATTCAAGAAACATACTTGGGAGTTCCCGTCATGGCACAGTGGTTAATGAATCTGACTAGGAACCATGAGGTTGTGGGTTTGATCCCTGGCCTTGCTCAGTGGGTTAATGATCTGGCATTGTTGTGAGCTGTGGTATAGGTCGCAGACGTGACTCGGATCTGGCGTTGCAGTGGCTGTGGCATAGGCCGGCAGCTGTAGCTCCAATTTGACCTCTAGCCTGGGAACCTCCTTATGCTGCAGGTTCGGCCTACAAAGCAAAAAAAAAAAAAAAATAAGGAAACATACTTGGACACGTTATAGCCAAACTTCGTGTTTTCGTAATAGCAAAATCAAAGAGATGTTTCATGTATGAATTATTTAAGAAAAGGAGAAAAGACCAAAAATCTACAAAGGGACAACAGTTAGAATAATGCCTTTTTTTAACAGCAGAATATATTACAAAAGGTAGAATAATGCAATCAAAGTGTTGAGAACAGAAATAACCTGTCAATATTAATCCTATGCTCAACTGAACTTTTTTTTTTACTGAACTTTCTTTTAATTGTGAAGATGAGAAAATATATTTTCATAAAAACATGAAAAGAGTTTGTAAATGCTAGCCTCTTGCTGAAGTAACTTTAAAGGTAGTACCTCAGGAAAAAGAAATTCAATGGGTAACACAGAGGTCAAGATGGAGTGGTGAACAAAAAATTGAAGAACATGGTTATATCTAAATAAATTTTTTAATAAAAATAATAATGTTGTACAATTTGGGGAATAAAAAAATCAAAGAATAGCTTGTTTGATTAGGAAGGTAAATTTGAAATTGAAATCTTCATGTTGCCAAGAAGAAAACAGATTTTTCATTAACTTTGGATGTTAGTGGAATGTACGCATATTAAAAGTCAAGAATTTAATGAAAGAAAAGAAGTAGCATTCCATTATAGAAGTAAAAAAAAAAAAAGGGTGGTGGTGGTGGAAAAGAATTTAATAATACAAAATCAAGTAAGGATAGTAAAGCAGTATAAATAGAAATTAAAAATATGAAAAAAGCAGTTTAAAATATATTGGTAATTATCATAAATGCAAGTGGATTAAATATCCCCTGTATAAAAAAATCTCAGATTGGACACTTTGAAAACCAGCTATACACCAAGACTTTTAGAGCTGTAATAGACGTGAAGAGAAAGTGATGGTGACTAAGAAATTGGTGCTTCTTTTGCCGGAAACAAATGTTTAGAGTAACTGACAAAATGCAGTGTCTCATTTACACCACAAAGTGTTTTTTTCATCTATACCTTTGTTCCCCCTTTGCATCTGAGTTTTTGTCACTTATGTCATCTCTAGAACATTTGGAATCTATTCTTCCATTGTAGTCAATGCATGTATTTTGTCTTGGTCTGCAATGGTATAAATCCAGTGCCCTCTGCCTGTTAAAAAAAAAAAAAAGGAAGAACAAAGAAAACTAGCTATATGCTATTTCGTGAAGGTAATTATAAAGCATGTAGAATGTAAGAACTGAGAAAGGCAAAATGTACAACAGTGGAACAAATGTACCTGGGAAATATTACCGAAAATAGGTGTACTTAGATTAATAGCAAAATATTCTTTAATTTAAAAATTATTTTTAAGGATAAAAGATTCAATTCATCAGGAATATAAGCCATTCATAAAGTTAGATGTAACTAACACAGCCTCAAAATACAGGAAGCAAAATTTGGCAGAACACCTCTGGAGAGTTGATAAATCCATGGGGAGTAGGACTTTTGCCTCTCAGTGACTGATAGAGTATTAGAGTAACAATAAATAAGGATATGATAGATTTGAGCTTTTTTTTTCTTTTTCCTCAGATAATAGCTTATCTTGAACTTCCTTTCAGACAGCACTTCAGCCTTTACCTAAAGTGCACCTTCTCAGAAGTGTTATGCACCATATTTAAATAGTCTTTCCTCCCCACTCCCATCATTCTGTATGCTCATCCCAACTCGTTTTCATAACATATTTTACTAAGTGACCATCTGCTAATTATTTATTTGTATATTACCTTTCCCCTTTAATATATATGTTCCAAATGCCTAGACCCCGGCCTGGTACATTTTAGGTGTTTAATAGATATGTTGAACAAATAAACTCAAGGTCTTGCAATGTTATTCTCCTTGTGGGTAAGTTCTTCCCTCCCTCTTCTTCCCTTGTTCCTGGCAAACTTTTAACTATCTTCTTAGCATTGGGTTTCAGATTCCTTAAGAAATCTTTTCTTAGTCCCTCAGCCTCTGTTTTATGCTGCCATAGCATCTTTGTTTTAAAAAAATTATTGGAGTGTAGTTGACTTCCAGTGTTGTATTAGGTTTGGGTATACAACAAAATGAATCAGTCATACACATAAATAGATCTGTTCTTTGTTCCCATGTAGGCTATTACAAACTATTGAGTAGATTTCCCTGTGCTATGCAGTAGAATCTTGTTGATTATCTATTTTATACAGTAGTGTGTACATGTTATTCCCATCCTCCCAATCCCCCGCCCATTGATTAGCCCTGAGGGTAATGAGAAAGGTGACCCCATCAGAGGAAGAAGCAAGTATAGATGCTTTGAGACAATAATGTTTTTGACATGTTCTAGGAACAGCAATGGGCCCAGTGTGACTGCAGCAAAGTGAATAAGTGAAAGGGCAAAAAAAGTTGAAATCAAAGAGAGATTTTTCTTTTTGGACTTTTTTTTTGACAAGTGATGTCACTTTAATTTTTCCAGTTATCACTGGGTTGGACAGGGCAAAGGGGGGAGTCCCGCACAAAATGTGGGTTCTGGCTGAATGGCCCTAGGAAAGTCCGGTCCTGAAGGTGTAGTGTCAGGAAAAGCCACTAGGTGGCGATAGGATGCACAGGCCACTCCTGGGTGTGGTACTGGCCTGGAAGCTGGGAGTCAGCGGTCCCAGTGGATTACAGGACTAGTCCTCCTCACAGGCTGATGGGCAGGGGAACACCCTTCCTCAAATCTCATAGGGGTTTCACTCCAGTCCAAGGATACCAAACCCAGGATCCCAAGGCCCAAACTCCTCGTGCCCATTGGGTTTGAGGTACAGTTGGCGGTTAGAGACTGGGAACTGAGTCCAGCCCAGCTAACTTTACAGAAGCTCAGCACTGCGCTCCTTTCAGTGCTGCTGGAGTTATCAGAGCAGGGAGGACCCCAAGCAGTCATGTCACAACACACAAGCTGTAGGTAATCTGCTTCCAGAAGTTGTGACTGCAGCCGCTTAGGGCTACCTAGGCTGCCTCCTGGAACAGGGCTTGGAGGAGTCCGACCTAGCACTGGAGACAGGCCACTGGGCACACCGATGATGAGGCCTAGTCTTCCTACTGAGGACTTCGGCTTTCCCTCTAAGATATTAAAGACACAGGAGGGATTTTAGTTGACAGGCTCTCTCTGCTATGTTGACAGTAATGGGCAAAGGGTAGACAGGGAGACTGGTTAGGAAGTGATAAAAGGAATCCAGATCAAAGAAGATGGTGTTTGGGATTGGACTGTAGCAGGAGAGGTAGTGATAGGAGGTAAATTCTGGCTACATTAGCCTTTGCCAGCAGGATTTGGTAAAAGACCGAATACAGGGTATGGAGAAACAGTCTATCCAGTGTCTGGCCTGAGTAGCTGAAAAGAAGAGGCACATTCCTGAGACTGGGAAGGCTGTAGAAGAGCCTACGGAGGGGCTCTGTCCAGGAGGAATATCGATTCTGGACATCCTGAGGTATCTCCTAGACATGCACGAGAAGAGTTTGAGTTGGCAAATGTACATAAGGTTGTGTAACTCAAGGAAAACGTCCAGGAGGGAGATATAAACAGGAGGATTTTCAACACTTGGATGGTATTTAAAGCCATCTGGAGGATGAAAAGACAGTCTATCCAGTTTGATGATTCAGCTGCAGGTAATACCAGCCTTTGAAGGTTGAGAAGATGAGGAAGCACCAGTCAGAGAAGAAAACTGAAAGAGAGTGGTGATCATAAGCCAAGTAATAGAGTGTTTTAAGAAGATGTTGGAGTTCCTGTCGTGGCTCAGTGGTTAATGAACTCGACTAGGCTCCATGAGGATGCAGGTTCAATCCCTGGGCTTGCTTAGTGGGTTAAGGACTCGGCATTGCCGTGAGCTGTAGTGTAGGTCGCAGACGTGGCTCTGATCTGGTGTTGCTGTGGCTGTGGTGTAGGCTGGTGGGTACAGCTCTGATTCGACCCCCAGCCTGGGAAGTTTCATATGCCACAGGTGTGAACCTAAAAAGAAAGAAAAAAACCAGATGTTAGTGGGTGAGGTAAGATCATCTGGAAATGGCCATGGCTTCTAGCAGTGGAGAGGTCATTGCTATTCCAACACTGGTGGGACAGCAGGTAAAATCTTCATCGGGCTAGGTTCAACAGAGTGTTGGAGCAGGTATTCTAGGGACCATGTGAACTACTTCTTTGAAAACTTGCTTTCAAAGGGAGCAGAGGAATTGTCTGTAGCTGGAAGGAGATATGTTACTGAACGTGCTTGAGCTTCCTGTGTCTTGAGGATGGTAAGAGCTATATGCTGGGGTAACAGCTATGCCCATCTTGTTGACTGCTTTTGTCTAATACCATGTTTGACCCAAAGCAAAAGCACAATTAAATTTTCCTTGAACAAGTAAGTACCTTTTCAGTTAAAATTATAACCTAAAATTTGTTACGGTTTAGAAATACTTTCAATAGATTTTTGCCTTTTCTTTTCCATTGAACAGGACTAGGCATCTATTCACCATTTCTCTAGTTGATTAAATTATGCTAAGCACCACATACCATCTTATTTAAGAAAAAAACATGAATATGACAAATTAATTTGTTAAAAATATTCATTGCAGGTAGCTTTATTATCTATAGTAGAGTTTTTCAAATAACGAGGAAAAGAAAATACACTTTTCCTCAGCAAAGTAGACTTTGATCTAAATTTATAGAGCATAGGAAACCATTAAGTCCTTTTTTCCTTGTAAATGTTTTTATTTTAAATTTTTATTATTTATTTATTTTTTTAAATTGAGGTGTAACTAACATATAACTGTATTTGTTTCAGGGGTACAATATAATGATTCAATATTTGTATATATTGAGAAATGAGCACTGTGATAACTCTACTTAACATTTATCACTGTGCATAGCTACAACTATTTTTTCTTATATGATGACTTTTAAGATTGCTCTCTAAACAGCTTTCAAATATGCAGTGCATGCTGTACATTACATATCCATGACTTAATTTTAGAACTGGAAAATTGTACCCTTCAACTCTCTTCACCCATTTTGCTGAACCCCTAGTCCTTATCTCTGGCCAGCAACCACCAATCCTTTTGTCTGTTCTCTGTATCTTTGAGCTTAGTTTTATTTTTTTTAATTTAATTTTAAATTCCACTTATGAGATCATATAGTATTTGTCTTTCACTGACTTATTTCACTTAATGCCCTCAAAGTCCATCTGTATTATCACGAATGGCAATATTTCTCACTTTTTAGTGGGTGAATAGTATTCTAGTGTGTGTGTGTGTGTGTGTGTAGTATTTAACATTTCATTTTTATTCAGTCATCTCTTAATAGACACATAGTTTCCATGTTTTGGCTACTGAAAATAGTGCTGCAATGAACATTGGGGTACGTACACCTTTTCGAGTTTCTATTTTGTTTTTTTGAGTAAATGCCCAGAGTGGGATTGCTGGATCCTATGGTATTTCTATTCTTAATTTTTTGAGGAATCTTCACACTGTTTTCCATAATGGCTGCATTAATATACATTCCCACTGACAGAGCAGAAAGTTCCCATTTCTCCATATCCTCACCAACACTTGCTATTCCTTGTCTTTTTGGTAGTAGCCATTCTAACATGTGTGAGGTGATATTTCATGTGGTTTTGATTTGTGATTTTGATGATTAGTGGTGTTGAGCAATCTTTTCATGTACGTATTGGCCCGCTGTATGTTTTACTTGGAAAAATATCTATTCAGAGCCTCTTCCCATCTAATAATTTCCTTTTTGCTGTGTGGAAGCTTTTTAGCTTGATGCAGTGCCACTTTAAAATTTTTGCTTGTATTACCTTTGCTTTTAGAGTCAGATCCAAAAATAACATAGCCAAAACCAACATCAAGGAGCTTACCATCTAAAACTTCTTCTAGGAGTTTTATGGTTTTAGATTTTCAAACTATTTTGAGTTCAGTTTTGCAACTGGTATAAGATAGTCTTCCAACTTTATTCTTTTGCTTGTGACTGTCCAGTTTTTCCATCACCACCTGTTAAAGAGACTTGTAAACGAATTGACCATATATGGGTGGGCTTATTTCTAGGCTTTCTATTATGTTCCAGTGATCTAGGTATCTGTTTTTATGCCAATGCCTTACTGTTTTGAATACTGTAGCTTTGTAACATAGTTTGAAATCAGGGAACATGATGCCTTCAATTTTATTCTTCTTTCTCAAGATTGCTTTGGCTATTTGGGTCCTTTTCTGGACAAATAATGACATAATGTCATCTGCAAATAATGACAGTTTTACTTCTTCTTTTCCAATTTGGATGCCTTTTTTTTTTCTTGTTCTTGCTTAACTGCTATGACTAGTGCTTCCAATACTATGTTAAATATAAGTAGCAAGAATGAACATACTTGTCCTTTGCTGATCTTAAATATGATGCTAGCAGTAGGCTTGTCATATGTAGTCTTTATCATGTTGAGATAATTTCCTTCTATACCCACTTCCACTTTTTTTTATCATAAGTAGACATTGACTTTTTTTCAAATGCTTTTTCTGAATCTATTGTGATGATCATACGATTTTTATCCTTCATTATTTTAATGTGATGTATCACATTGATTGATTCGCAGATGTTGAACCATTTTGCATCCCTGGATTAAATCCCACTTGATCATGCTCTGTGATCCTCTTAGTCTGTCATTGAATTTGGTTTTTCTTAGATTTCTTTTGAGGATTTTTGCATGAACAACTTTATTAATGCATCCAAAAATTAGAGAAAAAAAATTTTCTCAAGTGTGCATGAATCACTTATGAAAACTGACCATGAACACTCCATAGAGCCAGCTTTAATGCATTTCAAGAAACAAATTTCAAAAAATCATCACTGATCACAAGGCATCTCAATTATATAACAACAAAAAAGATATGATAAAATGAAAGTGTAAATACATTTCTAAATAAATAATGAATAAAAAAGAAATTATAATATAAACTATGAAATGCTTAGCACTGGATGATCACATATGTATAAAACATCAATTAGGAAAAGAAAGAGTGTATTCAATAAACTTAAGGATCATATTTTATCTCAATTTCTCACATCCATAGGGTTTACCTGCTATTTTGCAGCAGCAAAAAATACGTGTAAGAGTTAGGAGTGAATCAGAGACATAAAAGCAAGAATTAAATATTGATTTGGCCATTATAAAGGAAACTAGCCAATTAGGCTTTGAACTGACACAAAACCTGCTTTGCCAACATAGAAGGAAAAGACTAGAGCTAGTAGGTATTTCATCACATATCTCATGGAGGAAACAGCCTTCACACAGTCCTAAATGGGACCCAAGTGCAGGCTCCTAATGTGTGCTTTCTTCAGTGATGAAAAGGACTTATTTATTATGGCAGGAAAAATGGCTTCCAAAGCTATGCCCTTCCCATAGCTGCAGTGTGGTGACAAAACCTAAAGGATGAATTACTGCCCCTTAAGTGACCAACCAAAATGTTCTTCAAATGTCAGTGATTGAGATTAAGAGGCTGGGGTTCCAGGGCACAAGCAGAGATGGGAACCCAGCAGCCTGTGGATGGGTTTTCACATGATAGAGTAGAATTTAACTGTGGATATCTTCTCAGTCTGCAAAATGGAAGTGGTAGCTGGCAATTTCATTATCTCAGACAAAGTTGTACTGAAATGGAGTATAAACAATAAATCATTAAGTTTATGTTGAAAAAAATGATTCATATTCTTGCATTTCATATTCATAGTTGGTGCTACTAGTAATGGGTACATATAAATGTAGATAACTGGAAAGTGTAACCAATATTTCTTTAAGGATAATACACATACTACATACTGTGAATGAATGCACAATAATATAAACTTTTCAGATTCTACCTTACCCTTCTCTAAAGGAGTTCACATATTGTATTGACATAGTAATTGAGGTTTCTTTTAAAAATAATTAAAAATTTAGGAGTTGCAGGCTGGAAAAATATTTTTGTTGTGCAGAGATGTCTGTTGTAATAGCATATTTTGAAATGGGATTTGACTTATATGATGAGAAATAGCTGTTATAAAGTCATACCCTGAATCCAAATGCCAAAGAAGAGAATATCATTTTCCCACGTTAAGTAAGGGCAGTTATTCATCTTACTTGACTCTCCCCAGTGAAGGACTCAAAGCTCAATTGAATGAGTACTTCCAGAGAGAACTGTTTGGTAGGGAATCAGGATTCTCTTCTGCCATGTTAAATGACTGGTTCCTGGGGTTGTCTATCGCCTCTGCTTCAGAAATCATCAGACATCCAGGTCTAACCCTGCTGACTGTCCTCCAAAGCGTTCATTCATTTTTCACTTATGGAATGTAATACGAGTGGATTTCAGGCTACATGAAACAAGTAAAGTAGAGGATGATAGTGCTGCATGTGCGCACCTGTATTCTGGTTTGGAGATATTTCTGTGCCCTAACTGTAGCCTCACATCTTACAGCTACTCAACAAGGTACATACTGTGAGCAGGAATATTTGTCATCTCTGCCTTGCAAATGTATAGCTATATACCACTGTGCAGTGAAAAAAGCATTGCGGGGAAATTTTTTCTTGGTTAGTAGGTAAGGAACTTGAATTTCAGAATAGAAAGGAGGCATCCATTGTAGAAATATTGGAAGACGTATTTTAAGGGGAAATCATTCATGATTTCACTGCACGGAGCTAGCTTTCTTTAGCATTTTGATTTTTTTTTTCAAATTGGGAAATAGCTTTTAATAGTAATTTACTCTCTAATTGAGTTCATAAGGAACATTTCCTAATGTTCTTCACAAACACTGCTTTAATGATTTCATGATGTTCCATTGTATAAATGTACAGTAATTTAAGAAAATGATCACTTTTTGTTGTAAATTTAGCAAATGTATTTTTCCATAAATCTTGAACATATCTGGATAAGATTTCTTAAGTTTTCCTGAGGATACATTTTCTGAGGTGGGACACTAGATTTAAGAGTACAAACATTTTAAATTATCATCAGTACATATTTCAAGACTCTGCTTATTTGAAATATTTTTATTATTATATTCATTCATTCATCCATTTATTGCTTCTTTCAACAGATAGGCATGCAGTCTTTGTTGTGCAGGATACTGTGATCAGTTCTGGGAATACATCCCTGAATATGATACTATCTCTTACATTAAGGGGTTTACATTCTTCTGGGAGAGACATACAAGTAAACAGCTGTTTACAATTCAGACAAACAGCAGCAATGTTAGGGTAGCATTCCTCATGAAAGCAAGTGGGTAAATGTAAATAGTTTTAAGCCCAGGGTTACAAGGTCATGAAAAAGAAACAGCCGTCATGTGAGGGGAGGTAAATTCCCCAGGGCAAAAGCCAGGTTTCAATTAGATTATAGAAACAGATTTTTCTGAAAATAGACTATGAATCTCAATGGGCACCATGAGAGTTTCAGGATTTAAGGACAGAGGGGAGAAAGAGAGAGAGGATGCAGCCTTTTCTGTATCAAGAGGGAGCATTGAGGCTGATTTGGGAATCTGTCGGGTTTTGAATAACAACATAAACAGAGATTAGTCCCAGTGGTGAACTGACTGTGATCATTGAGTAGAGACAGGTGGGTTTCTGTGCAAGGACACTCGTCACCCTTGAGAAGGAAGTAACTAAATATTGTAAAAAACAGTAATTAAAAAAATTTTATTATAGTTGATTTACAATGCTCTGTCAACTTCTAGTGTATAGCAAAAGTAACCCAGTTTTATATATATATATATATATATATATATATATATATATATGTAACATATATATACATATACATATATTAAATTACATTATATATAATTATAATATATATAACTTATATAATTCTGCAATGGATTTTTACTGTAATTGTCAGCATACAACCAAAATCAGGAAAGAGGTTCCGGGAGCTCTCCAATGAGTCCATCTCCACTCTGTCACCAGTGTGTACTAGCATCTCTCCCCTTCCTTGTGATGGGATCGTTTCTCTTTGCCGGGATGTGACCGTGTCTGGTATGATGCTCTCTTGCTCTGTCTAGGGTGGAAATGTTCCCTTTGAGGAATCTAAGAACCTTCACATCTGCAAAGCATGGAGTTGTGGAGATTTGAATCCAGATTCTCCCAGCAGACCCCTGGAAGTGAGAGAAAGCGGGAACTCTCCAACCCCCACCCCTTGGATCCTAGACCACAAGGTCTGCCTAAAGGTAAGAACCAAAAAGACTGTTGATGTAACATGTGCACTGCGTCTTGGAGGATATCTCCCTGTCTTTGCGTGGTATCTTCTTCAAGCCGGTCCCTCAGCTGTGCCTTTCAAAGGCCATCCCATTGCTCGGTAAGGTGGTATGGTCTCTTATAGGACCAGTAGCTCCTATGTTCATAAGCCTGCTGTTCACCTTTCATTCTATAAAGTGGGCTACTTGGTCCAGGGCAGTGTTTGCTGGAATGCAACGTCAGAAAATCAAACACTCTCTAAGCCCTGAGACAGTGGAGCTGGTTCAGTCACTATAGGCAGAAGAGACTTTATGCTAATGAATTATCACCACTTCCAAAGTGGAAAGAGTTCAATGTCATCAACCTGACTTGGAGGGTGTACTGGCCCTAGAGGAGTGTACTGGCTCTAGAGGAGTGGGGCGATTTGGAAACTCTGTGTAGGTCTGTGTGGATGAGGGGTTGGGCATTTAGTAGTGGTGGTGGCTAGACTGGCCTTGATGAGTGGAAGCTCATGTTTTGGGGTTTAAAAACAAATCCCCATCTTGCCCTCATGGTTATTACTTCTTTTATGTTCCCCTTGTGTGAGCTCTAGAGTGGACCATGACAGAGGTTAAATTATTATGTCTGCTTGGTTATGCAGTGGTTTTTCTGGTGGCGGATATGCTCTGATAGGAAGTTACATGTGACACAAAGATCTTCCTAATAACTCCTGTAAGTTACCCACATGTCTCTTGTCCTCGGTCTTTCAATTTTTTTCTTCCATTCGCTCGATCAATAAGCCAAGCCATTCTCTGTTGTCCATAAATCCATGTATAGTCTTAGTTCAGGACGCTTCTTCATATGTGAAATTGATGACAAGATATATTTCCCAAAGCATTAACCTTTGTGAGAATTGCCCCTACTGCTTTCAGTGTTACACCACTGAGTAGGGCTATAATGCAGTAGTACTTAACTTTGGTATATAGAGGCATCTGAACTGAGTCACCTGTGAACCAGCTTTGCCCTTTCTTCATTTCATCTGTTGTGAACTGAGGGAGAGAGAAGCTAGTGATATAGTGGATGACACAGGGGGTCTATGCAGTTTACTTGTGCTCTCTGGTCCTGTTATGCGCAACTCTCTATATACCATTTCCATTTTATGATAGATTACTACTGATCTGCCCCAACATATGACTGGGTGGGCCTATAAAAATCCAACTGTTAGAGTTCTGACTGCATCTGCACCTGCTCTCTGTCTACCAGGACCCCATAGTTTAACAATAATGGTTTATTCAATGGTGTGTAATTTCTGCTGAAGCTGTTATGGCCTTGCTCCAGAACCCTGAGGGCCTCACTTGTGATTTTCCTACTGGGACTTGCCATAAATTCTTTGCAAGACAACTCTCCACCTCTGAGACTGGTGAATTAAATGAAATTTCTGTGGGAGCACTCCCCCTCTATCCTGTATGTGTTTGAGTGACATTAATTTCTACCATTTCTCCTGAGATACAATGTTGCTTTTCATTTAGTTTCTTGGCTCAGGAGTGAGCTTCTGCTTGACTTTCCTACTATAATAACTCTTACCCTTCAGAGTAAGAGCCCGATATGGAGATTTTACCAACTCTTAAGTATTCCCATTCCAACCATACATTTGGAGACCAGGAAAATAACCACTAGCTGGGTCTGTGGATCTACTGGGCCCACTGTGAGCTTGATCAGTGCCATGGCTTCACACGATGCCCATCGAAACCCTTTCCTCATTCCTCCCCCATCACTCTAATGGAGGACCTTGATGGCAGTTCAGGTCCTTAAATCAACTTGGACTGTACTGCCAGTGGTCTTTGGAATGTCTGGATATTTTCTATTCTACAGTGTATGTTAACCCAAGGAAAAGACCGTAGTACCATTTGTGGAAGGACTGGGTCCTCGTTACACATGAACCTTTTGTGGTGCTGTGGAGAACTTTCTCCTAAGGACTTGGCAGTCCTCCAGTCAGTGGCCTTCGGGTGTAAAAACTGGCCTCAGTTCAGAAATTTCAGGGATTGTGACAGCTTATTGGAGCTGCTACTCTCAGATTTCTGGTTGTTTCCCTTTTTTTTTTCCATCGTTTTAAGGCTGCACCCATGGCTAGGAGTTGAATTGGAGCTGCAGCTGCTGGCCTACAGCACAGCCACAGCACTGTGGGATCTGAGCTGCATCTGATCTGTGCAGCACAGCTCACGACAATGCCAGATCCTTAACCCACTGAGTGAGAAATCAGGGATCAAACCTGTGTCCTCACAGATGCTAGTTGGGTTTGTTACCAATTGAGCCATGGTGGGCACTCCTCTGGTTGTTTATTCCTGATTTTCATTCATAGTATAGATTAGGAATTCCCTAGTTGGTGGCTCATCCATTTTACTCTTGAAACACTGTGATCTGTATTCTGTCATATATCATGTACACGGTGTCCAGTGGGTCTGCACTTTGGTTGCCACACCCATCTTGCTGCTCACGAAGACAACTGAGTCTACCTTACTTGCGATACTTAAATACTGCCCATTGGCCACTGAGTTTAATGATATTTTATCTTCCTCATTGCTATCAGGAAGCATTTTCTTAAACAGCTCCTGATATTATCAGTGTGTTGTCAATGTTAGGAACCATTGATTTGACATACTAATATGATTTTAACTTTACATATGATGTATCTTGTTAAGGTATATCAGTGGAATAGACTGTCTTTAAAGTTGTGTTAATTATTTTAGATCATTTTTAAAAAAATAATCCCCAGTTCAAGATTTATCACCAAGTCACCTACTGATCAGGAATACATATTTTGGATTGTGTTTGAATTATTACTTGTTTTGCTTCAGCTTGTTACAATAGGTAACCTTACACTAAATAATACTAATTGCAAATCTATCTATCTGTCTATCTATATAGGTATATATACACACACATACATATAAAATGTCTCTTTCAAAGAGCTTTTTTCCCATGTTTCTCCCCATGCTGTATGTGTATAATACACATTTTAATATAAATAATCATAGTAATGTCAATCCGTTTCCTCTTATCATATTTAACATTTATTTACCATCTATTATTGAAAGCACATGGACATATATCCTGTCATTTCATATTTACTTGTTTCTCTTAATATCGAGTAATGCATAAATTAGGTAAGTGCATCTATGCTTTTCTCCATTTTCATTGATGAGACTGTTGAATAGGAAAGGGCTGAGGGCAGAAGCTGCAGTGCCTCCTTCACAGTGATCGAGGTCCGTTAATCAATACTTCGGGGCTGGAAGTGCTTAACCAGCATATTCCACATAATTACCATGTCATTTCAGCTCACATTTCATTTTGTCCACAAAAAGGATCGTAAGAAAGTGTCTGAAGCATTGCTGAAACTGAGTGATACAAAGCCTACAGTATTTCCTTTGTCATACTAAAACAGTCATAATAATTGCCCTTGGATTAGGAGTTTCCTAAGCACTTTACTTAGATTATCTCATTTAATTGTCATCATATCATTTGAAATGCGTTGCTGATATAATATATTCATTTTACTGGTAAAGAAACTGTGGGTAAAGGAGTTTAAGTGATTTGCCTGTAGCAGTTCAACCTTTGGGTCCTTTTGACTGCAAAGAATGTTCCCAGAATAGCAATTGTATCAAAGTAGTGAATTAAGTAAAATCCCAAATCATCATTTTGTACAACCCAAGTTACCACTACCACAGTGGTGCACTTTTTCTGCATTTCACAGTTCTGAATTTCAGACTTACTTACCAACTTATATTCTTAAAATCTTTTCAGGAAAACTTTTTTTTTTTGAAATAGAGCTGCCATTTAGTTAGTGACCATATTTTAAATAAACTATTCAGAGAGACACCACTGAGGGGAAAAATATCTTCTAAAGAGATTACTACTGAGATCGACTGGAAATTCAAATTCCAATGAAGTAGATTACCTTGATAAATATTGCAATAATACTCTCCTAACATGGGTACTGCTAAGAAATCGGTAGCATTCTAGTGACTTTATCGTGTTAAATTTTTGTTATCTATTATGTCATTAAATTTATGTTATCTATTATGTCATTTTATCAGGCATTTAAAATAAATTTTATTAGGTATCTGTTATGTCATTTTATCAGGCATTTAAAATAAATTTTTGTTATCTATTATGTTGTTTTATCAGGCATTTAAAATAAATTTTATTAGGTATTTAAAAGAAATTTTATAATATTTTGTACACAAATAATTTCATTATTCAGCTCATTTAACATTGTGGCCTCCCTTCCATCTACGTTTATGGAGTTGTTAATATATGTTTAGTCAGCATGTTTTTGAGTAGATGAAAAGGATGTGGTGAATAGGGAACAAAAGTTTTGAAAGGTTTTGTAGAGCTCACATCCTATTGTTCAATGCTTTGCCATAATAGCAGTCAAAAAATAATTGTATTGATTTGGTTTGGGACCACCTCTGTTTTTCTGCCATATTTAATTTATGTTAACTTTCTAGTTGGAGTGTTTTTTAAAAACACAAAACATTCACAAAGTGAATTAAATTTTTTTTTGCTCAAATTCAATATGCAGAGGGGGTTCAATGGTATTTAAACATTTCTAAAATTTAATATTGACTAGTGAAGGAAGTTTATTCTGTGTTCAGTCATAATCCCTAGAAAAAGGATGTTTCATAAAATTGAGAATGAAAATATATATGTGGCTGTAGTGTTAGATATTTTAAAGGGACAATGTAGCTTATTAATGATGGGGATTCAAAATTTAAATTTTATAAACCAACTTCGCAAAACTTAGAAAGTTCAATTATTAGAGGCAATAAATAAGTTTATAAAGTGAATTCTCTAATAAGTTCAGGTATAAAGGAAGTAGAAGCAAAATGTGGACAGACTCTGCTATAGCATTTTCTACAAATGTTTTCTTGAAATATGTATTTTCATACCTGGTTTATTTAGGGCAATAATTAGCAGATTTTTTCATATGCTCATATACTTATAAATTTTTAAGAAAAGTATATGATTTCCTGTAGTCCTCATAGTTATTTGGCATTGGAAAAAATCTTCTTCTCATATAATTTTTACAGACCAGTGGTCTACTTAGGGAAATGCTTTGCCCCATGACCATAAAGGAGTAACAAGAAGATAAAAGAATGGTGATAGAATGGTCATAGCATGTAACCACATAACTTGCTCTAACAATATGTGGATTTACTTCTTAAGCAGGCAGTGAATATTATTGAATGACAGCAGTACTCATATTTTATCACCTCTGTTAGTAAGGGCTGAATTTCAGAATGGCTCAAGTAAGACACATATTAAGAGGGAAGGAGATCCAAGAAAAGTGCGAGAGTTTTAGAGAATAGAATTTTGAAATATAGTCTCAGTGCTAACATCAGTAAGTTTTGAAAAATCATGGAGGACATGAGAGGTGAACCCAGATGTTGATCAGTGTAAGATCAGTGTGGACCAGGTACTTGAAAACAATAAATAAGTGAGTTTAAGAAAATGGCTTTGTGTATTATCTGTCTTGGCATTAACTAGGAAATGAAGTAATTATTCTAAATGATTCCTAGAGTTTCTTCTAGGACTAACATTCTATGTTTTTGTGTTTCTAAAATTTCTATAAATTCCTGGCAAGAATTACGAATTTTTAAACAGATGGAGTCTGTGTTTGCTTGAGTGTGGGTGCGTTTAGAAAGACATGTGGGTGGATCATGGGGAATTTCTGGATTAGTGCAGTGCCAAAATAGACAAGAACATTCTTCCAGACCTCCTCTAAAATACTCATGGACACACACACACACACACACAAGCAAGGGGACTTGAAACTGCATAAAATGAATCATATACACAAAATCCAGGGGACAGTTTACTGACTGAATTAGAGTTCTTGATGGATTTCAGAACACAATCTTGGACTTCACATGGCTTATTCCAATCTTCTAACCAAAGTAGGATAAATGTCAAAAGGTTAAGTAAAATATGAGGTTGCCTCCCCAAAATGCCCACATAGCTCTGAGCCACAGGTACTCTATTAAGTAGATAATGGATTTTTCATATTTAACTTTTTCAATCTTAAAAAGTGTCAATTAGAAGAATCAGGATTTTTTTTCCTTTTTCTCCAGAAAATAAAGACTAAAGAAATATACATTTAAACTCACACGAAGTTAAAACTCTTCCAAATCTCTGGAAGTGACCGTTGGAGCCACCTAGAACCAGTCGTTTCCCCATCACTGGCTTTCCTTTATCTATGTCACTTGAGTCTTCTTCCACAATACAAGGCTGTCGCCTGTAGAAAGGAAAGTAGGAGCTAGCTGTATTATGGGATATTAGTTTAGTGAAGGCAAGTGAAAGAAAGAAACAGACAAAAAAAAATCATTGTGTGCCACAAATGTCTGCACTGACGTGTATTAATGAGTTCTAGATCTTGGAAGGCCTTGCACTCAATGTTAAAGACTTTTAAAGAAACTGAGAACACTTGCTCTTTTACTCAAAACCTTCTTCTTTATGCTTCATTTTTGTCTTTTACTACCCAGACCCATCAGACTTAGCATTTGGGATTGAAAAGCATTCACCGGATGCTTCACTTCGGTTTTCATATTAAGCCTTTTGAGGCTCAATGCATGTCAGTGAGAAGAATCAGGGATATTTTTTTCCTTATATTCTCCGAAGAGAAGAAATCCCCAAATGTATTACTTATTTGGCAGCTCTTCTTTCATGATCTTCACCTTCCTCGTGCTCCTTCCTCCGTCCTTCTCCTTTTCTTCTCCTTCTAATTTTGAAATTTATCAATGTCTTCTTTGCTCTGAAAAATTTTCTGACAAATATCAGAAATCCCCAGTCTCAAATATTGATGTGCTATAATGTTTGTTCCAAATCCCTGACACAAAGCTCTTATGATTCTGGCTCCTTGGAAGACTTGAAAAATTAAAACATGATTTTGATATTTAACATTTTAAATGGCTATGGTCAGTGAGACAAGTCTGGAAAAAAATTGCACTTAGAATATAATTAAATACCGAAAATGATAAAGTTATTCACTCTTATTTCTGCTGCTGAAATGATGTAGGTTTAGTTCTTTAATCGTAATCTCTGCACACTGAAGACAAATGTTGTTTCTTCATTGCTAACCTGGTGATAATAACTACAGTTAGCTGACTGCTTACTTTGTATCAGTCTTTCTGTCAGTATTCAGAGTAACAGGATACTGTGGTCCTGTGTTACCGATGATAAAACTGGGGGTTAGATAAGTTCAGTCACCTGCTCAGGATGTCGCAGGGTAAGTATCAACGTTATGCCTCGAAACTAGGTCTGTGTATAGAACATCAGCTCTCACTAATACTAACATGCTGCTATACTCTTTTTTATTCCTCCATCGGCAATTTAAAAAGTAAAAAAAATTAAAAACTGAGGTTCAAAATAAAAATATGTGTCTTTATCTCAGAAAGTAACGAGCAACAAAGAAACTTCTGGAGTCCCGATGATCACATCATCAGAAGAGACAGAGTGTATCTCAGTGTAAGGCAGATCTCATTTCCTATTCGTAAGACCGGAAGGAACAGCACATTTTCAGGTGTCTCAGTGGTAGTTTAATATTTGTCCTCACTGCCTGCATCTCTCCCCTTTCCTTGACATCACCGGCATCTCCCGCACCTGAAGTATTATTCTCCCTGCCTGTCCTTGAATACATCCTACCTTTCCTCAAGCTCCACGGACACCACCTTCTTCATTCATGTGGCTCTTTTTCCCCTCAAATAAATGTAAATTTGGCTCGTCCCCAAATAGAGACCTAGTACTTCTTTCACTAGTTTAAAGTAATTACTTACTACACGTCATGCCTATGCTAGAGGCAAAGGGTTTCCAAAAAAATTAAAAGCATAGCCTTTCCCCTCAAGGAAATTACATTTTAGTGGAGAAAAAGACACATAAAACCAAAAATGCAATAAAATGTCAGGCATAAAATTTAAGGTGGGCGTATAATTAATTGCCTAAAGATCAGGGTCATTTTCGAGAATGAAAAGGGAGAATTAGTAATTATGCTTGGATGACACACACACGCCTTGGGACTGTCCTGGCAAATTCAGATCATACCTCACCCCAGAATGGACCTATGCTTATGGTGAATAAGATGATAGAAAGAGGAGTGCTAAGGCTAGGGCAGGAGGCTGGCAGTGTTTATTGCATTCTGTAGTGTATTACTTTCATTTATGCAGTCACCTTATTTTTACCACCAGACTGGGAGAACTTTGAGGGTAGGATCCACACCGATTTATCATTCTAAACCTCACTGTGTTTACAGAACGCCTCCTTGTAGGTCGCCACTGCTTGTGTTGGATGGATGCATTTGTTTTCCAGTAATGTGTCAATACTCTCTTTCTGCCAGTTTTAGAATGATGCAGTCATCATTCTCAGATGCACTACCACTGTCTATGTACTTTGGCCATCTTTTCCTTTTTAATTTACTCTTTTATTGGCAAAACACTTTAATTATAATGTATGTCATTTAGTCCCTCGTAAATTCTATAAGGTTTACCTGCCACCAATTAACTGTAGGTGGAAGAAACAGAAAAGAACTGGCAACAGATGGTGAAGTCGTCAGAGGAGCAGGTTGGAGGAAAGGTTGTTTCAGCCTCAAAAATGAGGAAAAGCACATCAAGCAGCCCGCTGGCCGTGGGGCTCTGGCAGTCACTCAGAAAGGCTCTGGAAATGAACCCTCTTAGTTTTAAACTTGAGGGTGAACAACTGCTTGTTGCCTCCCGAGCTCTGTGACAAAGGGAGGGGAAATGCGGCACCCTCGTCCTTTCCCTCAGCTTCTGGGGCACACGCCGCCCTCTTTGGAGCAGCCCATCTTCCTGTCCCCCCTGCGTGTGGGTGAAACCTGCTCTTGTGTGGACTGAGACATCCCTTTTCAGGGTCACAGACAGCCAAAATGGAAGGAGCTGGAAGGGTGACCCGTGTACCTCCATCTCCCTGGAGGTCGAAGGTGGTAAGGTGGAAGGAGTACCCAGGACCAGAGAAAGGAGGTCACTCAGCCAAAGTGAAGTGTATACTTTGCAGCAAAGAAACCTTTGGAGTCGGTGCTATAGACTTATACACACGTTTTAACAAAATAACTAGTCAAAACGTGTGTGTTGTTTTCTGTAATTAATGACTGTAGCTTAATTCTGAACAACAGTCATGTTCTATCAGGCGTCCTGAACCGTTTGGAGCCCCACTGTGATCTCATAGAGCAGCCCTTTGTGAGGCAGAGGATGGAGGTTTGGATCTGGTACATCTCAGTCCTGACTCTAGGTGCTGGCAATGAAGAGATGCCCCTGAATTAGTCAGGAAACAGGTAACTCGATAGCCAAATTTAAGAAGTCACACCCAGGGAAGGGTTGCAGTCATTGAAAGGCAACTGAATAGCTCCTGCAATCCAGTTGTCACGCTACTGTATTTCTCTTTCTTCAGACGACATTCAGATGGAAAGAAAATATCATGGATAAGAGCCTGGTGTTGGGCTCAGATAGCCTGCGTTCAAAGGCCAGCTGTGTCAGTGACCTTCAGCAAGTTACTTAATCTCTTTATGCTTTCAGTTTCTCATTGGTAAACCAGCCACAAAATAAAATAAACAGTAGTACTTGTAGGGATTGTAAATATTAAGTTAGATTAAGCATGTAAAATGCCTGGCATGTAGTAAGCACTCAATAAACTGTGGTTATGGACATCATTACTCTAACTGCTACTACTTGGTGTCCCAGAGAAGCTTTTAGCATAAAAAAAGGCAGGGCAAATCAAATTAGGGAACGCACACCTAGGAATCCTTATATTGATTCAAATATCCATTCTTTGTATTTGTTCTCATTATTTACCAAGTCTTGAGAGAACTCAACATTACTGTTCCTTAGTATATTTTCTTGATTGTAAGAAAAAACATAGTGCTGCTTCTGGTAGTGAAACTGTCTGTTATGAAATAAGAAATGAAAAAAAAAATCCTTAAAGATGATCTATAGGAAAAATCAACAATTTTTAAAAAGTTAAACAAGGAAAAAATTGTTTTCATGCTCCCCTTTCTTGTCTGGGATTCTCTCCACTTTGGGATTACAAATCCCTTCTGTGGTGACTTCAGAATCATGAGTTTTTTTTTTTTTTTTGTCTTTTTGCCTTTTTCTACGGCCGCACCCGAGGCATATGGAGGTTCCCAGGCTAGGGGTCTAACAGGAGCTGTAGCCGCCGGCCTTCGCCACAGCCACAGCAACGCGGGATCAGAGCCATGTCTGCAACCTACACCACAGCTCACGGTAACGCCAGATCGTTAACCCACTGAGCAAGGCCAGGGATCGAACCCGCAACCTCATGGTTCTTAGTCGGATTCGTTAACCACTGAGCCATGAAGGAACTCCATGAGTTGTTGTTTTATACTCTGTTGATCTAGGGAGTAAAGAGCTGTAACAAAATTTGAGTTAACTAATGTTGTCAAATTCTTCGTGTTCTAAAGGCAGAAGTAATTGGTACAATTCCATGAATCTAGTAAAATGGCTCTGGGAAGTAAATATCTTCCTTTTGAAGATTCACTTAGTGGAACCAAGAGGATTAGAGCCCAGGTACTATACAACCGATCTCATTCACCAACATTCACAAGGACACTGGGGCCACCACTCTTGGGGTCCCTCCAGGTTATGTCTTTTTAGGGCACATCCCATTGCAACAAAACCATCTGGATAACCAATAGTCAGTGGAGCCAGGTGATGGCACTCTTACAGCAACAATACCACTACAAAGAAAGCTGTAGTGCGACCACAGCAATAAGGGAGTAAGATCTGTGTTAGAGTTCGTAGTAATGGGATTGAACTATACTGAGCCGCATACTTTAAATGATGGAAAAGCTGCAATGAAATAGACCAGTGAGGGACAGAGGCTGCCATTTCCTTGGCAAGAGAGGAATCGGCTGCCTTCACTTAGAAGAGCTCAATGGCCCAGGTGCTTAATCAGTGTCATTCGGGAACATATTCTGCAAATACAAGTAAAAGGTTTTGATAACATGACATTGCAAGGCACTGGAATCACAATAGTATTAGAATTGGATGATGTTGGCAATAGCCCAGCAATTTCAGAAATCAATAGTCTTGAGCAAGCATTTTTTAAGACATGTATAATATAGCTTTAGGGCAACACACTTTTAAAATCAAGTGTATTCATCAAGAGAAAAAAACAGATAGGAGGCAAGGGAGCAAGTTAGCAACACGAGAACATTATGCAATCTACTTGAAAAACTGTTGTAGTCAACCTCTGCTTGTGGTAATTTAGAAGAGAGGCAGAGAAAAGAAGGTCCAGCTGAGAGGGTATCATTGAATATGTGTGTACTATGATAATAGAGAGTATCTTTTGATAACAAACAGAAAAGATAGTCACATCATCAAATCTGGCACTACTGAAGTTCCTCATTGCTTGGCATCCTTCCTGTAACTTTTCAATTCTTGGCTGGTGGCCCAAACAGGTGGTTAATAGGGGTGGAGATGTCACACAACAGTTCACAGTTCTTAATTAACAGAAGCCCTCTGAGGATATTCCGTCTCTCGCTGTCATGTCAATTAAAAATACCGAAATGAGTTCAGTCTGTAAAGCAACCATGCTGTTTTCTTGGCTTGAGCTATTTTTCTAAAATGCAAGGCATAATTTGGGGGCAATAGTGTCCTGCATCAATGCTGGGTGTCAATTTTTGTTTGTTTAGCACAACCAGTCATAATTAATAGACAATGTATCCAATTAGCTTTCATGAGAGGGGAGCTGTTCTAAGCAAGAATTAACAATTAATAATGCACTTTTAATTCTTGCTATTCAAAGTGTGTCTGCAGATGAGTACATCAGCATCACCTAGGAGAAGACAGGAAATCAGAAATCTAAGACCCAATCTCAGACCTATTGAATCAGCATTTTCCAAGATTTCCCTTGTATTGATGCCTATGCATATCAATTTGAGAAGTACTGCTCTGACATCAATCAGGCTTTTCTTTGGTCTTAATTAATTTGGGTAAGAATTGCCTATATTTCACCAGTTTCGTTGTTTAAGATATTCAGGGTTATGTTTCAATGTCCAGAAATGCATTAGAATATTTTTGTTAACTGTATTCTTCTGATTTTTACTAAAACTATAATTAGAATCACTTACCTTTGTGTCTTAATATAATTTTAACTTTTTTATTTCCTCTTTCTTTATAAGACTCTAGACTTTGATTTAATATTTTTCTTGCTTAGGAATAAGAAGCATAAGATAATTATATGAAGTAAACACAGGATGGTTTGAGGAAAACTTGAACCAACTGAAAAAGAGAGAAAAAAAATGTCCCAATCTTATAAGTGGGGCTGCTTACTCAGCTAATTTCAAGGTCAGGGGGAAGACCTAATTTCCCCTTTATCCATCAAATATTTTCTTACTCCATATTTTAGATGAATGCCTCATGGTTCTCATTTGTTTCAAGGTATTTATACACATTTGCAAATATTATATGCAAATGACTTCCAAAGTATTTTCTGAAGTTAGATTATGTGTTCTCTTCACCTCACTTTGAAGAACAAAGATTTAGAAGACTTAAATTCTTTCAGAATGGTTCTCCTTGGAATACATGATCTTTAAGCCTACAAATAACTGCTTGCTATAGCCTCCCCTTTACATTGTACATCAGGAATTTAAAGATTCTGCGAAGTCCCACAGTGAAAGCATTATATTTTGTTCAGCCCAACATGAGCCAACCCACTAGTCCCACCATGCTTCCTGTTGAAATTGTATGAAATTCAAATAGGAAAACTCTATGTTCCTTATGAATTATTTCTACTTGACTATGAATGAAAGTTATGAGAGGGAGTTTTAATGAGAAGAAGGACCATAGTCCCCTGAGCAGAGGGAGGGATCTGAATTGCTGGGGGGTAAGAGCACAGACAGTAGGAAGGTTAGAAAGCTCTTTTAAGTAAGGCAACAGAGATCCTAAATGACACAATAGAAAAATTAGACCTAACTGACATTTTCAGGGCATTACATCCAAAAAAATCAGAATAGACATTCTTCTCAAGTGCACATGGAACATTCTCAAGGATTGACCACATACTGGGGCACAGAGCTAACCTCAACAAATTTAAGAATATAAAAATTATCTCAAGTATCTTCTCTGACCACAAGGGAATGAAACTAGAAATCAACCACAGGAAAGGAAATGAGAGAAAACATACTACATGGAGACTAAACAACATGCTTCTAAAAAACGAATGGGTTAATGAGGAAATCAAGAAAGAAATACAAAAATACCTTGAAACAAATGAGAATGAAGACACAACAACCCCAAATCTTTGGGATGCCGCAAAAGCGGTGCTTAGAGGGAAGTTCATAGCATTGCAG
>PVHT020000080.1:19590214-19602509 GCA_004024745.2 Catagonus wagneri
GAAAACTCAAAATAGAATTACCATTTGATCCAGCAATCCCACTCCTGGGCATCTATCCAGCAGAAACCATGACTCGAAAAGACACATGTACTCCAGTGTTCATTGCAGCACTCTATGTAATAGCCAGGTCATGGAAACAACCTAAATGCCCATTGACAGAGGAGTGGATAGGGAAAATATGGTACATACACACAATGGAATGTTACTCAGCCATTAAAAGGAACGAATTACCAACATTTATAGCAACATGGATGGATTTAGAAATGATCATGCGAAGTGAAACCAGTCAGACAATTAGACAGCAACACCCAATGCTACCGCTTACATGTGGAAACTCAAAAGACACAATGAACCTCTTTACAGAACAGACAATGACTCAGACTTTGGAAAACCTTGGTTTTTCAATAAGACAATCTGGGGGGTGGGGGGATGCACTGAGGGTTTGGGATACAAAATCTGTAAAATTGACTTGTGATGATTTATGTACACCTATAATTGAAATAAAATCCATTAAGAAACAAACAAACAATAAATAAAATATGCTGTCAGAGTTCCCATTGTGGCTTAGTGGTCATGAGTCCAGCTAGTATCCATGAGGATGTGGGTTCGATCCCTCATCCCACTCAGAGGGTTAAGGATCCAGCATTGCCATGAGCTGTGGTGTAGGTCACAGATATGGCTTCGATCCTGTGTTGCTGTGGCTGTGGTGTAGGCTGACAGCTACAGCTTCAATTCAGCCTCTAGCCTGGGAATTATCATATGCAGCAGGTGCGGCCCTAAAAAGTAAAAAAAAAAAAAAAAAAAAGATTAAAATTAGATTTTTAAATATAAAATAAAATATGCTGTCAAACCCCTTCTAAGGAAAAACTGGAAAATGGGTGAGTTTTTCTTCTGATTGTTCTGTGCTTAGTCTGGAGGGATAGCCATAGTGAGTCTATGAGCAAGAGCCTGTTAACAAATGCTTCTTTTTCTGCTGCAGTCCCCACTGGTTATAAGAGCCGGGACATCTCTCATGCAGAAGCCACAAAAGCTGAGGAGCTAGATGTGTGTACAAGCTCCTTCCAGGCATATATTAGCGACTTGGTTTATTGTTGGAGAAAGTGGGAACATGCCCACTGGCTCTTTCGGCCTCGAGGAGCAATACAGTCCGCATCTGGATGTGTGATAATTAGAAGCTGGATTCGCAGGTAGAAGCTTGTAAAGCAGGCAGTCAAATCCCTTCCAGGTAAAGACTGGGAGATAGGCATTTTGTCTGCTTGCGGTAAAATGAGCCCTGGGTAGATGGCTGCAAAGTGCTCGCTTGCTTCTTAAGAACTGCTTCTTTGTTTGCCATAGTCTGTGAGACTCATGAACCCAAGCCCCCCTGGCTATCAGACCTACAGGATTTGGTGGCCCCTCTCTCGGATAGCAGCTGTAATAATTGGGGTGCTAGATACATGGTCAGGCTTGTTGCAAAGAGATCCTAGCATCTTGTTTTTATTGTTAGAGCAAGCAAGGGGGAGAAAGCATGGGAAATGCGCACAGTTCCACCCGAGCTCTGGGAACCATGTACTGAGCATCTAGATGGATCTCCTTAGAAGTCTGAGTCTCGGGCCTCAGTTTGTGAAATACGCAAACACATTCCAGGGCAATTGAGAGAAGGCTGTCTTTGCTGCACTGTCTTCTTGGAGTCCTGGGCCGTGAGTTTATAGTTAAGAACTGCTTGTTTGTTTTATACCTGTGGGACTCATGAATGCAAGCCTCATTGGCTTTCAGTTAGGTGTTTTGTGTGCCCGTCCCTCAGGTGAGAGTCTTAATCACTCAGGTGCTGGTTGTGTGTTCCAAATCCTTCACTCCTGAGGGAACTCTTGTGAGAGGTTGGGACTTCCCTCCAGATTGTGTGGTTCTGTGCTGGGAACGGCGTTTCTGGTAAAAGTGTGCCTCGGTGTTTCCTACCCATTTAGATGCAGGCATTTTCCTAGTTGCCTGGTGTGTAGGCATCACTTAGCTATTTTCTGGATCTCTCTCAGGGGAAATTACTTTATATGTAGCTCAGCGTACAGGGCATCTATGGGAGTCAGGAAGTTCATGAGCTTCCTGTGTTGCCATCTTGAACTGGAGTTAAGCTCTGTGCTATCAACTTCTTGAACAAGCTGGACTATTTTTGTAGAAATTATTAATAAAAGACAGTTGCTACATTAAAATACCAAATCTTAAATTAGATTCTGGCTATGTGAATATGTCATCTCTTGAAACAGTCCTTTGTAGTCCTTAAGAGCTTGTGACACCAGCAATTTATCTAGCAATGTATGTGAAGTGAGTTCATTAAATTTGGCTTAGTGATGTAAAAGGCACCTTTTGCTATTTTCCTACATCTGTTTTATCTTTCACCAGACATACTGGTGTATGTTATGCTCCAAATTAATGTATTTAATTTCCTAATACAATATTGAAATAGCATTAATATATTTCTAATGCTTTCTATATTAAATTTAATATTGAAATCGTATTTTTTAAAAGGCAGAGTTCTCGCAAGGATACTTGAGATCGTATAATAATCACAAACGCAATACTTAATTTGTTTTCTTATGAAATAATATATTAAAAAAAATGAAAATATGTAAGCATTTAGCATTATATAATTCTCTTTGGTTCAAATCAGGACGTCAGTACCAAGGCATGTTTTAGTTATGATGCTGCAGATCTGAAAATATTTTAAAAAATGATTCTGTTATGGAAAGAAGAGGATGGAGAGATTTCCATTTTCCTAGAGTCCGCATTTACATAAATTATTCAAGATTAGATGGATAGAACTATATCGTTTGATCTGCTCACTAAAAACCATTTGAGTACAATTTTCTTTCATGTTACTCAATAAATAGCTTAATTTAGTCAATGAATTAAAGAATTCTGAGTTTTGGATCCAAATGATTCCTCATAATCTCTTTGCCGGACAATTTACAATTGGGCATAAGATAGCATTCTTGGCAGAGAATCATGTGCAAAAGCCTTTAGGCAAGAAGTACTGAGGTTCTTTTGAGGAAATTTTAAATAAATCCTAATGACAAGACTTTTAAAGTTATAGAAAAGTGATCAAAGTATATTGTCACATGAAAGGATAAGACTACGAAACAACATTTATAGCATTTTGTTATTTATTTGAACAGCTGTATGTAGGGGATTAGTTTAGTGGCTGAAAGTTTATTTAGTTTATAAAGTTGGCCTGCTAGGGCTTAAGTCCTAGCTGTTCTGTCTGTTACTTGGGGAAGTTACTAAACCTGGGTGTGCCTGCATTTTCTCATCTGTCAGATGAGAATATTAATTCTACCTTCCATAGTGCATTTGGGCAGATTATATATGTTTATACAATTAAAGTGTTGAGAACTGTGCCTAGTACTTAGTAAGTGTTCAAAAAATGTTAACTATTGTTGTATTACTTGTAGCTACTTCTAAAATAAAAGCCGTGTAAATGTTAACGGTATTTTTTACAGATTGTGAAATTAAAGAAAATTTTTTATTTCAAACTTTTGCCTATATGTACTTTATAAAATACCTACTGTGAATTGTACTCTGTAGAGTTCTCCCACCAAGTCTACCAACATTAAGAGAATAGATCCCTAAAAATGGGTTTTAAATGTTTACATTTCAGTGAATAGGCATTAATTTTTACAATTTTATTCTGAAAGAAACATTAGGATTATTCCTTTGCAAGTAGTAATTCTGCTCTTAACAATTCATTAAGTAAAGTATAAGAGTTCATTTATTGAATTTAATTTGCTCAAAGTATTTACAAGTAGATATAATTGCTTCTATAATTGTAGCAAAGAGGCTAAATGTTTTAAAAATACCCATATGGTGGGTATTTATCACTTTTTTCCTATTGATTCTCTGCTTGGTTTATTCTCAGAGGGCCTTTTCTGTGTGTTCATGGATGAACTGGCAGGAGTGAAGAGGGGATCCACTGGGGATTAAGACTGAGTATTCTACCGCAGTACTTCTAAGATTGTTAAGAAGTATGACCTTAAGCAAGCCACTTAATATCCCTGTGTCTCCAATTCTTCATCTGAAAAGTGAAGAATGCAGTGTCTGGCCTGCTGTAGATGTGCTGCTTTGAGAAACACTAAGGATAAAAGTACCTTGAAAGCATTAAGTAACTAAACACATGTGAACTATTATAAGCTTTGCAAGTTTCAAAAGTGTAAAACTTTGCTATCTCATAACTGTGAATGGATATTTCCCAAGATCTTTAGTACTAAGATTAAGGAATACCTACTTGAGTCTACAGTAAGAATATGCATTCCTCTATTTCAAAGTCCAGCAGAGGCAGAGCAGATTATTCAAGCCCATCCTCTTGATAGGGACAAAGAAAATCTGGACAAATTTTATTTATTTTATTTTTTATTAAAGCGTAATTTGATTTATGATGTTATGCTAATTTCTAATGTATAGCAAAGTCACCCAGTTATATACTTACACACATTCATTGTTTTAATGCTCCTTTCCATTATGGTTTATCCTGGGAGGCTGGATCTAGTTCCCTGTGCAAGACAGTAGGGCCTCATTGTCTATTCTAAATGTAACAGGTTGCATCTATTACCCCTAAAATCCCAGTCCAACCCTCTCCCTCCCTGCTCCTTGGTAAACAGAAGTCTGTTCTTTATGTATGTGAGTCTGTTTCTGTTATTTTAGATAAGTTCGTTTGTGCCATATTTTAGATTCCACATATATGTGACATCATATGATATTTGACTTTTTCAGACTTATTTCACTTGTATAATAGTCTCTAGTTGCATCCATGCTCCTGCAAAAGGCATTATTTCATTCTTTTTTATGGCTGAGTAGTATTCCATTGCATATATGTGCCTCATCTTAATCTGTTCATCTGTCAACAAGCATTTAGGTTGTTTCCAGGTCTTGACTATTGTAAATAGTGATGCTATGAACATATGGGTGCAGGTATCTTTTTCAGTGAGGGTTTTGTCCAGATATGTGCCCAGGAGCATGATTGCTGGATCATATGGCACTTCTATTTTTAGTTTTCTTTTATTTATTTATTTATTTACTTATGGCCTCTTTGCAGCATATGGAGGTCCCAGGCCAGGGATCAGATCTGAGCTGTAGTCGTGGACCTAAGCTGCAGCTGTGGCAACACCAGACCCTTAACCCACTGTTCCAGCCAGGGATCAGACCTGTGTCCCAGTGCGCCCAAGATCACCAATCCCTTTGCACCAAAGTGGGAACTCCTATTTTCAGTTTTCTGAGGAACCTCCACACTGTTATTCTTAGTGGCTGAACCAACTTAGATTCTTACCAACAGTGCAGGAAGGTTCCCTTTTTCTCCACATACTCTCCAGGATATTTTACTTGTAGATTTTTTAATGATGGCCTTCTGACTGGTGGCCATTATAGTTTTGATTTGCATTTATCTAATAATTAGTGATGCTGAGCATCTTTTTCATGTGCCTGTTGGCCGTCAGTGTGTCTTCTTTGGAGAAATGTCAATTTAGGTCTTCTGCCCATTTTTCAATTGTGTTGTTGGTTTTTTCATTATTGAGTTGTAAGAACTGATGGCATATTCTCAAGATTAAGTCCTTGCTGGTTGCATTGTTTCCAAACACCTTTTCCCAATCTATAATTTCCCTTTTCATTTTTTTTAAATGATTTCCTTTGATGTGCAAAAGCTTGTAAGTTTGATTAGGTCCCATTTGTTTACTTTTGGTTTTATTTTTATTGCCTTGAGACCTAAGAAAACATTGGTACTATTTATGTCAAAGAATATTTTGCTTATGTTCTCTTCTCGAAATTTTATGGTTTCATGTTTTATGTTTAAGTATTCAAGTTATTTTGAGGGTTTTTTTTTTTGTTTATTTGTTTGTTTGTTTTTGCTTTTGCTTTTTAGGGCCGTACCTGTGGCGTATGGAAGTTCCCAGGCTAGAGGTTCAATCAGAGTTGCAGCTGCCAGCCATGCCACAGCCACAGCAACATAGGATCTGAGCCACATCTCTAACCTACACCACAGCTCATGGCAATGCCACATCCTTAATACACTGAGTGAGGCCAAGGATCAAACCCACATCCCTGTGGACACTAGTCATGTTTGTAAACCACTGAAACACAATGGGAACTCCCGAGTTTATTTTTGTTCATTGATTTAGATATACCTGTCCAGCTTTTTTTATTTGGTTTCCTATCTACTGTTTTGATTGGGTCATTTCCATTTTTCTATCTTCCAGATCATTTATTCTTTTTTCTGCATTATTTATTCTGCTGTTCAATGCCTTTAGCTCAGCTTTAGTTTCAACAAATGAATTTTCTAGTTTTTCTTACACCTCCTTAATAGTTTCTAGATCCTTTATAAAGTAATCTGCATTTCTGTTGATAGCCTTTCTTAATTCCTTCAGGATTTTCATTACCTCCTTTTTGAACTTGGTGTCTATTAGACTGAATAGGTCTGTTTCATTGTTCTTTCAGGGGAATCCTCATGGTCTTTATACTGAGAGTAGTTCCTCTGCTTCTTCATTTTGTTTGTATTTCCCTTTCTCTGTGCGTTTAGGAGGAGTAATTATCTACTGTAGTCTTGAGGGGCTATTTATATGCAGGAAGTTCCTTGTGTAACTTGCCTGGGTTTACTGCCTTTTGACATGAGGGCTGCTTTTAGTTTGTATGCTTGCTGTCTCTGTCCTCTGCGTGTGCTGACCGTTATCACCTTGATAGGGGGTCAGCAGGTACCTGGCCCATGCACACTCCCAGGGAGGTGAGGGCAGCAGTTAGCACCTGGTCATGGAACCCTTGAAGGCAGCAGAGGCAGTGGGCTCCATGCATTCCCAGGAAGGTGGGGGCAGTGACCATCATATGCTTGCAAGACCCTCAGTAGAGGCAGTGGTCTGTGCCTGCCTCTGGAGTCCTAGATGGCAGCAGAAGCTCATGCCCACCCCCAAAGTTCATGAAAGTGGTACTCTACCACCTGAGAGCCAGAGCATGGAGAAACAAGCTCCTGTGGCAGTCCCACCACCCACCTCAGACCCCCCCCCCCCCAGCAATGTTCCCCTGCCTCTCTGGTGGGTCCAGGCTTATTCCCACACTCCTCGGTTGTGGTACACCACACTCTAATCCCCTTAGGTTGTCTCCACAGCTGACACCAGTACTCTTCCCAGGTCTGACCTCTGAAGCCATAGACTCAGCATCCAGCCCCTGCCTGCTCCATCATACAAGCATCTCAGGCTGGAACTTGCCAGGCAGCAGCATCCACCATCTTTGCAGGTTTTTGTTTGCTTTGTCCCCTGTAAACCAATGTTTGCAATCTCCTTAAAGGCTCTGAAGCTCCTCATCTGTCCCAGCTGGTTTCCCTACCAGTGAGGGGCCTTCCTGGTGTGCATAATCTCTTCCTCTTTCACAGCTCTCTCCCAGGGGTGCTGGTCCTGTCCCAGTGTCCCGATTCCTCTCTCTCTCTCTATTATTATTATTTTTGTTTTGTCCTCACTTACATGGGGATTTTATTCTCTTTTTGGAAGTCTGAGGTCCTCTACAGGCATTTAGTTTTATGAGAATCATTCCACATGTAGATGTATTTTTAATGTATTTTAATGTATTTGTGGGAGAAAGTGAGCTCTACATCCCACTCCTCCACCATTTTAATTCTTGGATATATTTATATTTAAAAAATTCTGCCTGAAAGCACAGCACCGGAGAGCCAGTAATACAGCAAAGAACTATATTGACAAGATCATTCAGAAGAAAAAGGTACAGAGAGGGAAATCTGACACTTGGAGCTGCTTTCACCGGGAATGGTCGGTTTCCTAAAGAAAAGTTCCTTTTTTCTTCCTACATAGGTTGAGAAGCTAAGCAGAACTTTTGATTAACTTACAGAACTAAGGGACAAAAATTTGGAGTAAATAAATGACCACAGAGATAAATATATAGTAAAGTTCTTATGCTTTTCTCTGGGCCCATAATAGACAATAGAAGTAAGAGTAAAGGAGAATGGCTCTTATAAATTGAAAAAAACATGGTTGTTTATAGATGTTTTATTCATAATTGCCAAAATTTGGAAGCAATTTTGATGTAGACCATGGATTATTACTCACTTCTAAAAGGAATATATGTTGTCAAGCATGGAAAAGCATAGAGAATACATAAATGCATGTTACTAAGGAAAATCAGCTCAGTCTGTCAACTATATGACCTTTGGAAAAGGCAAAACGAAGACAGTATAAAAGTCAGTGATTACAAGGGATTGGAAGAAGGGCGAAATGAATAAGTGGAGCAAAGAGGATTTTTTAGGGCAGTGTAAATACCCTATATGATATTATAATGAGGGATGGATGTCATTGCATTTGTCCAAATCCATAGAATATACCACATTAAGAGCGAATGCTAATGTAAAGTAAAGTATGGATTTGGGGGATACTGATGTGCTAAAATAGGTTCATCAGCTGTAACAAAAGTACCACTCTGGTGTAGGATGTTGATAATGGGGGATAGGCTGTACAGGTGTGGGGACAGGGGCCGTATGGGAAATCTCTGCACTTTCAATTTTGCTGTGAACCTAAAAGTGCTATAAACATAATGTCTTTTTTAAAATGGATAGCTGCTTTATAGAGGTTATTTTCATGATGTTTGAATGTAGAAATAAGTCACACAAAGATTTACTCAGTTGGGGTGTTAATAATGGCAGCTAACATTTCTTAATTTCCTTGGTACAGAACTGTTCAAAGCAGTTGAAATTTTCTATTTAACACACATAAACCCCTAGGCACTAGACACTTTAGAAATGTGAAAACCAAGTCTTACAAAGTACAAGTAACTTTTCCAAGCATTGGATCTAGGATTTGGAAGTAAGCAACCTTACCTAGAGTTTGTGTTCTTGCTATGAAAATGAAGCCAAAACCATTCCATAAACAAACACTTCCAGTCAAGATTTTCAAATCAAGCAACTGATATTAGAGAAGAAAAACTGCCTGTCGTATCAATAAAAAACTGTAGACTTTCAGCATTAGAAGGGAGTTAAGAAACCATCCTTCTATCTGAGTGCTTTATAACAAGTGATAACTCAGCCTTCTTTTGAACATCACTGGTGATAGTTAGCACTTCATTTTAGTAAAAATCCACAATATTAGAAAAAAAAAGCCAACCTTTTTAAAGCTGAAATTTGTAGGTTTTTTTTCTTGGCTTTGTTTTAGCTTCCAATTACTGGCCCTAATTCTAATTGTTCAGAATATATCTAATTCATATTGTACTAGGTAGTTCTGATATATTTAGATAAATCTACCAAATAATGATAATTTCTTCTTTAGGCAGAGTATTCCCAGTTCTTTCTAATTTTTTTTTTCATATGGTATGATTCCTGATAGTTTTCCTCAGAATATGTTCATGGCTAATTTGTCAATTTTCCTTATTGACAAAAAATGTCAAATTTCATATGATAACTGCAGGTAAAAAGAGATAATTTTTGTCAAATATCTGGAATGTGGTAAAGTCTTTCAAATTTCCTTGAGAATTCAAAGCAGTGATGCTCTCAGTTTTTCTTCCATTTACTAGAGTAAGCTATCTTCAAAATTGCAAACTTTAGTTGTTTTTAATTTACTAAAATGGTTTATTCTCCTTTAGGGCTCAGAATAAAAAAAAAAAAAAAAGACAGCAGAGCTGTTTTTTCCAATGTCAGATTTTTTTCTTCAGGATATATTCCTATCAAAGGCATTGCTGGATAAGATTATGTTTTAGCTCAGGTGGAGGCTAAGTTGCTCTAAGAAAGAAAATTCTGATATACCGTGGCTTGAATATGGTAGAGATTTATTTCCCTTTCAGAAAGCAATCCGACCAACAGGGTGGTTCTGCCTCACGCAATCTCCTAAAGATGGAGGTTTCCTCCATCTCATTCTTGTTCACTCCCCTTTGTGATCAACACCATGTGATCAACTCAGAACACTGTAAAACAACTATTAAAAAAAAAATGCTGTGACAGAAATCTGCTTTCAAGCCCAAAGGAAGAGAGCAGTATCTCTTCATGCAGTTGTCTGTCCATGACCAGCAACTTAACTTTTAATTCAGAACTGACCTGAAAGTTGCACGTATCAGTTATGCTGTCATTTCCTTAAAAAGAAGGGAGTCAAATAGTCTTGCAAGTTGCCAGAAGACTGGGAAATGTTCTCAACTCTAGTTCTGTTTCTGTGAAAAGAGTCAGGAATTTAAATTTGGTGTCATCTCTGTAACCAAGCTAGTGCCCTATGGGGTTCCTGGGCACACAGACCTTTGTGTGTCCTCCATTTCTTATTTTTAAGGAATAGGCCTCAGCCTTTGTGACCTTCCCTGAGTTTCAAAGGGCAGTTGCTCATCAGGGAATGGAGGGGATGCAGAGACCAGGGAGGAGCAGTCAAGAGACAAGAGTGCTGCCTTGGGGCAGGGTCCTTGTTCCTCCTCAGGGAATATACATAACAATATCTGAGTCTTTCTGCTGAACTAAAACTCCACACAAATGGAAGAACTACTTAATGAAGGATTCTTCATTTCAGGAAGGGGCACCCACAGAACCTGTCCTGAGGCCACTAAACACTAGCTTTGAAAGACAGTGTAAGCTTGCCTCTACCCTGATCCTTATCTGCAGCCGTGTTTTCCACTCCCAAAACTATAAAAACACCTCCCAGTCCCTTCTGAGGAGGGGGCCACAGTCTTTGAGGCATTAACCTGCTGTGGCCCCCTTTGCCTGGCAAAGCAATAAAGCTCTCTTTCTCCTTCACCCAAAACTCTGTCTCCGCGTTTCTACTCAGCAATGACTGATAGAGGCTGAGTTTTGGCAACATCTCTGCCACAGAGGTTATATTCTCCTGTTTTTTCTGAATCTTGAAATAGTTTTTAAAATTGCTGTACAAAATGTTCATTAACTAAATCTCTTAAAAATGTCAGTAATCGTATTAATCTGTGATGTCCATCAAAATGTCACTCCATGAAATCGCTAATAAGATTAACTTCAACAGGTTTGGGAAATAATAGAATTGACTCAATAAGCAAACATCTGAAATTATAGAAACAGAAGAGTGTAGGGGGAGATTGGATTAAGATGGTGGAATGAAGGACTGGAGCTCAACTTCTCTCCCCAAAAACAACAAAACTACAACAAAATGCCGAGCAGCCTTCAACCAAATGGACTATAAACTTCCAAAAAAGATATTCTGCTCCAGAAGACAAAAAGGAGACCACATCAAGAGGTAGGAGGGGCGATTACATGATAGAAGCAACCCCATACCTCCTGGGTGGGAAGCCCCACAGACTGGAAAGTAACTGCATCACAGAGACTCAGCTACAGGACTGAGAGTTCCGAGTCCCATGTCAAAACCCCATGCCTGGGGATCGGGCACAGGGAGAAAGAGCCCCCGGAGCATCTGGCATTGAAGGCCAGCGGGGCTTGTGTGCAGGAGCTCCACAGGACTGGGGTAAATAGAGACCCCATTCTTGAAAGGCACACACAGACTTTCATGTGCACTGGGTCCCAGGGCAAAGCAGTCTCCCTAGGAATCCGGGTGGAACCTGACTGCAATACTTGGAGGATCTCCTGGGAAAACGGATGACTGTGGCTTGTGGTGGGTGAAGGGCATTGGAGGTGAAGCTCTCCGGAACATTCATCAGCCTGCATTTCCCTGGAGGCAGCCATTTCTGGGAAAATCTGGCCCCTCCCATCAGCGCTGAGAAGCCCCAGGCCAAACAATAATCCAGGTGGGATCACAGCCCCCACCCATCACTAAACAGGCTGCCTAAAGACCCCTCAGGCACACAGCCAGCCTCTAATATCATCCAGAGACAAAACCCCACCCACCAGAGGGATAAGAACCAACCCCACCTACCAGTGGGCAGGTATCACTCCCTCCCATCAGGAAGCCTACAGCAAGCCCCCTCCATACCAACTTTAGCCACAGGGGAGGCAAATGCCAGAACTAAGATAGGCTACAACTCTATTGTTGGCAAAAAGGTCACCACACCAAAAACCTATAAAAATGAAAAGACAGAAAACTCTAACTCAGATAAGGGAGAAAGAGAAAAGCCCAGAAAAACAGCTCAGTGATGAGATTATTATCCTCCCTGAAAGAGAGTTAGACTGTTGATGCTGAAGATGATGCAAGGCATTGGAAATAAACTGGAGGCAAAGACTGAGAATTTACAGGAAACACTGAGCAGAGAAATACAATCTGTAAAAATTAAACAAGAAAAGATGCAAAATACAATAACTGAAATAAAAAATTCATTAGAAGCAACCAACAGTAGAATACAGGAGGCAGAAGAACGAATCAGCAAGGTGGAGGACAGATTAGTGGAAATCACTAATGCA
>PVHT020000080.1:19603509-19617394 GCA_004024745.2 Catagonus wagneri
AAATAAACTGGAGGCAAAGACTGAGAATTTACAGGAAACACTGAGCAGAGAAATACAATCTGTAAAAATTAAACAAGAAAAGATGCAAAATACAATAACTGAAATAAAAAATTCATTAGAAGCAACCAACAGTAGAATACAGGAGGCAGAAGAACGAATCAGCAAGGTGGAGGACAGATTAGTGGAAATCACTAATGCAGAAGAGAAAAGAGATAAAAGATTGAAAGGAAATGAGCTGAGTCTTAGAGAACTCTGGGATAATATTAAATGCACCAACGTCGTATTATAGGGGTGCCAGAGGGAGAAGAGAGAGAGAAGGGGACAGAAAAACTATTTGAAGAGATAATAGCCGAAAACTTCCCTATTATGGGAAAGGAACCACTCGGTCAAATTCAGGAAGCGCAATGAGTACCATATAAAATAAACCCAAGGAGGAACACCCTGAGACACATATTAATCAAAATGACCAAAATTAAAGACAAAGAAAAATTTTAAAGCAGCTAGGGAAAAGAAACAAATGATATACAAGGGAACCCCACTAAGGTTATCAGCAGATTTTTCATTTGAGACTCTGCAGGCCAGAAGGGAGTGGCATGATATACTTAATGTGATGAAAGGGAAGAACTTGCAATCAAGATTGCTTTACCCTGCAAGGCTCTCATTCAGATTTGAAGGAGAGATCAAAACCTTTACAGATAAGCAAAAGCTAAGAGGTTTCTGCAACACTAAACCAGCTTTACAACAAATCTTAAAGGAACTTCTCTAGTCAGAAAAGAAAAGGCCACAACCAGAAACAAAAACACCACAAATGACAAGGCTCACTAGGAAAGGCATATACTTAAGAGATATTTATAGGACATTCCATCCAAAAGCAACAGAATACACATTCTTTTCAAGTGTGCACGAACATTCTCTAAGATTGATCACATCCTGGGCTATATAAATCAAGCCTCAGTAACTTTAAGAAAATTGAAATCATTTCAAGCATCTTCTCTGACTACCATGGTATGCAACTGGAAATCAACAACAAGAAAAAAATGGCAAAAAATACAAACATGTGGAGACTAAACAACATGCTACTAAACAACCAATGGATCACTGAAGAAATCAAAGAGGAAATTAAAAAATACCTAGAAGCAAATGACAACAAAGATACGACACTCCAAAACCTCTGGGATGCAGCAAAAGCAGTTCGAAGAGGAAAGTATATAGCAATACAAGCCTACCTCAGGAAACAAGGAAAAGCTCACATAAACAACCTAACTTTGCATTTAAAGCAGCTAGAGAGGGAATAAGCCAGGTCATGGAAACAACCTAAATGCCCATCGACAGAGGAGTGGATAGGGAAGATATGGTACATACACACAATGGAGTATTACTCAGCCATTAAAAGGAAAAAAATAACGGCATTTGCAGCAACATGGATGGACCTAGAAATGATCATGCGAAGTGAAACCAGTCAATTAGACAACAACACCCAATGCTACCGCTTACATGTGGAAGCTAAAGAGACACAATGAACTTCTTTGAAGAACAGATAATGACTCACAGATTTTGGAAAACCTTGGTTTTTCAAGTGGGACAATCTGGGGGGTGGGGGGATGCACTGTGGGTTTGGGACACAAAATCTATCACATTGACTTGTGATAATCTTTGTACACCTATAATTGAAATAAAATTCATTGTAAAAAAAGAAAAAAAAGAAAAAACAGCTTTTGAGGTATAATTGATGAATAAAACTGCCAATTTTATTTTAAAGTAAAAAAAAAGAAAAAGAGTGTAGGTATAGGAGGAATTTGCATTTTGGCCACACGCATTTATGGTGTCAAATGGCTTTAATGAGTTTGATTTACGTAAAGAACAGAACCTAACTTCATCTTGGGGGCTGGTTAAACAGAGTCAGTTAAGACAGGTTCTTTTGTTCCACTTTCTCTGTGGCACCACTTCCCCAAAATATCTACTCAAATATATCCTCTGGTCATATTACATCAAAAAATAGTTCACATTTCTCATGGATTTTGGTGTGGTTTTTTTTGAATGGATATTGTTTATTTTGGAGAGTCATTTGCTAATTTTTTGCTATTATATCTGAAACTGTTTCCCCATACAAGATAAATAAGTGGAAACCAAAATTGGCACAAATGTAGTTATTTTAGAGGACCTCAAAATAAATGATAGTACACATTAATAAGGTAACCCAAACCTCATTCTGCATCTTGTCTACCAAAAAAAATACAACCGGAAAGTTGAGAGTTAAGTAGTATTTGGGGCGAAATTAGGACTTAAGCTCAGAAGACAGCATCTCAGGAAGCCCTGAGAAACTGCTCCGAGCAGGCAAGGTGGGGTCCCAGGATATTTGATTTTTGCAGCAAAGAGAAGGTAGGAGGAACAAAAGATTTACAGACCACCAGATTTACAGAAAACCAGTTTCTATGGAAAGATGTAAAGGTCTGGACTTACTGGAGTCACTCCTTTGATATGAATACAGGAGGCAGTCTTCTTGGCCAGTCTTCTTGGTGTCTCCCGGAGTTCCCCTCACTGGTCCACCCTTGGAGTGGCTGTTGTCACAGAGACCGTGACAGATTTGTTTTGTCCATTAACGTCTAACTACAGCCCACTAACTACAGTCCACTAAATAGTGCCCCAAAGAGGAAAGGGGGAATATTGGGATATAATGATAAGAGGTAAGGAAAGGTGTACACAGCCAGGCACACATTTTACAGAAGTTTGCTGCTGGTCTCGTGAAGGTTACTGCTTGTCACAGACATCAGTCATCACTGAAGGATTTCAGTGTTTTCCTAGATATGAGGAGATGCAAGAATTGGGCTCATAAAATCTTCTCCTAAAAATATCTAACTATCTGAAGGCCCATTCTTCTAGTTTTCCCAGAGCACAGCATGCCTCACTCCTGGCCTCCTCCGTGAGCTCCACTCAGGGGGTGCTGCGGGTGGGCAGCTGCAGTGGCTCATGTTTTACTCCATGTAGAAGCTGATGGCAAGGGCCAAACTTCAGTTCACGATTTCTTCAATTCCAGTTATAGTCAAAGAAAACTTGTGCTATTCATTTCTCATATGCTGGATTCTAATCTCTTTCAACTGATTTTCTGTTTATATCCACCTTTAAAAATTTTGCTTTAGGGTAGCCTCATTGAACTGTACAGATTCTCAGGGAAGAAGGCAACACACTCAGAATTTAATTACCACCTCGTTCTTGAACTTGAGATGTCCAGTCCACAGCCATTCACGAAGATCTGATCTAGGAATATTCTATACTGGATCAGTCAGCAGGAAAAAAACAGTCCTTGCGCACCAGGATCTTAATTTAGTTGGTAAAAATTAATACACTCTAAAAGAAGCCATTTACCAAATAAGCCTTCAATCATTCCTTTTCCTTCAACATCCAAATAAATCTCTTCTTGTCTGATTTTTTCCTCCCTACAGCCGCCAGTTCATAATCATTCCAATAGCTTTCTCATTTGTTCAGCTGACTCTTTCCAATCCACTCTGCCTAAGAAAGATGCCCTCCACTCTTCACTTTACTTTGGAACACATAGAGCAAAATTTACTAACAAATAAATAGTTATGGGCAAAGTAAAACCCAGCTAACATGGACATACCGTGTCTCTGAATCAGCCGATGTAATATGCTCCTTCTATTCCCCATGTTCTCAGGTAACATATTTACTCTGTACTCTTAGAAAAAGACAGACATTTCCAGGGTTGCTATCTGATGATGTCAATCCCATTCTCAGTTTTAAAACATTCAGCATGCCCTCAAAGTAGAAAGCCCAAACTCTCTTGTGTGGCTCTTGAAGTTTTCGATGTGGTGTTGCCTTGCTTTCTGGGTTTATCTCCAATCATTTCTGTCTTCATGTGCTGAAAACTGCCCCCCCCCCCGTTTATTTTGCCTTTTGTATTTCTAGGGCCACACCCTGCGGAGATTCCCAGACTAGGGATGGATTTGGAGCTATAGCTGCCAGCCTACACCATGGCCACAGCCACAGCAATGCAGGATCTGAGCCATGTCTGCAACCTACGCCACAGCTCATGGCAGTGCCAGATCCTTAACTCACGGAGTGAGGCCAGGGATTGAACCCATATCCTCATGGATGCTAGTCAGATTCATTTCCCTGCCATTTTAATCTACTCGCTACCCACACATTGTACTTTCTCTTGCCTCTTCCTTTTGTACATGCTGTTTTGCCCCTAGAAGTACCAGCTTTTTCACTTTGCTTATAAATTCCTCTGGTCTTCCTTAGCCCCAACCTAAAAACTCAGGTTATATCTCTCAAATGCTCTCTTAAAAACCTATACATCTTTGTCATAGTTGTAATGGCACTGTATTGTTATTGCCAACTCAAACTCCTTGAATACAGGGACTCTATAAGTTTTTCTAATTTTATGCTGTTTTAGTATCTAACATATAGCAAATACATAGTAATAATTTGTTGAAATGAAATTTATAAGAAAGCAGTTTATGGTATATATTCATTATATTTGTGCCAAATTAAAAAAAGGTTTTAATATTTATTAAACACTTACTCTCTGCCAGGCATCAGTGATACCAAGGTGAACATGATAAAATTCCTGATGTTCAAGAATTCAGTTTAGTGGGTTTCCATAAATCTCACTTAATCAACACATATATTATTACCACCTTTTTAGAAAATACTGGGAGAACTCCAAGTTTTAACCCAGGTCTGACTTACAAATAATGGTTAGGATTATTTAGAGAAGACTAGAATTTGCTCTTGTAATAGAATTCCCATTAACGTAGTAGAAAGAAATTTGGGCTGACCTTCCAAAGAGGATGCATAGCATGGAAAGGAATATATAAAGACTTATTTGAGATAAAAATGACTGGGTAACTTGGTAGGAATGAAGGTGTTCTGCAGGATAAGTAGAAGATATGCTGTCTGTGGTTGATAAGTGGGATCTGAGACATAGAGCGGGATTTAGAGAAATGTAGACCTGAATAACTAAGCCTTGGTAAAATAGAAGATCAATTATTCTTATAAATTGGCATCAAATATAATGGATGATTTACATTGCAAGATTGGTCATAAACTTTTATTTAAACATCTGGGTTAAAGAAATATAAAATGAGAAGGTTGAAATTAAAATGAAAAACTGAAAAGCACATCAAAATATTTTCAACCATGATAGCACATTTCAGAGCCTAATAATTTAAGTCCTTACAGTTTCAGTTAAATGCTCAGGGTAGGATGAATGATTTTAGCCTTTAATAATTTTGTTTAAAAGCTTCAAAAATGATCACAACCTAGTACTTTGTGAAGTCTTTGATATTTTGAGTATGAGATAATTTAGAAATATACTTTAGAAGTAGTCTTTATGTATTTGAAAAATATCTAGAGTGGATGCTAAACTCCTGATCTACATATTCACAGAAAATAGATTAAAAAGAAATGTGCCTTCCCTGAAGTAGAAGACATTTGGGAAGAATACAAGAAAAACATTGCACACATGCACAAATACATTTACCTGAACCCTCAGAGAGAAAGTATTTTGAACGTGATTTTGAGGCAGAATATTAACTCAGGTGGTCAGTGTAGGAGCACTGTGCATTCTTTGATAGTGCTATTGATTAACATTGTGGTTTAAGGGCTCCAGAGAGTAATTCCCCACAGGCCTTGTTTTATTATAGGAAGTGCACCTTCCCCACAGGTGTTGTTTACCCCAGGAAGTGTGCTTTCTTCCACATGGACCTTAAATCTCTAACCCACTCAACTGATAGAAAAGGAATGAGAGGAATGGTGACCTAGTGTAAGGAAAGAGAAGGACAAAGAAACCATAAAACTTACGGGACATTTCCACCCCTAAAATCCTTTTGGACAAGGACTGATACAGGTACCGGGGAAAAGCCAGTGGGAGAAAACCCCATCTTTCTGGACCCCATGTTGATAACCCACATCTTTAAGGAGTAAAAAACCCCTATAGGACAATGGGGAGTGGAGCGGATCTTCTTCCCCCTCCCAGCAGTCCTGGGAGCTATTTGCTTTCCTGTAATAAAGACTTTGCTTGCTAGCTGCCTGTGTGTTGGCAAAGTTCATTTTTCAGCTTCGCCAGCAAGAACCTGGATTCCAGTAACATGGTTCCTGCATCAATGTGGATTCCAGCATATAGTTTCAAAACATTTTTTATAGTCCTATTATTTTCTAGAGACAATAGTACAAGGGCTCCTACATTTTTTCAAGAGAGTACTAAGGTGTCTATCATTTTCCTGGAGACTTTACTTAAAGTTCACTTTCCATTTGGGAGCTCACCCTAGCTTTCTCCAAGAAAACTGAGTTTGACTAGCAAGCAACTGATGATTCATTAAGGAATAATCTCTGAATATTAGCTGCACCACTTTAAAGGGTATGTAACTGCTGAAGTAACTTGTGACAACTTTCCTTTAAGAAGGGTATTTAAAATAAAGACTAGTCCAGGTTTCTAGAATTTTTAGTTTGAGACAAATGTTTTAGTTCAGCGCGTTGAGAACCTTGCTAAGAAAGGCAGGGAGTTCCCATCTTGGCTGAAGGGAAACGAATCTGACTAGCATCCATGAGGATGCAGGTTAGATCCCTGGCCTCGCTCAGTGGGTTAAGGATCTGGCATTTCCATGAGCTGTGGTGGTATAGGTCACAGATGCAGTTCGGATCTGGCATTGCTGTGGCTGTGCTGTAGACCAGCAGGTATGGCTCTGATTCATCCCCTAGCCTGGGAACCTCCTTATGCTGTGGGTGCATCCCTAAAAAGAAGAAGAAGAAAAAAAAAGGGCAGATAAGTCAAGGAAATAAGAGAATTGAAATAAAAAATTATAGGGAGACTGGATGGATAAGGAAAACGAGCAACAAGAAATGGGTAAGAGAGGCAGAAATGGAAAATACAAATTTGAACAGAAAGGATTTGAAGGAGTTCAAGACACAGGTTGTGCTCTGGTTACATTGAGACTAGCTTCTATTTCTGAGAAGTCTGAATCCTCAGGTGTCTTTGAGAAACGTACTTCTATATCAGTGGTTTTCAAAATGTCTCTAGACTAGCAACATCAGCAGCACCTGGGAACTTGTTAGACATGCACATTCCTGCCCCCCGCGCACCCCAGAACTCCTGAATCAGAACACAGGAAGTAGGATACCACAGTCTGGGTCTTAACAAGCCCTCCAGGGGATGCTGGTATATGCTAAATTTGAGTACCACTTTTATTTCTTGCTCATATAAGTATTTACTGAAGATATTCAACCAGTGACCTGAAGAGTTAAGTCTCAGATTTCAACGATCCTCTGGTTCTACCTACCTCTGTGTCTGCCCAGTCTTTTTTTTTTTTAAATCCATGTTTTTATTGAGGTATGGTTAATTTACAAAGTTGTGTTAGTTTTAGTTGTAGAGCACACTGATTCAGTTATACATATCTATTTTTTTTCAAATTATATCTCCTTATAGGTTATTACAAAATACTGAGTATAATTCCCTGTGCTGTACGGTAAGTAGGTCCTTGCAGAGTTCTTTCTGATCAGCCTCTGATTCTGGTTCTGGGAGCCCCTCTTTATTCAGTGTTCTAAAAGGATCTTTTTGTTTATTCTCTTCCTTGGCCAGATCTGAAGCTTATTTCATGGTTTTGTAACTTTAACAGCCCACTTGCTATTCATAACATTTGGGGGGGCCTGAATGTCATTTTCATGTCAGAGTAGCCAATTTTTTGTTTGTTGGTTTGTTTTTATCCAGGTTGGTCGTTTCTTAGGCAATATAGTTTCTTCAAAATTCCTTATATAGGCTGATGATATATTTGACTCGATATGCTTCTAAACTCTACAAGTTGCTGTGCCAATAACTACAGCCAGAAGTCTTTCCTAAGCATATTTCTTAAGACTGACTACTTTTTTTCTTCTATAACCTTCTTTCTCTCAAGTTAATAGTGGCTACCTCTGGGCTATCTGAGACAATGTATTTAGGTAGAGAAGCATTAGTGTGAATTCTGCTTTAAGGCTGAGTCTTAATATGATTTTGTTGCTCAAAACCTTTGTCTTGAGCAACAGTCTTATTTCATACTGTCTGAGTCTAAAAGAAGTTGTTTTTTCAACTCTGCAAGATCTCAGATTTCTGGACTCTCTGTATCCTTTCCCCCTTTTTTTTTTCCCTTAAGCTTGCAGATTGCTTACTGTTTGCCTAAGGCTATCTCGTATTTCTGTGTCACTAAGCGTAGCCAGTAAAAATCACCACTAAAAGCTGGCACATTTTTTCCTCCAGAGCTGCAGGTTCATACTTTCTCTGCTATAGTAATGCAAGTGACATTGTTGCCAAACGTCTTACCACAGCAGGTTTCCCGCTTCCATAGCTGTTTTCTTGTCACCAGCCACCTAACCTCTAGATCAGTAGTAATCACAACATCCCACTTCGAGGTGCCAGTTTCTGCATGAAATAAAGTATGTGAGCTTATGCAAAGACAAGCCCTGATTCTCAGTGGCTTTATACCAGCAAACCTTTTTTTTCTCAGTTACAGAAGAGTTCAATGCCAGTATTCACAGGTATTCAGGGCTCAGGCCCCTTTCACCCTATAGTTTTGAATTCCTCTTTCTCTAGGTGCTCTGGGACTTGTACTAGTGAATGAGGAGAGCAGAGAATGACAGTGAGGCTTCTGTGGACAGACCCGGATGGAGCATTTTTTTACTTCTGCCCGCTTTCCATTGGCCAGAGCTCAGTCAGTTGGCTGCACCTAACTTCCAGAGCAGCTGAGCGCTGTAGTTAAGCTGGGAGCTCAACAGTCAAAGGGAAAGAGTTTGGTTTGTGGTGAAAGATCTTTAAAGCTCTGGCAAATGAAAGACAGAAAGAAATGGTGTGCAGTAGGAAAGAGCAATAAAAATGAAGTGTGAAAAAACAGAAAAAAAGAGGTATTGGCAGAGCAATAGAAGGCATAACAAAGACAGGGAAGTTACAATGAAATTTGGTTTTTGGAATTATGGCCTAAGATGTACTGTATTTCCCTGTTTACAGATAAAAAAAAATCAAGCTTTAAAGAGCCTGATCACACAGCCAAGAAGGGTTATTCATTTATTAAAATACAAAGATGTCTGAAAAGAAAGGCTATGTTCTTTCTGCCAGAAGACACAGCCATTGATAAATACACACACGCCCATTAATATCAATAGTATGTTACACCCCAAGAAGCTAAATATTTGACACTGTACTTGAACTTCATTTATTCTACCTGCCTTTTTTCTTTACGTGAATCAGCAGACACAGCACACATAGTAATTGTTAACTCGATTAGTTAAAAAACTAATGCTCAGTTAATTTGACTTGAATATAAATTGGTGACAGTACATCATCAATAATCAAGACTTTCATTAAGGATATAAAACAGGAAATTCTTTTCCAGATGTAGATTGAGTCTACATGCCCAAATGCTGTAACATCGTTCAGTCAATAAAACACACAGCATTCTATTTAATTACTGTCATTTATCTCCAAAAGCAAATACTTGCAAACTACATGAATTCCTCAGATACGCCATAGTTTTTTTTTGGAACTGAGAAATCGAGCATCAAACTGATGGCTTCTGTTTTAAAAGATACAACATATGAATTAATAGAAATGATCAGTTTTTTATTATTACACTAGAACAGGAATAAATGAATTCTCAAGCAACTATTTTTTCCCAGTTAACCTGGGAACCATGCGAGATCTGGTTGTGAGGATACTGTTTTTGTCTGACCCTTTGAAGAATGAAAGTATTCCTAAATCACTATGTAAAGAAGACTTTTATACCAATTTCCATCCTGGAAAGCAGAACTTTATTGTAGTTCTAAGATTTATTATAGTTCTTCTTTATGTGCATAGCTCTGAAAGTAACCCAAAGATGCCATTTTAATTTGGGGAAGTTGCAATTCCTGCTGTGGCATCTTGGGAGCCCTGGGACGTGGGTTCTGTCCCTGGCCAGGCACAGCGGGTTAAGGATCCTGCACAGTTGTAGCTGGGGCTTAGATCGAGGCTGCGGCTCAGATCCGATCCCTGGCATGGGAGCTCCGTATGTTGCGGGGAAGCTAAAAAAGGTTTGTGTATGTATTAAACTGTTAAAAGATAAACTAAGGCATATTAAAAATTTAAAGTTTATTCTAGCAAAATTTGATTCAAATCAGGCAACAGGCAACATCAAATTGGAAGTGGCTAGGATGGCTTGCTGACAGGCTGGCAGGAGCTGGGGAGAGACTTACTCAGAGAAAGTTCTTAAACAAAGATAGAAAGTTATTAGCTTGGCTATAGTTTAAATCCTAGTTGGCTATTTGTGATCGGCTGTCCTTCAGGTTCTGATTACAAACCTTGAGGCATTTACAGGCTTAGATTTTGGTGTGCTTACCTTGTCTGCTGTGGTGTTAGAGCCTTCTCAATCTAATGGCCCCCTGTTGAATTAATTTAACTGTGTGTAATTTTAAATTTAAATTTAAAAGTATCTCAAAGACATTCTAGTTCCCTCTCCTTATTACCCAGAGGAGGAAAAAGAAAACCTCAGAGAATCCTGGGACTTGCCCAAGACTTATCCACTCTTTCAAGTCAAAGAAAGCCTAGGAACACAGACTTTGTTATTCTAATTTTGTGATTTTTTTTCACTACTTCTTGCTGATTATTTAGTGTTCTTCCCTTTAGCAGGTAACTAGAGCTATTCGAAAGTGTTTTCTTTGCCTGTATTTGATGCTACACTTGAAGTAAATTCAAAGTACATGTAGGGTATTCTAACAAGTGCTTTTACAGCTGTTACTTAAGCAGAATTATCCAATTCCAAAATATAGAAGGCCCAAAGAGTTGGCCAACCATGTTTATTAGGTAATCCCTAGAACAGTCAAATTTCATTTCTAACAGTGGCACTTCTTGGAGCCATGTAACACTAAACATTGGGTAATGTAATTTCATAAACAATATACATAATTTCCAAATGTCTGTCTTTGTGGCATTGTACGGTCAATAGAGTCAGAAGTTTGTGCAATTCATAGATGCATTTGGTAGCTTGTAGGCAGCCTTCGAAAGAAAAGTTGGTGCATGTTAAAGGCTGAAGAAGGCAGTTGAAGCAGATAAGCACAAGGTACTGAGTTTACAGCAATGCGTATTATCAGGTGCTAGAAACTGGATTCTTATTGTATTAGAACAAAGAAATGTTGTTGAGATAGTTAAAGATGCATTTTAAAACTACTCAATTTTTTAAAAATAAAGCAAATAGCTCTTGAATGAGATAAAAATCTTTATAAATAAATACTCTTAAAAAGGCACATATAAAAAAGCTTCCCAGCCAAGAGGAAAATAAATGTATTTTAAAGTTAGACTAAAAGAATATAATATTTTGACTGTAAAATGTTAGCTTTTCTCCAATTGGAAGGAGAAATGAGTTGAAAAAATTCTCACTGTCATACATTAAATGATAGGTCTCATTTTAAAAAATGGAATCAGTCAATAGAAAAGATAATCATTTCCTTGAGGTTTTAAATGTAACTCATAGAATTTTATAGGCATGTAATAGGGAAAAATGACCTTTTTGTTGACAGTTAATTATAAAAGTACCAATTTTGTAAAATAGTATGTTCTTTGTCTCGATTTTGAAAGGAGAATGATTATCAGCATGCTGGGCTATTACTCAGTTGCTGATATTAAGAACTAGCTATGAATTGTGAAGCAGACGCAAAACATATTCAAATAATTCTGTCAATAGAATTTTTGTTTGGAATAACTTTATCTGAATGTCTTGGTACCAACTTATGCTTCGTTTTGGGAATTTTGTCTTAATAAATGTCTATACACAGTAGGTTAGTGAATAATACACTGAGGTATTGCTAACTAGATTGTAGTATTAAGCAGCAGTCTAATACTCAGTGATTCTTTTTTTATTCTTAGTTATCAAAAAACTACAAAATGTAAGGTAAAATAAATTAGAAAATGAGAGAGGAATGGGGGGATATTGTATATCTGTTTAAAAATTACAAGTTTATAACCAAATATAGAGTGAGAAAATTAAATACTTATGGTATGAATTATAAAAAAATAACACAACAGCAAATAGAAAATAGCAAACAGTTTGTGAAAAACACAACCAAACCACAAGGCCATTATCAGAGAAGCTAAGGGGTTATGAGTAAAATTGTAAAGGAGAAGGAATTTCTACATGTTAAGCAAGTAAACAAGATTGAAAACTTCAATTTTTTTATAGTTATAGAGAGAGATCCTCCATTATTCAACAATATAAAGGTATCACATGATTAAAATACTAAATAGATAAGTATTATTTCCTTACAGTTTTACAAATGCAAAAAGATGGAAAGATGGGGATATTTCAAGATGTTTCAGTGGTCTTTTCCAGCTGTGAACTAGCATTAGCGCTTAAAGATGTCAGTTAAAATCAACTTTTCAGAAACTGATTATCAGTTACTCTGTTTCCATGTCTTTTTATTTTCCCCCTCAATATTTATCTTTTCTGTTTCCTTGTTAGGGAAAAGGAGAGACGGTGGCTTTGGACGTGATATTAGTTAATTCCATGTAAAATACTAACCTGAATTTTAAGCATAGTTGGGTTTTAATAATAATTAAAATAGAGATTGAGATTTCACTTATTCTTATATTTTATACCTAGACAAACTGCTTTTGGTTGGTTTGTGTATTTCTATCTTGCAATAAGATATTGTCAAATAGTGCCGGAAATGCATTGAAAAATTTTTTTACGATAAATATGTGCATATGCGAGGATGGAGAAATGTTTTTAATGATACTTTACATATGAAATTCTTGATTTTTTTTCTACTCTTAAACAATAAAACAAAGGTACTTCCAACTTAAATCAGCAAATTGTTACCTGATAATAACCTTTGGATTTTATTTTGTTTTTCTCAGATATTTCTCATATGTATGAATATTTTATGCAATTCATGTTATAACTACTTTATTTTCCTACCCTATAATTGACTATAAATGAGTTACTATTTGAACAGGGATTAAAATTCTCCTTTATTTGCTTCTAAATTTTCCAATTTATTGTGTAGGTAAAATTTTATTATATTTTAAAATATTTTCATATCGATGATAAAAGTGTGATAGTCTCCCATCAATAAAAGATAACTGAAAACAATGAAAGAAGAAACATAAATTTGTAATTTTTTATATTTAATAATGGTACTAGAAATGAGTGTCCATTTCAGTAATTACAAAAAAAATTCATAGGAATGATATTAAATAGATAACACTTTTTTTATAATTTATTTTTTATTTTTTTTGCATTATAGCTGGTTTAGAGATTTCTGTGAGATTTTCCAACTGCGCGGTGGTGACCCGGTTACATGTACATATATGGATTCGTCACATGTGATTAGATATAGTTCCCTGTGCAATACAGTTGGAGCTCCTTGCTTTTCCATCATTAAAGCACTAGTTATCCCCACTTCCTCCCACCCCTCCCCCCCGCCCCCTTGGCAACCACAAGTCTGTTCCCCAAGTTTGTGCTTTTCTTTTCTGTTGAGATGTTCATTTGTGCAGTGTTTTAGACACCAGTTATAAGAGATTTCATATGACATCTGTCTTTCTCCTTCTGACTTGCTTCACTCAGTATGAGGGTTTCTAATTCCATCCATGTTGCTGCGAATGACATTATTTTATCCTTTTTTATGGCTGAATAGTATTCCATCTTCCTAATCCAGTCATCTGTCAATGGACATTTTGGTTGTTTCCATGTCTTGGCTATTGTGAATAGTGCTGCAGTGAACATGCGTGTGCAAGTGTCTTTCTCCAGGAAATTTTTGTCTGGATATATGCCCAAGAGTCGGACTGCTGGGTCATATGGTACTTCTATGTAGAGTTTTCTAAGGTACCTCCACACTGTCTTCCATAGTGGCTGTACCAGCTTACATTCCCACCAAC
>PVHT020000080.1:19620561-19690267 GCA_004024745.2 Catagonus wagneri
AGTTTCTGGTCTTTTATCTAGATCTTTAATCCATTTTGAGTTTATTTTTGTGCATGGTGTTAGGAAGTGTTCTAGTTTCATTGTTTTACATGTAGCTGTCCAGTTTTCCCAGCACCACTTATTGAAGAGGCTGTCTTTTGTCCAATGTATATTCTTGCCTCCTTTGTCATAGATTAGTGGACTGTAGATGCGTGGATTTAATTCTGGGCTTTCTATCCTGTTCCACTGATCTATATTTCTGTCTTTGTGCCAGTACCATACGGTTTTGATGACTGTAGCTTTGTAGTAGAGTCTGAAGTCAGGGAGCCTGATTCCTCCAGCTCCATTTTTGTTTTTCAGGATATCTTTTGCTATTCTGGGTTTTTTGTGTTTCCAGACAAATTTTAAACTATTTTGTTCTAGTTCTTTGAAAAATGTCATTGGTAATTTGATAGGGATTGCATTGAATGTGTAGATTGCCTTGGGCAGTATAGTCATTTTGAGAATATTGACTCTTCCAATCCAAGAGCATGGTATGTCTTTCCACCTGTTTAAGTCATCCTTGATTTCTTTCATCAGCACCTTATAATTTTCAGAGTACAGGTCTTTTGTCTCTCTAGGTAGGTTTATTTCTAAGTATTTGATTCTTTTTGATGTGATGGTAAACGGGATTGCTTCCCTAATTTCTCTTTCTGATCTTTCATTGTTGGTATATAGAAATGCAGTTGATTTCTGTGTATTAATTTTGTATCCTGCAACTTTGCAGTAAAGAATAATTTTTAAATAATAAAACTAAATGCTTTGTGTTTCTAATAAATTAAAATTTCCATTCAGTTTGATAAGCAATCAGAGATTGTAACATTCCGGTTAATATTTCATCTCACTTTAGAAGTTAATACTTTTACTAAAGTTATTATATGTAATGGCTTACACTTTGTACAAAAACTATCCAGGCAATCAACTATAGATGTAATTAGCATTTCACAGAAAAGAAGGGAGATGTGCCATTTTGAATTACCTGTTCAGTTTCATTGCCCATTTTCCATAGGATTGTTAACTTCCTCTGTTTGTCTGTAAGAGACCTGAGCAGACTATTATCCCCTTGATAATACAGCACAGGAATTAGACACATAGGTCTGAGCCACACAGCTTAGAGTTTGTATCCCAACTTCACCATTTATTAGCTTGAAGACATGTTGATTTTCTTAAGCCTTCTTTACTTTTTTCATCTGTAAAATAATGGCAATAATACTATCCATGTCTTGGTATTGTTAGCAAAGTTAAATGGCTAATGCATATAAAACACTTAAAACTCTCTGTTCCTCAATTTCCTCTTCCATGAAATAAGGATAAAAGTCGTAATGCTATTTTATAGCGCTATTCTGAGAGTCATGCTTTTATATGAGTAAAGCAATCAGAGCGGTGCCTGGCATTTTGCTACCTGCTATGTAATTACAAATGTTATTAGCATTTTAACTTTTATTATCATTATCATGCTTATTCTAAAAATGTCTAGTGTACTGCAATTCCCCCATTATAATTATATAGTGCAAATAATTGGGTTTATGGTATTTTCTAAGTTTTTGAATTTTTCTAAAATAGCAACACTTAACAGACAGATATATGCAGTTATAACATTACATTCTTTTCATAACTGTCTCAATCAGCTTGTGTTGCCATAAAAAAAAATCATAGACTGAGTGGCTTAAACAACAGACATTGATTTCTTATAGTTTTGGAATTTCAAGATTACATTGCTAGCAAATTTGGTTGCTGGTGTGGAACGTCTTCCTGGCTAGATGGCTGCCTTTTTGCTGTTTCCTCATGTGGAAGAAAAAGAGGGACAGAGGGAGACAGAGACACGAAGCTCTGGCCTCCTTTCCTCTTCTTAGGACACTAATCTCAGCATGAGCGCTTTGCCATTATGACCTCATCAAAACCTAAGTATTTCCCAAAGGCCCCACCTCCAAATGCTATCACATTGGGAATTAAGACTTCAACAAATGAATTTGAGACGGGGACACAAATATTCAGTACATAACAATAACAGATCTCATTTAAATCTCGTTATGATCTTATAAGGTTGATGCTTTTATTCTTCCACTTTATAGATTGGGGAACCACTGTCCTTCAATTTATGGTTGAAAAATCGTTTTAACTTTCCATACTGGACTTGAGAGTCATCACTGCTAAATTTTATAGGTACCTTTCCAAAGCTCTGGTAACATTTTTATGAATATGTATTACTCTATTTCTATAGTTGGACAGAGAAACAATGATAAAAATAATAAAAAGGACATCATATTTATCATGTTTTATCTTTAATGCAAAACATTTATAAAATAATAAACAGAAAAGCCTAATGATATAGTTAAGATTCTTCTTATCATTTTGTCAGCATAAGCACCACAGTTTATTTAGCTTCAATTTTTGAGTGCATGTAACTTCCTATGTCAATCTTCCACTATAATTTATGTGATCAATCTTTTTCAGTTTGTTTATGACATTCAACTTTTATAAAATATTTCAAGTCTCTAAGCATCCTAATATTTATGTTATCAAGCTGTTTCATTACAGAGATAGTCTCTTATGTCATGACATTAGCTTTTTTACTTTTATTTTTTATTTTTTTTTGCTTTTTAAGGCCATGCCCACAGCATATGGAGGTTCCCAGGCTATGGGTCCAAACAGAGCTACAGCTACCAGCCTACACCACAGCCACAGCAACATCAGATCCAAGCCATGTCTGCAACCTACACCACAGCTCATGGCAACGCCAGATCCTTAACCCACTGAGCGAGGCTAGGGATTGAATCCACAATCTTATGGTTCCTAGTCTGATTTGCTTCTGCTGTGCCATGACAGGAACTCCATTAGCTTTTTTAAAGATACATTTCAGCAGGATGTTTTGCTTTATTTTATCTCTGGTCCCATTGCTAAAAAAAAAAAGATCATGGTTGTGAAATTGGCTGGCCATGATGGAGGAAATAAATACATACAAACCCTTTCATTTTGCCCTCAGGAATGCTTGTGCTGTGATTCACAAAGTTTTAAGGATTCTACTTTCTCAGCAAAATGAAGGCTTATTTTGTTTTGTTCTGTTGTGACACCTCAGGTACCTCTAATTAGGAAGTGGAGTTGGTGTCCTTTTTTCTTCACGATGCCAATTCCAGATAATTCCTTCTATTCTTTCTTGCCAAAACTTGTCTGTTCCCTTGATATTCATGATGATATTTGATGGTGATCTCTTCCCTTTCTCTGTGAATTTCCCTTCATTTAGTAAAGTCTGTAGTTCTTGACTCCAACTCATTTTTTCTATCCTACCCCTATTATCTTACTATTCTTGATGGTTCCACCTCTTGAGAGAGACCCTTTGTCCACCTGGGTATTAGAGTCCCTCCAGTGGTATTTCTTTCACTGCTCTTCTTGCTATTTTAGTCACCTTTTTTTTTTTTTTTGCTTTTATTTTTAGGGCCGCACCTGTGGCATATGGAAGTTCCCAGGCTAGGGGTCGAATCGGAGCTCCAGCTGCTGGTTTATACCACAGCAATCTGGATCTGAGCCTTGTCTGCGACCTACACCACAGCTCATGGCAATGATGGATCCTTAAACCACTGAGCAAGTCAGGGATTGAACCCGGGTCCTCATGGTTGCTAGTTGGGCTCCTTACCACTGAGCCACAATGGGAACTTCCAGCCCCACAACTTTTCTTTCTTTTTCTTTTTTTTTTTTTTTTTGCTTTTGGGCCAAACCTGTGGCATATGGAGGTTGCTAGGCTAGGGGTCCAGTTGGAGCTACAACTGCTGGCCAACACTACAGCTACAGCAACATCAGATCTGAGCCGGGTCTGCGACCTACACCACAGCTCACGGCAAGGCCAGATCCTTAACCCACTGAGTGAGGCCAGGGATGGAACCCGCAACCTCATGATCCCCAGTCAGATTCGTTTCCACTGCGCCACGATGGGAACTCCCTAAAATAGTCACATCTTAAACTATTGTTGTCCCTGTAATCTCTGAAAGCATGATTTCAAACATCTCACCCTCCCTCCCAAGGCTTCCCATCCTCCAATCCCACCTTCAGCATTCCTCAATAGCACAGAAACTGCTAGTCCACTAATCCCGTAATCATTTTATTATTCATCATCCCTCTCCCGACTTCACTCCACTTTTTGCTTAGTTTATATTCCAAGGTCTATTTCGCTCTTCCAAAGGCCCTTGTCACCCTTGACTGCCCATGTTGATAATCCAATTCCTATTAAATCCAGTCATCCAACTGGTTTCTGTCTGCACCCCAAACAGCAGAATGTAGTAGATAAAAATCACGTAATAAGGACAACTGGCCTAACTTTTTTTTTTTTTTTTGTCTTTTTAGGGCTGCACACATGACATCCCTAGCCTGGGAACCTCCATATGCTGTGGGTGTGGCCCTAAAAAGACCCCCACCCCCCCCAAAAAAAGATCTACTATCAAATAATTTAAGAAACACTGACCTACATGATTATATCATATCTTCTCTCTTCTAAAATTTCTCTTTATCCTCCTCATCCCTTTGCAGAAGATGTAGCTGTCTTCTATGCCATTGACCAGGAAAAGAGAAGCTATAGAAAGAGGGTTCCTTCCTCCCCCATCAACACGCTAGGAGGTGAGAGCCGTACCAGCCTCTGTCCTGTTGCTCCCTCCCCCTGCTCAGGAGGAAGTAAGCCCGTCTTCCCAGTAAATCCCACTTCTCACTGGAGCTTCAGAACCTTTTTCACCTTCTCAGGGATTTGTTCCCACAGTTTTCCATTTCCTCACTGGCATTATTACTCTCTCTTCTTCTGTAATGGATTATTTCCATGAATCCCGCAAGCATGCTCTGTTATCTCTTATCTTAAAAAGAGAACAAAACAAAGGAAAGAGGAAGATATGCAGCTCTAAATCCAATATTTCCACCAGGTCCTGATCCTCATCTTTGCTTGCCCTTCCTAGGAGATTCTCAAAATGAGCATTGAGAAGCTATGGATTCTGGTCTAGAGAAACCCCCACACTCTGGCCATGTTGAGAAGGAGGCAGCAGGTTCTAGGTTCCCTTTGTAATGGTCTCCCTGTCCTGTGAACGCCACGCAAATCTAAGGAGAGATTTATTTGATGGTTGTTTATTTGATGGAGGCAGACAGAACGATAAGCTTCATTGTCCACATGTTTTATTAAGCAATTTCCCTGTGCTTTTCAAGGCCTCTCCAAGCAGCAGACTAGAGCCGCCAAATAGCGGGTCCTCTGTTGGCTGCTCCCCTGTGGCCCCAACCAACGGAGTCACACCCAGGGCTGACTGCTAAGGGGGTGTGCCTCCTTTTCGAGACAGTACAGCTAAGAAGTCTATTTCTCTGCACGCTGCTTATCTTTACAGACTGTTTCGTACTCATTCCTCTATCTCCACCTGGGATAGGGCAGTGCATGTTAAGAACACAGCACTATTGGGAGTTCCCGTTGTGTCAGTGGTAACAAATCCAACTAGTATCCATGAGGATGAGGTTTCAATTCCTGGCCTTGCTCAGAGGGTTAAGGATCTGGCATTGCTGTGAGCTGTGATGTAGGTCACAGACATGGCTCAGAGCTCACATTGCTGTGGCTGTGGCATAAGCCAGCAGCTGCAGCTCCCATTTGACCCCTAACCTGGGAGCTTCCGTGTGCCTCGAGTTCGGCCCTAAAAAGCAAAAAACAAAAACAAAAACAAAACAAACAAAAAAAGAACACGGCAGTATTTCCAGATGAATGAATCCTCTAAAGGAAGGTTAACCATAATACATTTTGTTTAAAAAAAAATGCCCATTAAGGTGTATTCTACTTTCCAAAATCAAATACTTTCAAATCTGCACAGTCTGTAGTAGTGAGTAATGTGGCACTGGTCTGATGAGAGAAAAACCTGGAAAACAGTGATGAAGATTTGCATAGGAAAACATACAACTTTCTGGTTAGACCAGGGAGGAAAATATCATAGTGTTAAATAGACAAATACTTCCCCTTACATTCCTGATCCTATTAGATATTGTGCAGTGGTCCTTTAGTATATTCGTATTTCCAGTTATCCAAATAAAAGTTAGTGTCAGTATCCAGATGTTCTTCTATTACTGATTTCAAGTTTTTGTACATTCTGACGGTGGCGGCTTATTACTTGCTATACCAAATAACGTTCACACACCTCTATTCCAACTCTAAGCCTGTGTTTGTGAAAGTGCTCCATGAACCTACTGCTGCTATGCCAGACATCACTGATCTGGCATATTGTCAACAGTCTTAAGGTACGTATTACCTTAAGCTCGTGAGTATTTGACCTATGGAATGTCAATGAGAGCCCTTAATTAGAATTTTCAGCTTGGTATCAAATTGAGCCTCAGCCATTCCCTTGCAGTGAAGCTGACCAGAAAGAATGAAGGCAACATATAGAAAGAAGCAGAGATAAGAGTTAGAGATGGAATCCAGTTTGCCTTGGGTTCCTGGTTCCAGTGCCTTTGAACTTTATCCCTTCCCCTCCTACGCTTAATGAACCAGTAAATTCTCCTTTCACCTAAGGAGTTTGAAATGAGTTTTGATGGAATTTCCATCGTGGCTCAACAGAAATGAATCTGGCTAGCATCCAGGAGGACGCAGGTTCGATCCCTGGCCTTGCTCAGTGGGTTAAGGCTCTGGCGTTGCCGTGAGCTGTGGTGTAGATCACAGATGCAACTTGGATCCTGAGTTGCTGTGGCTGTGGTGTAGGCTGGTGGCTATAGCTTCAATTTGACCCCTAGCCTGGAAACCTCCATATGCCATGAATGAGGCCCTAAAAAGAAAAAAAAAGGAAATGAGTTTCGATATTTGCTACCCAATGATCCTAATTCTATCTGGATTCTAATTGTTATTCTCTTACTGTGTACGTGTCAATAAAGAGAAGGGTGTTTAAACCATTGGGTTAAGTCGTCTTGAGCCAGCACCTTGGTGGGTGAGTTGGCATCAAGCTACCAGTCCTTGAAAAGGTGTTATTCCTTTGAAGTAACAACGGCCAGAAATTGGTCAGGACGCAGTGATGATGATAAAGAGATGAACTAGCTCATAAAAGAAAGAAAGAAAGAAAGAAAGAAAGAAACCGCTATAGAAGCAGTAATTCCCAGTGACATTTACTATGAAATTTAGAACTCAATACAAACTCTAGAAGAAAAGATGCCCTTTCAGTGAGCGAGGTGATTACCTGGGCAAGTGCTCTGAAGCTATTGTCAACAGTCTTAAGGTAAAAACTAAATTGTGGTCATGAGCATCCTTTTTGGGGTAAGGAGCTGTGGAAATTTCAAGTCCTACTCCTTGCAGAGAGGGAATAAAGCATAGTACTGCGTTGATCTGTTCTTTACAGTAGACTTATTTTAAAGTGAAAAAAATCATGAAAATTGAGATCATGTAGTTTTGTTTTTTCTTACTAAAGAAGGCATTTCATTACTTTTTCTTTTTTTACTTTTCAGGGCTGCACCTGTGGCATATGGAGGTTCCCAGGCTAGGGGTCCAATCAGAGCTACAGCTGCTGGCCTACACCACAGCCACAGCAATGTGGGATCTGAGATGCATCTGTGACCTACACCACAGCTCACGGCAACACTGGATCCTTGATCCACTGAGTGGGGCCAAGGATGGAACCCACAACCTCATTGTTCCTGGTTGGATTCATTTCTGCTTGCCACAAAGGGAACTCCTCATTAAATACTTAATAAAGACTAATTCAGTTTGTGATAGCAGGTCTATTTTCCAGCACAGAGACTTGAAATACCATAATTGGATCAATGAGTTATGTGTTTCTATTTTAGATATCCATCCTTATCCTTAAAAAGGAGCCCTGTAGTAACACACTGGCTAGAGTCACACTCAATTTCATTCTTTTGTGTAGCTTGATTAGTCTGCAAGATGATATAAACTTAGCAGTGTTTGGAAGATTTTTTAAAAAGATATACAAAATGGCTCTTGCCCTCAGGAATCTTTAGTAAAGAGGTTATTTCAAGCTATGTCTCTGATCAGAAATAGTTTGCCAGCATTTCAACTCCACTGATGCCACCCCGTGTTAGCACTGTAGGCTCTGGGAGATTATGTCACCTCGGAGGCTGGGTACAAGCATCCCATGCTCTCTGAATCCCCAACCTATTAGTTTCTCTTAGCCTTTTCTGATGAAGAGTCATTATTAACCATTGACTTATTTGGGTTGGCTTCCAACTTTGTATCTATTCCAGAGAATAGAATATTTTTCCTAGGAAATTGACTGGCTCCCCTTACATGTACTTGGGGCCATATGCCTGATTCTTACCAAGAAAAAGTAAATGGAAGACATTCATTTTCTTTCCAGACCAAGCAGTTAAGAAACAGGTGAACAATCTCAGCACATTCTTTCCCCTGCTCTTGGTCAGATGTCAACACTCATGGCGATATTAGATGTTTGCTTACAAAGTCTGACCATCTATCAGCCGAGTAACCAAACGCCACCTCATGCCACCTGCAGTTACCAACTAGGAACACATCCTAATTTCACTTTTACACATTCAAGAAATAAACTTCAGTGGGCTTAAGCCAAAAGTCTCCTGAAGACTCTGTGGAGTCTGTTTTATTGTTTTTGGTTTTTTCATATTTTTAAAAACGATTTTTATTTTTTCCGTCATAGCTGGTTTACAGTGATCTGTCAGTTTTCTGCTGTACAGCAAGGTGACCCAGTCACACATACATATATACTTTCTTTTTCTCACATTAGCATGCTCCATCATGAGAGACTAGATATAGTTCCCAGTGCTATAGAGCAAGATCTCATCACTTATCCATTCCAAAGGCAATAGTTTGCATCCATTTGTTACAGCAGCTAGTTTTACTGAAACTAATACACTAGTTTCCAGAGAAACCTTACAATTTACTGCTCTTAGTTTTTGTTCCTACATATTTAAAACCAAGTTTTAGGAATGTAAAACAAACAAGATCATTTTTCTATCTTAACCATATTGCTTATACAGACTAAATATAATGTGTCAGTCAAGACTATTTTCTTTGATATAACACTCAAGAGTGTATTTTAAAATATAAAGCCAATCTTTTTTCTTCCCCCCTCCCCCAGAAAACTAACCCTCCTCCTGAGAAATAGATGTGCAGAAAAGTATTTCTGCTTCTTAAGTGGTGAAGGACAAGAGCAATGGGGGAAAATATGTGCGGGAATAAGGTTTGGGAGAGACACGAGTTAATTGCCTGGTTCTCAGTTATTTGAAAGTGGCCTTGTGGACAGTCATCACGCTCTGTTGGGAAAGATAGTGTCATGAGTGGCATCTTTCAGCTCCTTATACAGCTGCCTAAGCATGCCCTGGGGCCTGGGGCATTTCTTTGCAAAGTGATGAGGAGCTTTCAGTCTGTGCTGGCCCTTTGGTTCAGGAATCTTTCCCTGTTTTGAACCTGATGTGTCCTTTTTTATTCTACCTTAAGTATGTGCATAACATGGCAATGGGCCAACCCCGCTGCTGTTTCTGTTCAGGTGGGGAGGGAAGATGATTCCTTTGCCTGCAGCGCAAAAAATGTGTGTACGTGTGGGATGGGACCTGCTGGCCCCAGGGACCAATGCTTAGGATTGAGCTCACCTTGCTCTGCCTCTGCTCTGTGTGAGTAAAGTGGTCTTTCTCGATGACCCCAAACCATGCTGTGGTTTGGCCTCCTGGAGCTCCCTCTCCTAGCAGGTCACCAACAGGTGTCATTTGCTCAGCATTTTCAAGGGAGGGCAATGAAGTACGCTTTGCTTCTCCCCCTGTGATGCAATTAATTCTCAGGAACTACCCGTTTATTTTCCAGTGTTTGCAGTTCCTATTGAGCACCTGTTTCACCATGATTATGTTAATGTAAGTCTCAGGGGTTAGCACTGGGACTTTCAGATGCTTATAGCCATTGAGTTGTTTCTGAGATGATTAGTTCTATATAACATGTTCCAGGATGTTTAAAGAACAGAAAGAATATTTTTCATTATGTGTTCTAGATAGAAAAAAATGTAAAGTGTAAAGAAGACACGTAAAAACATTTATTTACGGTGCAGAATTATTCCAGTCATTGAAAAATATTGCCATGCCAAAATTAATTTGTTCAGTGTTTTTAGCTTAATTTTCACCTCGTGTTTGGGGCAAAGATAACAGTCAGGTTTTGGAGTTCTCTGGTAGCTCAGTGGGTTAAGGATCCAGCATTGGCACTGCTGTGGTGAGTTTGATCCTTGGCCCAGGAACGTCCATATGCTACAGGTGTGGCCAAAAAAAAAGAAAAGAAAAAAGCTACAAAACAGCAAAGAGAAAGAGTTAGATTTAGAGATTTATAATTATTGTCATGTTAATGTTTTATGATATCTATTGATAGCTGTTTTTGATAGAACTTCGAGAGTACAGCACACTGGGAAGACAGAACATAAACAGAGCAAAGTGATAAATGGAGAACAAGGTAGCATAATACCATCGACAAAGGCAGATTGGCAACAGGTGCTTGCATGAGTTGAGGAACAGGGAAAAACAGAATCAAAGCAATGTTTTAGAAATAAAGATATTCCTTATTCTAATTTAGCCTGGACTCTGGGACTATCTTCTGAATAATTAATTTAGCCATTGATTATAGTTCCTGAATATTGCACCAGGATGTGTGCTGTTTTGGTGAAAGATAGCCACATTAAAAAAAATAGTAGCACAACATTAAATTAGTACTTCAGAAAATCTGACTTCATAAAGAATCAACATGTTTGTGTCCATATACACATTTGCAAGGTGAAACAAATAGAATCGCCTGGTATCCGTAAGTAAGGCTGTAAGTTCTATTTTAAAAATCAGTTCTATATGCAAACAGATAAAAGATCCTTCAGATGCTTTGATTTATGATTCTGTGCAATTCAGTTGGTTTTCTTTCAGTATAAAAAGAAAGACATAATAGTTAGTAGAACCCTTTATATACCTACTCGGTAAATCCATTCATTCATTCATTTAAAAATATATTGAGTTCCCAGTGTGCCAAGCACTGTTCTCAAAGCTGGAGAAACAACAATAATAAGACAGGGCAACTGAGGCACCTGCCCTTCTGGAGTGTGCAGTCTTGCAGATGATGAATAGACAATAAATAATAACAATAACATTAGTTAAGATTGTTTCAGATCGTTTTAAGAGCTATGACGGAAATAAAACAAAGTTATACAAAAAATAAGGACTGTGGTCCCGGGATGGGTTGGGTGATCAATGAAGACCTCTCTAAGGAGGTTGCATTTGAATTAGGAGTTTAATAACAAAGAAGCAGCTGTGGGAAAACTAATTTAGAACATTCTTGGCAGAAGAAAGAACAAGAATAACCCAACACAGAAATGAGGTTCAACATGCTCAAAGAAAAATGATGATGGAGATAACTGAATCATGGTGAATAAAAGTTACAGGGACAAGGAGGGAGATGGGTAGATTCAGGATTTAGATCATAAAGGACCTCAGATCCTTTACAGCCCTTTGATGGATTTGAGTTTTATTCTGTGTACAAAAGGAAACCGGTGGAGGTTTAAGCAGGGAAAATGCATGATCTGGTTTGTTTTTCATAAGATCATTTAGACTGTTGCGTGGGGGAATGGATTACAGGATGGAAGACAGGAAAAGTTTAGAAAGTTATTACAGTAGTTCAATAAAGATAATTATGGTGGCAAAACTGGGGCATCAGCATTGGGGATGAAAAGAAGTAGGTGAATTCAGGAGATATTTTAGAGGTAGAATTATAGGACTTTAATAGATTGAATGGAGGATATGAGGGAATGAGAAAAAAAAAAAAGAGAACTTTTTGGTTCTGGTTTAAGCCACTGGATGAGTGGTGTTTTCATTTACTGAGATACAGCTGACTGGAAAGGAATGATCTAGGAGTCCAGTAATTCTAATGGGACCATGTTTTACGTGATTATTGGATATCCATGTGGAGATGGCAAGAATACAGCTGGTTTTAGTAATTTGGAGCTCAACATCAAGACTGGGGTCAAGACATACAGGTACAGTAACAGGACAAAAATAAAAATTAAATCTGTGGGGCTAGACAAGAGAAAGGGTGGGGGTGAGCACAGGTTTATAGCTCAAAGAAACATTTATAGCTCAAACAAAGGGGAGACAGCTAGCAAACTGATGGAGAAGAGTAATGAGTGGAACAGATGACTGTGGTCTCTAAGAAGCAAAGGAAAAGGGGTGTTTCAAAAGAGAGCACAAGCAACTGGCCAGCTCTGTTGCAAGCAGTTAAGAGATGAACTCAGTGGAGCTCCCATTGTGGCTCAGCAGGTTAACAACCAGATAGGGTCTCTGTGAGGATGTGAGTTCAATCCCTGGCCTCACTCAGTGGGTTAAGGATCCCATGTTGCCACAAATTGCAGCATAGATCAGATCAAGTTTTGCTGTGGTTGAGTAACAGGCCTGCATCTGTGACTCCAGTTTGACCCTTAGCCCAGGAACTTCCATGTGCTGTAGGTACAGCAGTAAAAAGAAAAAAAAAAATGAGAGAAAGAGAGATGGACTCAGAAGACAACCTGGATATGGTGGTGATGTTTTAGATAAAACACCAAAGACAAGATCCCTGAGAGATCTGATAAGCTGGATTTCATTAGGTGGAGAACATCCGCTCCACAGGACACTAAGACAATGAAAAGACAAGCTACAGACTGCGAGAAAATATTTGCAAAAGACACATCTGATAAAGGACTGTTATTCAGAATATACAAAGAATTCTTAAAACTCAATAATAAGAAAACAGACCATCTGGTTGAAAAATACGCCAAGACCTTAAAAGATACCTCACCAAAGAAGACAGACAGATGACAAATGTGCAAATGAAAAGATATGCCTCCGCATCAAATGTCATGGGAAAAATGAAAATTAAAACAATGAGATGTTGTTTACACACCTATTAGAATGGCCAAAATCTGGACCCCTGAAAATAGCAAATGCTGACAAGGGTATAGAGCAAGTTCTGGTGAGAATGCAAAATGGTGCAGCCACTTTGGAAGACATTTTGACAGTTTCTTACAAAACTATACATACTCTAACCTTATGATTGAGAAATCATGCTCCTTAGAGTCTACCCGAAAGAGTGTAAAACTCATGTCCACATAAAATCTGGCACATGGATGCTCATAGCAGCTTTATATGTTAATTCCCCAAACTTGGAAGCAGCCAACATGTCCTTTAGTAGATGAATGGGTAAATAAATTCTGGTGCATTCAGGCAATGGAATATTATTCAGGAATGAAATGAACTATCAAGCAATGGAAAGACATGGAAGAAACTTACATATGTATTATAAGTGAAGGGAGCCAATCTGCAAATTTGTATGCTCTATGATTCCAACTACATGATATTCTGGAAAAGGCAAAACTGGAGACAGTGAAAAGATCTGAGATTGCCGGGGGTTAGAAAGGGGAAGGATAAAATAGGCAAGCACAGAGGATTTTTAGGACAGTGAAAATACCCTGCAGGATACTATGGTGGTGAGTGTATATCACCAAAACTATAGAATGTACAGCACCATATAAATCCTGATATGACTGTATTTCAGTGTAGGTCCATCATCATAACAAATGTCCCATTCTGGTGGGAGATGTTGATAATAGGGAAAGTTATACATGCGTAGGGATGGGGGTATATGGGAAATCTCTGAATGTTCCCCTTCAGCTTTGCTGTGAACCTATCTTTTTCTAGAAAAATAAAGTTTTGATTTTTAAAACTAATTAATTAACTTTAAAAAGAAGAGGATGAAGAGGTAACTATTGATTCTGACAACATGGGTATCACCTGCTTCTGAGGGTTAAAACCTGATTTAAAGGAGTTCAAGGGGAGTTCCCACTGTAGTGAACTGGGTTAGTGATTTGACCCACTTCTTTTACATTGCCTGTTTGATCCCGGGCCCGGCACAATGGGTTAAGGGTCCAGGGTTACTGCATCTGTGGCTTAGGTCACAGGTGCAGCTCAGAGGCTCACATTTGGTCCCTAGCCTGGGAACTTCCATATGAACTTTGGGTGTGGCAGAAAAAGAATAAATAAAGCGATTCAGTACATGAGAGGTGAGAAAAAAAAGAGTTAGTGACTATAGACATCTATTTCAAAAAGTCTTGCTAAATGGGGTGTCGTAAATGGAGCAGGAACACAAAAGGGCCCGGTGTTCAGTGAAGTATATTTACACTTAAAATTTATGTATGTTTATAATTGGGAATCAGACCATGAGAATGGGAATCTGGGAGAAAGAGGGCAATTTGATAAACCTCCATTAAATTTTTTTTCTTAATAAGAAATTTAATTTGAATAATTTCAGTTTTATTTACATAAAGCCCCAAATATTTTATATAAGTTACTTGAAAAAATATGTCCATATTTTTGAAAGTTTCATAAGGTGTTTTCTAAATTTTTGCTTTGGATATTTTAGCTGAAAGTTACAAGATGTACTCTGAATTTCTAGAATGCCGGTTTTAGAGTCTTTGTTTTCATAAAGATCAATGCAATACAAACCTTTATAGGTTTTCATACATATTTTGTTTATCCCCAGACTACCATTTAAGTTTTAGAATAACAAAAGTAAGTAGAGTATGGGAGAATTATGAAGGCAAGAAAAAGGACTTTTTGGCCATGATTTATGGCTGTACACGGAACTGATGGAATTGAAAGATATAGAAATCTGTTAAGGGGAAACATGGCAGGGAAAAGGCATGCTCGTGTTCACCAAGGTTTGGTGATGGATCTGAACAAGGCTGAGATGTGCTGTAGCCTGAGATAACATCTCATGGTTAACTGGAAGGTGAGAGATCAGGAAAGTTTTAAGAAATTCATGGTGGAAATAGGTTTGGTCACAATAGAGCAGATAACACTAAATCCAACTTTTTTGAAACTTGTGTGTCCAGGAGAATATCATATTTCTTATCGTATTACAGAAAAGAAAAACTTTTGTAAAAATTTTTGGTTTTTTTGGCTGAGGCTCTGACATATGGAAGTGCCTGGGCCAGGGATCGAACCTGTGCCACAGCAGTGACCCAAGCCATTCAGTGGCAACACTGGATCCTTAAACTCCTGCACCAAAAGAGAACTCCAAGAAAAGCATTTAACAGATTAATCAGTGCCATACTCATTTTTGTTTAAAGTCGGTTTTTAATTATTCATGTACCTGCTTTTGTTGAAGGGATCTTGCTAGAATAAAAAGAAAAAAAGTTTCTAGGAGTTTCTGCAGTGGTTCAACAGAAATGAATCCGACTAGTAGGTTAGTATCCATGAGGTCGCAGGTTGGATCCCAGGCCTCGCTCAGCTGGATTAAGGATCCAGTGTTGCCATAAGCTGTGGTTTAGGTCACAGACGTGACTTGGATCCCTCATGGCTGTGGCTGTGGCTATGGCTGCAGTGTAGGCTGGCAGCTATGGCTCTGATTTGACCCCTAGCCTGGGTACTTTCATATGCCGCAGGTGTGGCCCTTAAAAAAAAAGTTTCTAATTTATTTTCAGAAAATTTATTAGATTGTATCTTTCCCCCTCCATTTAGATACTGAATAATCAGTGACTGACTCACTGATCCCTGTAAATAACTAATGGTTAAATGAAGATCAAAGCCCGTTTTATGATACACTTACCCTAAAGGAACACATAGCAGCTAGTGGCTTGCTTGCCTTAAAGCCTAGCACAGTATTCTAAGCAGCGTTCCATAAATGTGCTCTTTGTCCTGGAGGCTAGGAGTACTGAGCACTCTTCCCGAGGTTTAGCCTTATTTATGCCACACATTTGCCTGTGAGATCTCAGTGAAGTCATGTAGTGTCTCTATTTAGTTTTATCTATGAATTTGGAAGACTACTGCCCATGGGATAAAGCATAAGCGGCATTGAGAAGAATAAAGTGCTAGATGTTTTGTGTTGATCTGGCTAATTGTGTAAACATAGCCCTCCATTTCTTCTGTTTCCACCTCCATCAAATGAGAGGGTTGGTTAGACTAGCTCTTCTGTTCGTCTCTTCCCTCCACTCTTAGAACAGTCTGCTATTCTGGTGACAGTCTTGTACCAATTTCTCACCTGGAGTCAGAATTGTTTGACCTCGCTTCTCCTCTCCTTTGCACTGTTTCTTAGCACTGACTACGCAGTGCACTTTATAGCTTGTTTATCTGCACTCTTCAAAACAAGATGGCATGTCCTTAGCTCTCTATTGATTTTTCAGTCATGGCAGGTAAGTAAAATCTACTAAATTTCCATTTCCTTCTTATAGAGGGCTTTTGAAATTGTTTTTTTTTTTTTAATAGACACCACTTGCTGAAGAGTCATTAATATTTAAAGGAAAGGCCATAGGTGGCAATTAAGTGAAATCTATATTTTTCAGAGAATTTTAAAAAACCAATTAACATATTGGTAGTTTCCAATGAGTTTGGAACTCTGTCCCATGGAGATTATTATGAGGTCTTAGTAAAAGGGGAAATAAACTCTAAACATTTTGTATGCTCCGTGAGAAATCAGCAAAAAATGAAAAAGAGGTGTTACAGTTTAATATCACCATTGCGGTTCAAAAATGTATTTTTGTCTCCTCTTGGAGGTGAAGACACATTTTTGGTTTGAAAAACATCTATTGATTTTTCTCTTTTCTTTTGTCTCATGAAAAGATGCAGAAAGTGCCTTATTTTGGGGATTGAAATGGGTTTTAAAACCGAGAGTTGACAACTCTGAACAAGTGAGTGAATTTGTGGCTTCTTTCTTTTGAATAGTGCCTTCTGAAAATGATTGTTCCTCTCTCCTTGTGTGATGTGACACAAGTTAGGTTTTCTGACAGTGTGATTATCTGATGATTTTTTTGAGTGAATTTTGAAGCTTTCTTTTCACTGAAATCTAGTGGCATATTCTTATGTTGTGTTTGAATTCCTTTGATCTTTGTGAAACATTTATTGCCTACAGTATTTTTTTCTTACAAATATAAAAACAACTTGGGGCCTTAGGAGACTTGTCTTACGTAATATGGCTGCTGAGGCAATGTGAAATGATCGGAATTTTGAAAAGGTTTCCCTTTAATTTCACCTTGGAAAAAATGTCCTTTCGGCTAGAAATGAAGTACCTTGGGTTTCGAGTTGACAGTTACCTTACCAGAGAACAGAAGAGTCAGACTCCAAAACATTTTGGTCAAATGTAATGTGCTGCACAGAGGCACCTCTTGGTATGGGTCTGTAAGAACCCCCCAAATTGTTCGCTAATGGCAGACAGACACTTTGGGGAGGAAGCAGATGGGTTATAGACAGGCAGACGGGAGCATCCTGCTCCCGTTGGTCTTCCCCGGGATAATTTTTTCTGCTTTCACTTGTTTTTTAATTTGTTTCTGTTTTCTTCTAACACACATAGTGTGGAAAGAGTTTGGGGTTTACTCCAGGGAGAACTGTATTTGAATTCCTGGCTTTATCATTTGCATGCAGTGTACACTCTTTATTCCCTGGTTTCCTCATTTGTAGAATGGGAAGAAGATAGCTCTTTCCTTAGAGGGCTACTGTTTGGATTAAATAAGACATCAAATACAAAAGGCCTCATGTTTTAGAGTCACAAAGAAAGTATGTGATCCTATTAGCTAACATCTTCCTTCTGCCTTCCTCAGTCCTTACCTGGTTCTGGGTGGAAGAAGAGAGACCGAAACGTTAAGGCAGAAATTCAGCCCTGTGTTTCTTTTCCCTCTGCCTGATATTTTCCGCCTGAGCATTTCCTCATCACCCCCACGTGAAGTCTATCCATGAGGCCTCAGCTTAAATGCTTCTTTCTGTTTGGTTTGATTACACAAGAACTGGATTCCCATTATGGGCTCCTAAAATGATCTATATACTGTTTTGTACACTCAACACAATTATAATCGATTGTGCAGTTGTTCCCTTCTATTCTATCAGCTCCACGGCTCAGGAAACGGTTCCTCTAATTTGACCAGTGTATCAGCAACACCTAGCATATCAGACCTGGAAAGAGATGTATGCTGAGTCAGTGTACTGACTCCAGGCTTGGATTGCCCCAAGACCTGAGTTCTCTGATGGGTTCAAAAACACTTATCTGGCATTTCCTTGTTATTTCCATGGAAGCAATGCTCTTTCCAGCTTTCCACATCATAGGCTTAAGTGAAACTCCCCATGATTTCTTAAACTAACATATATTTTTCTTAGGTGTTATGGATGTAGACAGTGAGTCAAAGATTCAAGTGCAAGTGATTTCTTAAGGAAGAACTCCCAGAAAAAAACAAACAAACCAACCAACAAACATAGTAAGAATGTGGGAGAGACAGGAAAAGGAAGGGGAAGAAGTCCAAAAAGGATACACTTTTGGTGACATCTCAGATTGCTTGATCATTTGGCAAATGCTGGAGCATAATTTATACTTCAGAATGTATCCTGACTTGAAGAAAAGGGCCTGAGTTTTCATAGTCCAATAACTGTTTAGGGGAACGGCATTGTGGAAGCAGTCTATTATAATGCCTACCATCTACACCAAATGGCTCGTGTTTTTTTCCCATGTGAAAAATATGCTTAGTTCCTCCGTATAGTCCCATAGTTTTACCTGATCATGGTATCACTATCTGCAACAGGTTAGGTGTAGATGAGACCCCTCATTTGCATCTCTTCAAGTTCAGCCAGTCTTGATCTGGAGACTTGTAGAGTAAAAAGTCAAGTTATAATCCAGCATATACAATAGTAAGACAGAGGCTGGCTGACTACAGTAGACACAACTAATTAAAAAGGAGAGAAATATAATGAGGAAGAGAGCAGTCCCCAGACCATAGTAATTCTGAAATCCAACTGTAGGCGTGTCATCAGAGTCTCCTGTTCCAAGATAAGGGAATGAATCATAGCAAAGCCCCATTTTTTTTTTTTCGTTCTTAACCTGTTTCCTGACCATAAAAATTTGGGATCCCAGAAACTTCTTGGTATTTTGAACTATCTCTACTCCCTATAGTTGAGCCTGTTATAACTCCCTTAAAAAAAAAAAAAAGATTATGAGCTGGTTATGAATATAACTGAGATTTCCTCCATGCCCCCAAAACTACATCCATAATTCTTTTAAAATAAATTTCTGCTTTGAGCCATATGTGAGTTGGTTGTGAGATAATGTCCTTGAGATTCTTAGAAACTGTCTAGCTATGAGGGCTCTCGGTGTTCTTAACGAAAGATCTAATAATCACACACTTGATTTGATCTTTACTCTGAGACCATATCTGGAGAGTATAAAAATATGAAATGGTTTTATTGTGTAATCCAACATGTCTTGATTTTTTATACATATGACCTCTGAATTATGCTTGACAGCTGAATGGTGCTTTCTTTAGCTCATCTCTCTCATTCTGTATTTACCACAAACAGACACAAAAATCCAATCGTCAATTTCACTATTTTGCCAGGATTATCTTCTTGTCCAAATTGATTCGTTCATTGAGTACACTTTCTATCTTCCCAGTTATTGAAGGTCTGAATTTTGCTTATAGTTTTGAATCACTGATTGCCATCTTACCACAAAGCAGTTTCTCACTATTTTTCTATTTAATACTGATAGTTTCTTCATGGTTTTAAAATCTTCACTCACCACTTAATCCCAACACCAATGCTAAACTTTTAAAGTTTTTTATGGCAGTGCCTGATTTATAGTTACCAATTTTTATGTCACTTAATTTCTGCATAATAAACTATTTCAAAACTGGATAGCTTAAAACAACAACTATTTGTTGCTTTTACTTTGGGCTAAACTGGGCAGCTCTTATGCTAATCTTATATGGGATCACTCGTGTATTGTCTCAGTCAGCTGAAGCTTAACCAGGGTGGATATTTTAAGTCAGTCTCAATTACATGGCTGGGAGTTGATTTTGGCTGTTGGGTGTAGCTTTCTGTTGCTTCTCTATGGGGTTCTCATTCGTAAGAGCACAGAATTGGCCTTACATGTGATAAAAGATTCTTTCAACAATAGAGAAGGCAGAAGTTCCAGATCTCTTAATGTCGATCTTAGGAGGTCATACAGTGTTATTTTTGCGATATTCTATTAGTCCATGCAAATGCCAGATCCAAGCCACGTCTGTGAACTACACCTCAGCTCATGGCAAAGTTGGGTCGTTAACCCACTGAGCAAGGCCAAGGACCCGCAACCTCATGGTTCCTAGTCGGATTTGTTAACCGCTGCCCCACGACAGGAACTCCAATAATGTTATATGTTAATTTGTAATTGAAAGGGGGAGGGAGTGGGATGGATGGGGAGTTTGAGGTTAGTAGATGCAAACTATTATATTTAGGATGGATAAGGAATGAGGTCCTACTGTGCAGCATAGGGAACTATATCCAATTTCTTGGGATAGAATACGATGAAAGATACTATGAGAAAAAGACTATATATACGTTTAACTGCGTCACTGTGCTGTACAGCAGAAACTGGCACAATATTGTAAATCAACTATAATTAAAAAAAAAAGATAACTGCAAGACTCTTTAAAGAAAAATAACTCCTTTAGGAGTTCCCTGTGGTGCAGCAGGTTAAGGATCCGATTCTGTCCCTGCTGTGGCTCAGGTTGCAGCTGCGGTGCTGGATCAATCCCTGGCCTAGGAACTGCCGCATGATGTGGGCATAAAAAAATTTCTTTAACATTTCAGATACTTTTGATCTAGATGGTTCAAATACATGTGGTGCAATTCTTTTTCCTCTTTCTTTCTTTCTTTCTTTCTTTCTTTCTTTCTTTCTTTCTTTCTTTTTTGCTTTTTAGGGCCGCACCTATGGCATATGAAAGTTCCCAGGCTAGGGGTCGAATCAGAGCTATAGCCGCCAGCCTGCACCACGGTCACAACAATGTGAGATCTGAGCTGCATCTGTGACCTACACCACAGCTCATGGCAAGGCCTAATCCTTAACCCACTGAGTAGGGCCAGGGATGGAACCTGCGTCCTCATGGATGCTAGTTGGATTCGTTTCCGCTGAGCCAGGGCGGGAACTCCCCATGTGGTGCAATTCTTAATCCAACCAATAACACTGAGGGAAGTATAACGCTACCTGAAGGATTTAGACTGTTATTATGAATATTCACTTGCACTCAACTATATTTTAATGAAACATTATCAAATACCTTAATGAACTGACTTCATGTGGAGTAAATCTATTGTTGATTCTTTTTGCCTTTGTATTGTTGTGTGCATCTTCAAGCAATTCTAAATTTTTATTTGCCGCTCACTTTGATTAGAAAGGATTCTCTCTCGCGCTCTCTCTCTTTTGCTCGCTCTCTCCACCTTGCTCTCCCCATCTGCCTCGCCCTCCCTCCTCCTATGTGACTTTCTGTCTAATGGTTTGTCTGTGCCATATTCCATAGAATGGCATCTAGAATAAGTCTATCATTTTGCTTTTTCTACTTTGTGGATATTGTGGATCCAGCGATTTATAAAGTCAGTCCTGGTTTATTTCTCATTTATGAGGCTGTGTTTACATCCTCCCAGCTCTGCAGCCCACATGCTCCTACAAGCCTTGGCTATAGACAGCCTTCATCGGCGGTTGTTCTTAGCTTCTTTCATTAACTAATGAGTCTAAATTAGACTCCAGGCAGACCAAGGACTCTTTCGGCCTCTATTAACCATCTGTAACTAAATTTCACTTTACTATGACCAGCTTCCAGACTCAGAAGTCATCAAGCCTCTGGCTTCATACTCTTCACTGCCTTGTATTAATGTTCCTTTTTCAGTTAAAAAAAAAAAAAGCGTGTCTTTTTCTAAAGATTATTCATCCTTTTGCTTTTCTCTTTTCATATTTTATTTATTGCTACTAGGTATGTGCAGTTAAGAGGATATAAAAATTGTGGATTTACTGTGCTCATTTTGCCCCATTTGTTCTTAACACTTCCCTGAATTCAGAAGAAGAAAATACGTGTTGTACAAATATGTACCATTATTTAAATTTAAGCTGACGTTTAGCATAGAATCAAAAGTTTGTCTCTTGAGTAATAATACTAACTCAAAATAGCGTACAGTCAATGGCCTAGTGGTGAGAGCTTACAATGCTGTAGGAGTATTTTTGACTTGAATAATTTTACATTTACCATTCTGAGAGATGCCATCATTTTACACGAAATGTCCTGTAGTACCTAATTTGACAAATGTGCCTGATGAGGAAAATCCTCAGAGGCACACAAAGCTACAGTCTAGGGCTTGAGAAGTAAAAGTGTGGCTTTTAAGACTTCTACATAAAATCCACTCTTTCAAGGTCATTCTTGTCTCTAGCCCTTAAGGCTCACAATCAATCCAGGCTTGAGGCTGTATTGTATTTATGCAAAAAGGATCATCATGTGTCAATAGGAGTATGGACTATATGGTTGTAATCCTCTATCTGACTTTTTTTTAGACATCTTTTTACAAGATGCAACTCAACAGATAAGATTACGTACAAGGACACACAATGGCAGAGTGATAAGCAATGCAATGATTGCTAATCATTACAGAAGCTAGTTACCATTTGAAATTTACCACCTAAAGTCATTATGTTCTGCTGAGTGGACTGTGATGATGTCACTGGGGCAAGAGAGAAGGAACTATTTTCATTTTTCCAGGTTTTTTCCGTGTTGTCTGGATGCGCTAAAAGAGGAAAGGCTGAATTTTCCTAAAATGTGTCCATGAGAGGCTTCTTTCTGTTTTACAAAAATTCATAAGGTGGCAAAGAAAATGGAGAATATTAATTTTCTATTCTCCTGTCCATATTTTAAGAACGATTGAGTTAGGAACATTTATCAACACGACGATACCAACAAATGTACTGATTAGTGGTTACACGCCTGTTACTAACATTTACATTAGAAAGTGGATGTGCAGGTATTTGGAAGTTTTAACAAAAATTCCGGGAATGAGAGCCTTCTGAACAAACTAGCATTTTCTGTCCATATGTACTACCTCAGATTGTCCTTTTTCAGTAATGTAGCAAAATGCTTTATTGCAATTGTGTCACCCCCCTGGTGGGCCATCAAGGATTGGTTGGGAAAGTAAATTCAGTCCTTGCATTGAGATTTTAAAAGATGCAGTACTTTAGCGTCCTTGTCCTCGCTTTTCCCATAGGAACATTCTCAGTAGGAAATCTGATAAGAGAACATTCTCTATATAGGCTTCCTGGAGTTTCTCCAGCCACTAGCAGTCCCTTGTTATATGTATGCAGGATTTCTTCCTTTCATTTGGTTTATACTCGATTGAGACATTGCTACATTTGCTGTTTAATATTCTCATTGTTTTCCTGTCTCATGAATGGATACCCTAGGCTTATAGATTTAACATTCAGCCTGTCAAACTCTATTACTTTAATGATATAGTTTTTTTAATGCATGCTCTAGGTAAATATATCTCATTTTATAATAAAGAAGTTTATTCCATTTTCAATTTGTAACATTGGAAGTATGGAGCTATATTTTCCTTCTGGCTATCTGGTAACTTTCCAGGTGTACTGAGGACATTCTGGGGGTTAGGTAAATTATTTTTACATTAAAAACCTTAAGTCTTGGCTCTTTTGTGTTCTCTCATGATGCAAACTCATTTTTTTTTTTTTTTTGTCTTTGGTCGATTTAGGGCCACACCTGCAGCATGTAGAGGTTCCCAGGCTAGGTGTCTAATCAGAGTTGTAGCTGCAGGCCTGTGCCACAGCCATTAACCCACTGAGCAAGGCCAGGGATCGAACCCGCAACCTCATGGTTCCTAGTCAGATTCGTTAACTGCTGTGCCACGATGGGAATTCCCAAACTCAGTTTTAATACAAGTTTGTATCAGAAGCATAACTATGAAATAAAATATTCTAGATGAAATAAATAAAATATTCTAGATGAAATAAAACTAGTTTTTAAATATATTTGGGTGTTCCTAACTTTTAAAAGGTCTTTTTATATATATCACTAGAGATACAACATATAGAACTATAAATTTCAAGTGCAAGGAAATAAAATATATAAAATACATTTATTGGACTTATCCTAGAAAGTACCATTTTTTTCCCATTGTTGCATTTAACTATCTCAGAATACCAAGTATTCCTATTTGGAAGCTCCTCAAAAGAACATCAGTAGAGAGTTGTGCTTCCATGTAGCACATTAAAAAGCTGCAAGAGAATGTAACTGCCATCTTAACAAAAAAAATAGCTTGGAGTTCCCATTGTGGCACAGCAGAAAGGAATCCAACTAGTAACCATGAGGTTGCAAGTTCAATCCCTGACCTTGTTCAGTGGGATAAGGATCTGGCATTAAAATTAGCTGTGGTGTGGGTCACAGACATGGCTTGAATCCCACATTGCTGTGGCTTTGGAGTAGCCTGGCAGCTGTAGCTCTGATTCGACACCTAGCCTGGGAACCTCCATATACCTCAAGTGCAGCCCTAAAAAGCAAAAAAAGAAGAAGGAGAAGGAGAAGAAGGAGAAGGAGAAGAAAAGAAGAAGGAGGGGGGGAGGGGTAGAAGGAGAAGAGGAAGAAGAAGAAAAGGCTAATATGCATAATTTTAATCTTAAAAATTGTGAGCTGAGATCTCAAAGCAAAGCAATCCAGTAGACTGAATTTCAAAGAGTGCCAGGCCCTTCTGAGGAGAGATGGAACAAATGAATTGTTTCATCTTTGGCAGAACATGGGATGAAGAAAGAGCCACTGTAAAAGCAGATAAGAAGAAAACAGTTAAAATTTAATATATTATTCAAGGTTGGATTCGGGTTAGAATGAAATGTTAGAACTTCTGGAAACTCCAGAGTCAATAGGGTGTACATTCACTTTCTGTTTCTTTTTCATGGGAATCCAGTGCATGATTTTTTTTTTTCCTACAAGGAAGATTAGGGAAAGAGCAGGAAAGAGCTACTCTCAGGGGCGCATGGGCATAAAACATGGTCTACATCTTGAACCTTCCTGTTATATGAAAAGAAAGTCTCAAGCCACTTAGGACTGAACCCAAGCAAAGACCCATTGTTTATAGGGGAAGAGTAGAAACAAGTTATCTGTTGCTGGAGGAGGAGTAGAGAAAAAAAAAATAGAAAACTGTTTTCTCTTGAGAGAGTAAAAGGAAGCCCTTTGTCTCACACTCTATGCATGGAGTGAAAAGAAAAGTAGTCTGCTGTTTTGAGAAGACCAAGAAATCATCCTCATCAGCGTCTCAGGAAAAGCTATAATGCCACCAAAGGAGCAGCAAAAAGCTATCTGTCCCAGAGCAGGGAGCTTTCACTCAGCATATTCTCTGATATCAACACTACGTCGATGTAAGGAAGTGTTTGGGTGAACTGAGAAAAGAGTTAAGTACACAGTACTTAGTGTGCAGGGTCTGACTAAGAATAAAGCTGGACCAGGAGAACTGAGACTTACCACTCTTTGCTCCCACCACGAGTTTTTAACCAGGTAAAAGTTTATTGATGCAGAAGAGCAAGATTGTGGATAAAACCTCATGGTTCAAGCCATGTAGGTCCTGCTGAAAGCTAAGGATAGAGCAGGGTAAACCAAGGTTTAACACTAAGCACAAGATACCAGCAGCCCATAGCTGGGGAACTTGAAATTTGTGATGTTCTGAAGGTAGCTCCAGCAACAATGAATCTTAAAACCAACTCAACTAATGATAAGGTTGACAGAGAAACATTAATAATTAGATACACAAAAAGCAAGAATAAGCAATTCTTCATTAAGACATGAAGAAGCAAGAGAACTAGATCCAGATATCTGTGAAATTAAAATAAGTACAATTAATAGGCTAAGAGATATAGTGGAAAAATTATAAAACATACATGAATGATTCAGTAAAGAGAGTAAGGAGTAGTAAAGAGTAAAGATAGGGAACTCTAAGACAAAGGCATGTAGAAATACTACAAATAAAAAAGGATTGTGAGTTTGGGATTAGCAGATACAAACTAGTATATACAGGATGGCTAAACAACAAAGTTCTATGGTATAGGACAGGGAACTATATGCAGTATCCTATGACAGACCATAATGGAAAAGAATATGAAGAGTACATATACACACACACACACACACACACACACACACACACACACACACATACACATATATATACACACACACATATATACACATATACATATATATGTATAACTGAGTCACTTTACAGCAGAAATAAACACTACATTATAAATCAACTATACCTCAATAAAACTTTAATAAAATTTTAAAAATACTGCAAATTTTAAAAAGATTATATCATATATGAATGTCTTTTGATATACTTATAAAAGAATAAAATATTAGTAAACTTATAGAATGATAGAAGTAATTCAAACAAATCAGAGGAAGAAAAGAATGTGCTAATAAAAACAGAATATCTAAGACAAGTGGAACAATATCAGATGATCTAATGTAACAATGTCAGATGATCTAATATAAGTATAAATGGAATCTCAGAAGGAGGACAGAGAAATACTAGGAAAGAGGAAAAAAGCACTTGAAAAGATAAAAGGCTTACAAAATTAATGGAAGACAAACTTCAGTGGCAATAAGCTCAGAGAACCCAATCAAGTTTATATGCAAATACATACATGCATACCTAAATAAATTATTTAAAAAGCTGCTGAAAAAAGATAAAAACAATTCTGACAGAGAAAAAAGAAATGCTACAACAGAGAAGCAAAGATTAGAAAACAACAGATTTCTTGTCTAAAACTATGCAAGATAGAAAGCAATGGGATCAATCACATGTTTAGGTCAGAGTTTAGAAACCTGTCAGTCAGATACTTTATTTTGAGTAAAAAAATCTTTCAAAAATTAAGCCAAAGTAAAGATTTTTCAGAAAAAAAAATAGCTGAGGTAATTCTTACCAGTAGACTCACATCAGGAAAAAAATGTTTGTGAGATATTTAAATTATACAATGTGATTTGATACAAGTATACATTATGAAAGGATTAGCATATTGAATTAACACATCCATCACCTCATATATTTACTCTTTTTGAGGGGAGTGGTGAGAATATTGTCCTGTTTTTTTTCACAAATTTCAATTATATAATGCAGTATTATCAATTATGGTCACCGTGTTTCACATTAGATCTTCAGACCTTATTCATTACATAAGTGAAAGTTTGTATACTTTACCAACTTCTCCCTATTTTGCCACACCCAGCCTCTGGAAACTATTTTTCTATTCTTAGTTTCTATGACTTTAACTTTTATTTTTTGAGATTCCACATATAAGTGATGTTTTGCTGTATTTGTCCTTATTTCTTTAGCTTATTTCACTTAGCATAATACCCTCTAGTTTCACCAGTTCCAGCCATGTGGTCACAAATGGCAGGGGGCAGGATTTCCTTTTTTTGTTGTTGTTGTTGTTGTTTATCTTTTTAGGGCCACACTCATAGCAAATGAAAGTTCCCAGACTAGGGGTCAAATCTGAGCTTCAGCTGCCAGCCTATACCACAGCCACAGCAACACAGGATCCAAGCCGCATCTGCAACCTACACTGCAGCTCATGGCAATGCCAGATCCTTAACCCACTGAGTGAGGCCAGCGATCAAACCCATGTCCTCATGAATAATAATCAGATTCTTTACTGCTGAGCCACAATGGGAACTCCAGGATTTACTTATATTTAAAGCTGACATAATATTCCCGTGTGTGTGTGTGTGTGTGTGTGTGTGTGTGTGTGTGCTGCATTTTCTTGATCCATTCATTGGTTGACAGACTTAGGTTGTTTCTATTGTGAATAGTGCTGCAACGAACTGTATAAACATGGACATGTGTACAGAATCTTCTTCAAGATAGTGTTTTTCTTTCTTTGGGTATAAATCCAGAAGCTGGGTTGCTGGATTATATGGTAGTTCTATTTTTAACTTCTTGAAAAGCCTTCATACTATTTTTCCAGGGGCTGTACCAGTTTCTATCCCCATCCACAAGACACAAGTGTTCCCCTTTCTCTGTATCCTCACCAGTATTTGTTATCTCATGTGTTTTTTATAAGGTCCATCTTAACCTGTATGACATGATACCTCACAGTGGTTTTGATTTGCATTTCACTAATGATTAATGCTGTTGAAGACATTTTCATGTACCTGTTGGCTATTTGTATGTCTTCTTTGGAAAAATGTCTAATCAGGTAATTTGTCTACTTTTATTGGTTATTTGTTTTCTTGCTTTTGAATTGTATGAGTTTGTTGCGTATTTTGGATATTAATCCTGTTTTGGATGTGTGGTTTACGAATATCTTCTCCAATTCCATATGTTGTCTTTTCATTATGTTGATGGGTTTCTTTGCTGTACAGAAGTTTTTTTAATATAGCCCAATAGTGCTATAGTCCATCTGTTATATAATATTGCATGAAATTTATAAAAGAATATCCTTAAATTGACAATGGATATTTAAAAAAAAAAAAGAACTAAAGCTGACATCAGACCCAATGGTGAAATTCTGAATCAATTCCTTGTAAGATCAGATAAAAAACAAGAAAACCTGCTCTCACTACATTTATTTGAAATTGTAGTGGAGATTATAGAAGGTACAATTAGGCTAGATAGAAAATAAAGGCATGAAAATAAGAAGGGAAGAAGTTAAACTGTCTATTCATGGAAGGCATAAATATCCATGTAGAATATTACAAAGTATCAAAAAAATCTACTTACTAGTAGTTTACTAAATTTAGTGAGTTCACAGTAGACAAGGTTTACATATAAATATCAATATTTTCTATAAGATATAAATGATCAATAGGATACCAAAATTTTTCAAATGCTGTTTAAACTAGCATTAAAACAACAACAAAAAAATCTTTAGGAATATACCTAAAACTATGCATGCAAGATATCCAAGCTAAAACTTATAAAACCTTGTGAAAGAAACTAAAGAAGATTTAAGTAAATTGAGATATATACTGTTGACATGCATGAAAACATTTTTTTGTTTTTTTTGGTTTTTAGGGCCGCACCTGCGTTTTATTGCAGTTCCCAGGCTAGGGGTCAAATGGGAGCTACAGCTGCTTGCCTATGCCACAGCAACAACAGCACTGGATCGGAGCTGCATCTGCACCCTACACCACAGCTCATGGCAATGCTGGATCCTTAACCCACTGAATGAGGCCTGGGATTGAACCCACATCCCCATGGATCCTAGCTGGGTTAGTTAACCGTTGAGCCGTGAAGGGAGCTCCCATTAAAACACCTTAAATGCATTAAAACATCTTAACGCAGGACTTATTAGGATTTCAGGACTTATTAGAAAGCTGCAGTAATCAGGATAGTGTGGTTTTGGAGTTAGGTTGAAAATATAGTAGATCAATTGATCAGAATAGAGAGTATAGAACTAAATATATGTATATGTATGTGTGTGTGTATATCTCACACGTATATATACGCATATATGTATGTGCATGTGTGTATGTATCAACCATTTTCCAACAGAGTCCAAAGTAATTCAACTGGGAAAGAATTGTTTTTTAAATAAATGGTGTTGGAATAATTGAGCAGCCATAAGCAAAAGAGGGAATTGACCTCATATCATATGAAAAATTAACTTGAAATGGCCCATAAACCTAAATGTTAACTATAAAATGCTTAGAAAAAATAGATGAAAATACTTTTTACCTTTGATTAAGTTAGTATTAGAAAGGACATCATGATCGCTGACTAATAAGAAAACATGATAAATTGGATATTATAAAAATTAAAAATTTTATGCTTTGGATAACACTGTTAGGAGTATGAAGACAAGCAGAACACATTCATGATAAAGAATCTGAATCCACTGTATATAGGGAATTCTTAGAACTCAAAAAGAAAACTAACCCAATTAAAATGTATGATAGATATGAATGAACGCTTCTTCAAAGATATCACAGGAACCGTCAATAAGCACATGAAAGATGCCATTGTTGAAATGCAAGTTCAGAAGAATGCACAGTAAACCAAAATATGATAGTATTTTAAATATTTTGTAATGATCAAAGTTATTAAAAAAAAACTGACAGTATCAAGTTTGGCAAAAGTGTTCAGTAAGTGGAACTGTCCTAAGTTGGTAAGCTAATTTATAAAGGTTGCTGGTTGGAATCTAAAATGGTACCACCCTTTGGAAAATTCAGATAAAGTAACCATACACTTACCACATGGCTCAGAAATGCTGCTTCTGGGTATCCATCCAGAAACAACGACAACACGTGCCCAACACCATGACCTGCACGTGACTGTTTACAGCAGTTTCACACAAAATCATCAAATTCTGGAAACAACTCAAATGACCATCAGCTAATGAGTGGATAAACAAATTGCGGTATATCTATATACAGAGCACTGTTTAGCAATAAAAAGGAACAGACCTCATATACACACAGTCAGATGAATGATTCTCAATAGCAGTATGTTAAGTCAAAGAAGCCTGGTCCAAATGACTATTTACTATATGATTCCTTGCACATACGATTCTAGAAGGGGCAATGCTTGGAGGAAATTAAACCAGAAGTAGAAATTTAAATCCATGGCCTCCAGGTGCTGCAAGGAGGGGAGGGTTTGAATCCATAGAAACTCAAGGGAAGTTTTGAGGACAATGGAAATTTTCTTTATTTAGATCACATAGGTGGTTAATTGGCTATGTTTATCAAAACTTATTGACTATCTATTTCAAAAGGGAAATTTTTACTGTCTTAAATTTTCCCTCAATAATCCTGCCTTAAAATAATTTTTAAATTAGAGTTACACTGGAAGAACAGAAATGTGTAATCAATTGGGGTTCATTCTCTATTCGATTCTATGCCAGGTTCTGTAATCAAAAAAAGTATTGGAGTTCCTGTTGTGGCTGAGCAGTAACAAAACCAACCAGTATCCATGAGGATGCAAGTTTGAACCCTGGCCTTGCTCAGTGGGTTAAGGATCCAGCTTCGCCTCCAGCTATGGTGTAGGTCACAGACGCAGCTCGGATCTGGTGTTTCTTTGGCTGTGGTATAGGCCTATGGCTACAGCTCCAATTCAACCCCTGACCTGGGAACTTCCATATGCCTCACGTGTGGTCCTAAAAAAAAGCAAAAAAAATAAAAAAGTATTGTTGCCCTGGAGAAACTTACAGTCTAGTAATGAAGAGAAAATTAACTTATGTGAAACAAACAATAAATCCATTAATAACTCTTTGAACATCTTCTTTTTCCTAGCACCATTCTGGGTGGTGGGTGATAAAAATCGGGATTGTTGATCACTACCTATTTTTTTTCTAGGCACACGCATATGCACATAAATGTATGTGCATATATGTATTTGTGTGCTAGCGTTGCCATATAAAATATCATAGATTGGGTGGCTTAAGCTCCTGAAATTTATTCTCTCCCAGTTCTGGAGGCTAAAAGTCCAAGATCAAGGCACCTGCAGGGCTCTAATGGAAAGATTTATTATAGGTCTCTGCCCAGACCTCTTTGTTGCCTCCTCACATGGCACACATGCCCCCAGGTATCTCTCTTCATATTTCTTCTTCTTATTGGGGACACTGATTAGATTGGATTAGGGCGATACTAACAGACTCATTTAAATTTAACTACCTCTGTAAAAGCCGTGTCTGCAAATGCAGTCACATTCAGAGCTGTTGGGGGTTAGGCTTGAACATATGAACTTGGAAGGGAGACAGTTCAGCCCATAACAGCAATTAGAACATTTTTTTCCTCATCACTATTAAATGAGGTAGATATTATTATGACCATTTCACAGATGAAGAACTGAGGCTTTGAAGGATTAAGAAACACTCAATAACTCTTATAGATTTTTGAAAAAATATATTTTATGTTGATACCTATTTGAATCCTCACTTCTGTCACTGTTAGCTCTAAGCATAGTAGCCAGTCTGAAAGACTATTTTTTTTTTCTTTTTTTAGGGGTGCACCCACAGGATATGGAAGTTCCTAGACTAGGGGTCAGATCAGAGCTACAGCTACTGGTCTACACCACAGCCATGGCAACACCAGATCTGAGCTGCATCTGTGACCTACACCACAGCTTGTGGAAATGACAGATCCTTAACCCACTGAGTGAGGTCAGGGATCAAACCTGCATCCTCATAGATGCTACTTTTTTACTTGTTCTAAGGAACAGTTCTTTAAACACAAAATATTTCACACAAGATATGCCTTAATGTTATCATGGGTGATTATTAACCATGTCCCAAATAATAGTCTGAGCCTAAAGTTGACATGGCAGAATTCCGCTGGGAATTCTGTTTTATTAACTCAAATTAATTAAACATGTATCTTGACATTTGAAGAAAATAAAAAAACCTAGCTCAAATATGCTATCACTAGTCTAGCTGGCACTGGAGTGAGACAATGTCAAATAGAATTAAAGTTCTGTCTGCTACAAGCTATTTTGAGCAAATCTGTTAACATATCTAAAAGTTAGTTTCTGAATTTTAGAATATGGGATAATTTTAATTACTGCATGGAAAGGCTGAGAAGATTGAATGAGCTAACTGAAAGCACTTCATTCATTCATTGTGTGGCACTTGTCGCGTGATAATTTAATGCAAGCTGGCATTATCATTGCCATCACTCTTAACCCTGTCATCATCATCACCACCATATCATCATCATTACCATCCACATCACCGTCATCACTATATATGAGATAAATATTTTGTTTACCCTCTACGTTCAAATTTGTTTGAGTATTATGTAAGATACAATAGATTTTTTTATTTTATTTTATTTTTAGGGCCACACATGGGGCATATGGAAGTTCCCAGGCTAGGGGTGGTGTCAGAGCTGTAGCTGTCAGCCTGCACCACAGCCAGAGTAATGCTCGATCCGAGCTGCGTCTGCAACCTCCACCACAGCTCAGGGTAATGCCAGATCCTTAACCCACTAAGTGAGGCCAGGGATGGAATCTGAATCCTCATGGATACTTGTTGGGTTTGCTACCACTGAGCCATGACGGGAACTCAACAATGATATTCGTTTAAAAATTAGACGATGCTCTGGCGTTTCCTCAGCAGGTTAGGAAACTGACTAGTATCCATGAGGATGCAGGTTTGGTTCCTGGCCTTGTTTAGTGGATTAAGGATCTGGTATTGCTGTGAGCTATGGTATCATTCACAGGGGTGGCTGGGATCTGGTGTTGCCGTGGCTGGGGCATAGGCTGCAGCTGTAGCTCCGATACCACCCCCTAGCCTGGGAAATTCCATATGCTGCAGGCACAACCCTAAAAACAAGAAAGCCAAAAAAAAAAAATAGATAATGTTATCAGTTGAAAAGGGTTACATCTTAAAAGTGACTCTATATAAAATATAATTTAAGTAGTAAAGTTTATATCATCTATAAAAATGTAAAACTATTAAGAGCTTGGGAAAGGCAAATAGAGTTAACCCTTGAACAACATGGGTTTGGACTGGCAAATCCATTTATATTTTGAATTTTTTCAGTAAATATGTGCCACAATACATAATTGGTTGCTTGAATCCTGGTATCAGAAACCATGGAAGCAGAGGGCAACTATGAAGTTCTACACAGATTTTTGACCTCAAGGTGTGTCTCCCTCCCTAAGCCCTGTGTTATTTAAGGGTCAATTGTAAGTAATTCCTAAAAGGAGGTGTTATAGACACTTGTACTAAATATATCCAAGCAGTATTTTATTATCTGTATGAGCAGTCTGGAGACCTCTAACCTTAGGGAATATATTGCCAATAATTCATGTGGGAGCCATTAACTCTACATGGCTTCACTGTGGACCTTTAGGTGAGGAGGTTCTCATACCGTGGGAAGCTCTGTAAATAACAAAACCAGGATAGAGGAGAACTTCATAAAACAGACTCATCAATAGCATTTATTTATTTAAATGTAACATGCTCTTTAGGGACCACATGGTGATATGTTTCTGTGTGAATTGCCAGAGGTCTCTTTTGGGCCTCATAACTCACAAAATATGACTCCGTTCTGTCCCTGAGGGCTTTTCATCTGAGTTAAAATAAATTAATTGAAACATGAAAGGATATAATTAGGGAGTTCTCAAATAATACCCTTAAGGTCATCACAGAGATCGTTTTCCAGGAAAATGTCCCTGAACATCCATGAAATCTTTTCAAGTGGTCTCTTATTTCTAAAGCTAGACTCACAGAAGGAGCTGCAAATAGCAATATAAATGCACAGCAAATGCATATAGCGGAACTATTTTAGAAGCAATAACTAGCAAACGTATTTCTTATTCTCTTTTACTAATGATAACTTATTGATACTACCTATTGATTCAACTTGAAATAATTCAACAGATACCGTCTAAAAACCAGTTAGGTAAATTGCCATTGAATGAGGTACTTAGAAAATAAAATGGTAATTGAAAATGGGTCCTTCTTTCTCTGAGTTAACGGTTTTTTTGTTTTTTGCTTTTTCAGGGCCACACCTGTGGCATATGGAGATTCCCAGGCTAGGAGTCAAATTGAAGCTACAGCTGCTGGCCTATACCACAGCCACAGTAACGCCAGATCTGAGCCACGACTATGACCTACACCACAGCTTACGGCAAAGCTGGATTGTTAACCCACTGAGCAAGGCCAGGGGTCAAACTTGCAACCTCATTGTTCCTAGTCGGATTCATTAAGCACTGCACCACAATGGGAACTCCTGAGTTTACAGTTTAGAGTGAGAGATAGACATAACCACAAATACAGTATATAGGGGACATGCTTACAGAGTTAAATGTGCTTTGAAAATATATGGCAGGGAAAAAATTCAGTTCTGCCATTGATATATAAGAATAGGCTATATCTATTAGGAAACTTTTAGCAGAGAAGGTTCAAGGGAGAATAAACATTTTTGAATGGACAGAAGAGAATCAGAATATGTCCAAACAATAATGAAAACACCAATCCAGCACAAGCACTGAATCCCTGGGGAAAAAGCTCCAAGAAATACAGTTGGAACTAAGACTGGGTTTTAGGGTGGATAGGAATGCAAAGGGCCTTGAATGTCAGTGTAGCAATTTATCAGAAATAACTGTACAGGAGAACTAAAATGATTAGGGCTTCCAACGTCTTTAGGAAGTCTGTGAAATGTGCGTCAGTTGGGGGTGTGATTTATAGGTAAGATTAAGAGACAATTTAATAGCCTAGGGTGGTACTCCTCAAACTTTCTTAAATATGTGTATTCATATTAAAAAAAATTCCTCCCACTTTGTAATAAATGCAATATATGTATTTAGATAGATAGACAGACGCACATATATTTTTACTGACTTATACACACAGTAAAAACATTCACAAACACAGGAAAGAGATGAGGAAAATTAAGTAGAAATAGAAGTTCTACTATTTTCTTCTCAGAATCTCAGTGGATCATCTGCTGTCCCTTGGGGTGTGTGCTGTAGGCAATAAACAATAAGATGATAAAACTTAGAAATAGTAAAGGAGAAGGTCAAGTATGCAATTGTGATCATTCCATAACTTTTTTTGGGGGGGGGGTCTTTTTAGGGCCTCACCCATGACGTATGGAATTCCCAGGCCAGGGGTCAAATCAGAGCTGCAGCTGCAGGCCTACACCACAGCCACAACAAAACAGGATAACAGATCACGTCTCATGGTGACCTACATCACAGCTCACAGCAATGCCAGATCCTCAACCCACTGAGTGAAGCCAGAGACTGAACCCACATCCTCACTGGGTACTAGTCGGGTTCACTACCACTGAGCCACAACAGGAACTCTAGCCCCTAACTCATCTTATACAGAGAAAAAGACCTGGGTCAGTCCACTTCTAATTTCTGTGAACTTGGCTGTTTTCATCTTATGTAATTTTAGATTCAAATGAGAGAAGTTCCTCATCTTCAATTAGCGTGACCACTGATGATTTAGCATGGAAAACTTCAAGTCTCTTTAGAAACAAAACATTTATTAGAATTTTGTTCAAAGTTGAATGGGCGTGGAGAGATTTCTGGCTGGATGGTATCTCCAAGGATGTTAAAATGTTACAATATGAAATTAAAACTTGTGTCCTTAGCTCTTCTCTTGGAAATCTGATTAGGAGTCCAGAGGTTGTTCATTTGTTTATGCAAAGAGGCAAGATTTCTCTAAGAAATCTGCTAAGTAGTAGGTGTTTTAAAATAATCATTTCACTGAACACCTGGTGGGCAGAAGTCTTTTCTTACCACCTGAGCCTGCTCTATAAGAAGCTGTTTCCTTGGGAATGACTGTTAGGTCCACAAAAATGAGGCACGTATCAGGGCAGTAGGAAGCACCTTTTATTTTGTCACCAGAGTAACTATGCCAAGAGTCTGTGGGATAAAAATCTGAAAAAGAATGAATGTGTGTATGTGCATAACTGCATCACTTTGCTGTACAGCAGAAATTATCACAACATTTTAAATCAACTACACTTCAATAAAACTTTAAAAAATGAAAAAAGGTAGAACCATAGGTTTAGACATAAATTCATATTAAAAACTATTTATTCTGTTAGACCATACAAACTTACCTGTAGACAGTCCAGTTACCTTAAATAAATAAATCTATTTCTATAAGCTCAAAAAAAAAAATAAGAGTCTGTGGAAGGATATATTGAGTTTGCATGATAATTGATCAAAATTAAGTTTTACAGAAGTCATTTTCCATGGTTAAAATAGAGCACAGGAGTGAGTTTAAAAGAGATTCACTTTGCAAATAAATGTTCTTATTTATGTTCCTTTAGCATTTTCCATACCCCACCCCTTTTATGTGACTTTTCTATGGGTGATCATCAGTTAGAATCACTAGGTATGATTCTTCAAGACAGCTCAAATCTCCTGCATATCCGCCTTTAAAACATTTTAATTCACACTCTCTAGTGCATGAAAAAATAAACTTCTATGAAACAAAGATTTTTAACACCTTGATGCTTTTCTTTTCCAGGTATGTCAAATGAGCAGATTCTGTTTTACTGACTCAAATTATTGACTTGTTATTTCAAAATGTCTCACAGTGACTCAGGGAATTTTCAGTCCAAGTATTTTTCTCATTATTAGAGGAAACATTATTGCTGAACTGATCAGTGTGACTGCTTATTTCTATCTAAGAATGCTCATCTGCTTAAATCAGTATAGTGTGTGTATATAAGAATATGTAAATATTGTTAAAAATCTTAACTAGAAAATGGCTGTTTGGCAAAGTCAGCCATTGAAAGTCTGACTTTCATAAGGTCAGAGGGTTAAGAAAATAAATACTTGGGGAACTGGGGCAGAAAATATCACACTAAAAATCTTCACTTTTAAAATCTGACTTTTAACATCTGAGTACAGTAACTGAATTTAAAAAAGTATAAAGAATCTGACTTCAGGGGCTCAGCTAACTGTGGAGGTGTGGGTTTGATCCTTGGCATGGAACAGTGGGTTAAAAGACCCAGCATTGCTGCCGCTGTGGTGTAGGTCACAGCTACAGTTCAGATTCAATCCCTGGCCCAGGAATTTCCATATGCTATGGGTGGCCATAAAAAATATAAATTAAAATAAAAAAATTTAGAAAGATGAAAGGAGAATAATTTGGCTGACATAAATTTTTTACTTCCTCTAGCGAAGATATATGTAAGCCGAAAACTGCTGCTTTCATAGCAGCAAGGGAAAAAAAGAGGAAATTGCAAATTATACAATTCTAAAGCAGTGGGGTATGACACTCCTTGGCTTCCTCCCCCATGCCCCCTTCCCTTTCTAGCTACTCATTGTCAAGCTTTTTCAATGATTTTCAATGAGTTCCTGGTCTTTTTCACACTTAATCCCTTAAATGATAGCATTCCTCACGGTTTCACTCAAAACTCTTCTCTGTTTTGGAGTTCCCATTGTGGCTCAGTGGAAACAAATCCGATTAGTATCTATGAGGATGTGGCCTTGCTCATTGGGTTAAGGATCTGGTGTTGCTGTGAGCTGTGGTGTAGTTCACAGTCGTAGCTCGGATCTGGAATTGCTGTGGCTGTGGTGTAGGCCGGCAGCTGCAGCTCCGATTGGACCCCTAGCGTGAGAACTTACGCATGCCGTGGGTGCGGCCCTAAGAAGCAAGCAAACAAACAAACAAAAGCTCTTCTCTGTTTAAACCCATGTCTGATTCATATTAACCATATTTATAGACAGCCATCAGTTTTGACTTCCAGTCTTTATCTGTAGCTACTTCCTTTTATCAACTTCAGGACAGTAATTCTGACTGCTTACCTCTCGTCTTAACCTGGGCATCTCACACAAAACAAAACTTATCCCAAACAAAACTCATCACACACCCCCAAGACTGTTCATCCTCGCATGATCTGTGTCTTGATCAGTGGTCCCACCATTGGTCCAGATGCCTCTGCTATAAACCGAAGTTACTTTACTTCCCTGCTTTCATCTTAATCCTTCACGTCTCATTAATTATGACTTTTAGTTGATACTTTCTCTTTAGCCTCTTCTGTATTTCCCCCTCTACTCCTCTATCCTATCTTTATTGCCTTAGTTCAGACATGTTCCATCTATGGCAGAACAAAGAAAAATTAGACATGGTCTTATTTATAGAACACCCTCATGGAGGCCACAGAATAAAGAATGAACAAAACTTCGTGGAAAATGGAGCACTTAGAGTGAAAAGTAAAGAAGCTCTCAGTGTCATTACCGTTGTAAATCTGCTCTGTTTTCCTTTATGAAAGATATTACAATCCATCATGGAGTGCAAGCCAGAAAATTCCGTTTTTCTGTAAACCCCCTTCTTTTTATTGTCATGTGCTGTCAAAACCAGATGATATCAAGTATTATTTCCTACATATTTCACAAATGTTTTCTTCTTCTGCATTATCACCATTATGCTAGACAAGTCTGTCATTATCTCTAGCCCAAACAATTGCAGCATAACTTTCTCTCTCTCTATTCAGTATATTCATTCCGATCTATTATCAACATGGTGAAAATAATTATTCCATAAAATGCATTTATAGAGACACTGGAATGAGTTATGATGGAGTAGCCGCAATCAGAATTTCTCTTCTGCTATAAACAACTTTACACATACTCAGACTATTAGAAAACTAATTAAAGGGATTAGTTACGTCAAAAAAAAAAGAGCTAAGAAACTGAAGAAAGGGAAAACACACATATGGAGCTGGCTTTCCTACAGGTAGTTTTCATACCAGAAAGTGGGAAATGTGAAGCCCAAACAGAGAACAGTGGTCTCTATGCATGAAAGAAATACAATCTGGGTCATAGAAAGTTAGAAAATTGGGGTTGCTTAGTTTGCTAGAACTGGCAGATCAGACCACTGGAAGCGGGGAGGTGAAGGGAAAGAGTTTGTCTTAGGAGTTTTATTCACATCTTGGTCCAAATCTTTTCAACTACCCTTGCATTATTCCTAGGATGAAATGCATCTGACTATGATCCATGATTTAAAGTCCTTTTTCTTATTTCTTTTGCTGGGGATGGAAGGAAAAGCTAGTGGACGTTTTAAAATTTTATTTTTTAACTAATAGACATTGATTTTAGAGCATTTTTATCTTTTAATTAAAAATAAAAACTTATTGGGGTATAGTTGACTTACAGGTTTGAGTTAGTTTCACATGTACAGCAGGCTAGTTTTCCATGTAGGTTATTACATACTATTGAGTAGATGTTCCTGTGCTATAGAGTAGGTTCTCATTAATCATTTGTTTTTTAAGGTAGTGTGTATATGTTATTCCCACCCTCCTATTTCCTCCCTCCCCACAACGGTTTCACCTGTGGTGAAACTGCCGGACTGAGTGAGAAATGAGAAACATGAGAAACTGCCAGACTGACTGCCAACATGACATGCAAAGTGAAATGCAAAGTTCAATTTTACATTCTCAGCAGCAGTGAATGAGAATTCCTATTGCTCCACATCCTTGCCAGCCTTTAGTGTCGTCATGTTTCTGATTTCAGCCATTCTAATAGGCACACAGCAGTATTTTGTTGTTTTAACTTTTGATTTTATCAATTTTCTGAGTTGTTTGCCTATTTTATTCTTTTATTTCTCTAACCTTTATTTCACATTTCTCTATTTATTTATTTGTTTTTGTCTTTTTTAGGGCCACACCTACAGCATATGGAGGTACCCAGGCTAGGGGTCAAATCGGAGCTATAGCTGCCAGTTTACACCACAGCCACAGCAACATGGGATCCAGGCCACATCAGTGACCTACATACACCACAGCTCACAGCAATGCTGGATCCTTAACCTACTGACTGAGGCCAGGAACCTAACCTGCATCCTCATGGATACTAGTGGGATTCGTTTCTGCTGAGCCACAAGGGACACTCTGAATTTATGTTTTATTTGCTTTCTTTTTCCTAGTTTCTTGAAGTGAAAGTTTCAGTGATTGACTTTGTACTTTCTTTCTTCCTAATACAAATGTAAAAAAATGTAAAAAAAACAGCTATAAATCTCCATATCAGTGCTAATAGATATTAATATGTTGATTTTTTTGTTTTCATTCATTTCAAAATATTTTCTAATTTGCATCTTGACTTCTTTGGCACATGGTTATTTAGAAGTACATTGTTTCATTTCCAATTATTTGTCAGTTTTCTTTTTGTTTATAATACTTTTGATTTTTAAATTAATTCTATTGGGTTTGAGAAGACATACTTTGTATTATTTCAGTCCCTTCAAATTTAGTGAAATTTGGCTGAAGGCCCAGAATATGGTCTATTCTGGATGGCAGGAACGACTCTAGTCAAGAAGGCTATAGACTCTTATCAGTTTTACTTGGAGTTCTGTTAGCCGTTTTTATGTACTTTTTATTATTGGTTGCCTTGATCAGTTTCTAGATCCCTGAAATTATTATTATTTTTACTTTGTAGTTTTTTACTTTTTAGGTAAGGGAAGGATTTGTTAGCTTCTTCATGCCAGCAGGGCCACAGGTTGTCTCTAGATGATGCTTGTTTCTCTGTAGGTAGACTCTATAAACTCAGCCTTTGTTCTTTATGGATTTATAATCAAACTATATGTGTTTAACCTCATAAATTGGGTTAGAGCGTGATTTTATTTTATTTCTGCTGTTGATGCATTTAGATACTGGCCTTATCTCCAGGAGATTTGTATTTTAATATAGCTTACGTTCTTGGGCAATAAATCATAATAATAATCATAACCCCAAGATGCTAGGCTTTTTGGCACAATATTTTTCTATAGTAATAAATTCAACAGCTTACTTTGTCCTTTGATTCCTCAGGGATAATCTGACTTAAGTCTTCTACCTTGTGTGTTCTCTCTAGGATTTCTACACTGATCACAAATTAAATGTTAATTGCAGTCATGCATTTAGCTCCATCCAGAGTTTGAGGGAAGAAAATCCCTTTACAGAACTAGGGGTTCTTAATTCCACAGGCTTTGCTCTTCTCAACTGTGTAACTGTGTAACAGCCTTTTTTTTTTTTTTTTACAATGGCATTTCCTGAAGCAGGCTCCCAGAAATGCTGCTCCAGTCAAGACTCTTAAAACAAAGTTTCCGCATTCAAGTGTATTTGGAAAAGGCTGAACAGTGTATTATATTCTTGGGATTTGAAAATTCATGTTAGAATATTTAAGTTTTTGAGAAGGCTGGGAATAATGAGACTTACTTAACACTTCTTAGTCATAACTTATAAAGATTAAGCAATGATCTGGGAGAGTTTGACCGTAGTCACATCCCCTGTCATCATGGATACTGGTCTAAGTGACTCTCGAGAGAGTATTTTCATTATTTAAAACTCTGCAGTCTTTATGAAAATGTCCTTTCTTTCATGTATTGCATTATTGATTTGTTTCACATTTAAATGAAAATACTAAGCAATTGCTTTGTTAGCAAGAGAAAATGCCTATTGAATATTCAATTTAGCTTTGACTAGCTTTACAGGATAATGATAATTTTAAAGGCAAAACAGAATACAAAAGAGGATATCTTTGCTTTTCTCCCATCTCTAAGACATCATTAGGTTTGATTAAATTACTGTAAAACTGTACAAAGTGAATTTTAGAGTCATGTTTCTAGCATTGAGTACTAATATTGAGGCAAGTAATATTTTCAAATAGAAAATTTAATATTAACTACAAATTATTCCTACTTCTGCAACTCACTGCAAACTCCAGAAGGAGATTCTTGAAAAAAAAATTTTTTTTCATTGAAAAGTAGTGTTACATAAAAAGTATTCTTTTCTGAATTAAGTTCTCTAGAATGCCATGGCTTACACATCATGAAAGTTAAAATAAGGATATGAAATTTTGTTTTATGCACTTGAAATATATAGATTAAATTTCTGTTAACTCAATAGTGCTTATTTTAAGGGAATTGTTTTAAGGCTCTATTTAAAATATAATTTGGGGTAAATATTTGCTGTGTCTTCATAATTAATGACAGATTAATTTTTATGTTATTTAACTGAGGTAATAGGTGGACCTTAAGATTACAACAGAGCACACACGCATATGTGCATCCACATACACACATGCACACACGTGTATACAAACAGGGAGATTTAAGTCAATTGTTAAAAATAATAGTTTGGGATTCTCAAATTAATACTAGCCTACATAACATCTTTGTTCTGATTTTAAAAGGTGACCTTTCCCAAAGATAATTACCTCCCTTTTAGGAAAGCTGCAATGTAAGTAGACACCGCAGTGTAAATACTATAGACACCGCAGTGTGAGTGGTGCCTCCTTAGATGTGCTGTTCTCTGTAAAATCTATACAACCATTGACAGTTGAAATTACTTATTTTTTACTCCCTCAAGGCTAAACTTCACACAATATTTGATTGATTTATACTCACTTTCTACCTTTTTACAGCTTTGTTTTGAGTATGTTTTCATATATTTGCAATTTGTGTTTTATTCTTCAGCGTGGCCAAGCTTTTCTACCCCAGTTATCGAAGACCGTCAGTCAAATGCCCTTTTGTCACAAACAAAATTAAAACTTTGAACTCCCTGCATTCCAAATAGTACTCTAGTTAGAGCAGTCTGTAAGACTGAAATACAATTTAAATTCTGCTGAGAAAAAAAGCAACCAATCTTCAAGGAAAAGATCCAGTGAGTTCTTCTTGGATATCATCATGCTTTTAAGAGAGTATTCTTTTGCTTTGCACACTACATATTTCAGTAGATACATCAAAAACCATTTCACAGTTGCCTAAAAACATCTAAATATTTTAGAAAGTTACAAAATCTGTATAGCCCTTTAATCACTACTTTTAGGTTAAAATGAAGCAGTCATTATTATTATGTGATGGCCTGAAGCTCTATTCTAGTAAGATATATCCTACCACACAATCTCGTTTAAAACAGAGAAAGACAGCAAATTTTTAATAATATTTTTATTTATTTATTTATTTTATTTTAAATGATTTTTATTTTTTCCATTAGAGTTAGTTTACAGTGTTTTGTCAATTTTCTACTGTGTAGCAAGGTGACCCGGTCACACATACATATATACATTCTTTTTCTCATGTTATTTTCCATCATGCTCATCATAAGGGACTAGGTATAGTTCCCAGTGCTATACAGCAGGATCTCATTGCAAGACAGCGAGTTTTAATGGTCATTTTCTCACTCAAACCAGTGACCTCCGATGTGTGATAGGAAGTAAACGGGCAAAAACCACTGAAGGTGCTTGAATGTAATTATGTGTGCAAAATACACTACCACTGTGATGGAGCCTCATTGAATCTCCTTAGTAAAAATCTCGTTTTCTATTTAAATCCCCATGAAATATAAAGTTATATCAAAAGTGCATAAGCTTTTCAGAGAGCACTTTAATTTAATTCAACAAGTATTTATATCAGAAGCAAACTTTAAATACCATAAGCTGTGATGGGATGGCTGAAGCACTGCTAAACAACATTCCCTCCAACAAGCCGTTAACTCCATCTTGGACTAAAAAGAAAGTACAAGCCTAGCAATGATCTACTCTGCTTCTACATTTCTGTGAATTAAAGTCTTTTGTAATAGCTAGCCACTTTTATTGGAGAAAATAACTAGAATATTTGTGAGGTTTCTCTCTTAAGATATTGGATAGTTGCCTTCATTTGAGCAAATAGTCACAGAGTTAGAATCACTGAATTGCAGGGTTTTAGAGTTGAAAGCGCTTTTAGAGATCATTAGACCAGTGCTCTCATTTTATAGACAAAGAATGAAGCCTGAAGCCTGACTCTTTTAGAATCTTAAGTCTTAGCTTCCAAACAACATTTTCCTTAAAAGGGAGATGTGTTGGTGATGGTTTTTGCCTTACTAAACAATACTAAATGCGTGGCCTTACCCCCGTCTGTTTGGTTTCTTTTGTTTGGATCAAGAAAACACAATCCTGTGATTATATTCCTGTCTTTTCAGGGGATCAAAAGGAAAAATTGAGATCTTACCTTAACTTATGTCTAACAACCATGTCACTGTCTCAAAAATAGGTCATATGAAGGAGAAAATCACTCTGTACAGGCAGAGTGCCAAGAAAAACAAGAGTTTATATCTATCCTCATCTCTGTTAACACCCAAAATAAAAGTCTCTAGAATCATTTCTCCCATCCACTAATTCCTTTCTCTTCTCTGGGAATGTTTCTTCTCCCTTTAAGAAACTGCTCTTCCCTCTCTCCTGAATATTTTCATTATGTCCTTTGCCACACTCAATCCTTAAACATTTCTCTGAATGGAACCTTTATCTAATTTCTATAATGAAAGCTGGATTTCTCCTAATGTTCAGTAATGTTTCTGCATCTCCCCATCCCCAGCCCAAACAGAAGGGCTGGAGGTGGGTTCGGAGTCTTAATTGCACCCTCTGCTGCTTCAGGTTCAGTATGCCAGCACCTCGATGAGAAAACAAACCTTGTTATTAGGGGGCTGAAAACCCAGCTGCTCCATCCTGCTTCTCAATCATGTCAGTGCAAATGTCACCCCCACAGGCAAGTTGATGCAAAGTTCCCTTGAAGAGGGCTGGAAACTAGAGAGCGGAAAAGATGAAGGAAAAGGGAGCAAAGGTAAAGGAAGGCTTCCTAGGGATACAACTTCTGCACAGAATCCTAATTCTGCAGCTGCCTTGGTTATCAAGATGGCATCTGCCGTTTCCTATGGTACTGAGCCATCCACACTATTCTTGAGGGACCTTGCTACTATCTCATCTAGAAAGCTTGTTGCTGCTTGGCTAAACCAACCTTTGCTAGAATTAGAAAAGTGGGCATATTACTGGATTGTACATAGAGGAGCTTTACAGTGGATGGTGCCTCAGACCCGTATCTACTAGCAAAGCCAGTATTCTACATTTAACCTCTTCTCTGCTTACTTAACAGAAGGGTTCTATAATCTTTTATTCTCACTGGTGTGTTTTATTCAGTATATTCAGGCTCAGGGCCCTGTCTGTCAATTCTATTATCTTTCTCCAGTATCATGAAATGTTTTCTGTTTATCTGCATGTTTTCAGCTCTTTCCCATATTATTAAAGAATGTTCCCTTGACCTCATGCTACGCTCTACTGAGCGAAGTGAAGTTAAATGCCTCAGAAGTTCTCTGTGGCAGAGTGGGTTAAGGATCAAGTGTTGTTGCTGCAGCAGTTAGGGTCACGGCAATGGTACAGGTTCAGTCCCTGGCCCAGGAGCTTTCATACACTGTGGGCACAGCCAAAAAAAAAAAAAAAAAAACACAGAAGTGTTGTCTCTGCTCAGTGTCACCTTCTCCCAATCTGCAATATAGACTTTTTCAATTTTACTGTTTTTATTGGGATAATTTTTAAACAAAGAGAAAACATAGGTTATAATGTAACCAACACCAAAGGCCAAAAACCAAATGTAATGATCTTTAATTTTTGCTGTTTTCTTCATAGAAGTTTTTCTAGAAATTAATAACTATAGACAGATGCTTTTTGTGCTTCTCACCTCTTCCATTTCCCTTTCTCCTTTATTTTAATGTCAGTATTTGTCCCTACCATAGGTTTATCTCTGATTCAGTAAATATGTATGAGCTACTGAACTCTATGTATATATGTATAAATGTATAATTGGATAGCATGATTATAGCATTTAGTATTATACTATCTATCCATGTTGTATTTCGGGTTTTCTTGGCCATTTCTTCTTATGAATGGATTTTAGGAGCAGTTATCAATTTTTATAAAAAAACTGGGATATTTTTGATATTATTATGAATTTATAGATGAACCTGGAGAAAATGAACATAATTAATAGATAGATTCCTAACAACTTTATAGATTTTCTTGGTATTTGCAAGGGAATATTTTCTAGATTTACATTTAAATAGTTGTTGCTGAATGTAGGATGTTACCTCTTTTGACAATGACTTTATATCCAATAATTTTGATGAAAAATGTTATCAATGCTAATAATTTGCTGTACAGCATCATGAATTTTCTATACCATTTATCAGACCAAGTGCAAATAATTTTGTTTTTCTTCAAGACCTACACTTCTTTATTTTGTGGGTATATTTTAGAGATAGATTGACTTCTTTAATGCTAGTAGAGATATTTGTATCCATTTTGTAGTTAATTTTTATTACTTATTTTTTTCTAAAAATTGTGTCATTCTTTCTGATGTATTCACTTTGTTGTTATCTTTTTCTAATTTTTAAGATGAACACTTAGCCAATTTATTTTAGCCTTTTTGTTTTCTAACATGTCATATTCTAGGCAGTGCATTTCTCCCTAGGTACTTCCTGATTAATAGCATCCCATGGGTTTTGTAACACGGTGCTTTTGCTGACCTGTGCAGTTTCAAACATTTCCTAAATTTCAATTAAAATTCTGTTTCTCATCCATGAAATAGGTATTTACTTTGCTTCCAAATGTATAATTTCAGCTTTCTTCTTAATTGTTCTCTTTATGACAATATGATTATGAAATAAGGTTTATATTCTGATTCTTAGCTATTTGAAACTTTCTTTATGGTAATTTAAGAAATGCCTCATATGGGGAGTTCCCATCGTGGCTCAGCAGTAACAAACCCAACTAGTATCCATGAATATGTGGGTTCCATCCCTGGCCTTCCTCAGTGCATTAAGGATCCAGAGTTGATCTGAGCTGTGGTGCGGGTTGCAGACGCGGCTCGGATCTGGTGTTGCTATGGCTGTGGCATAGGCTGGCAACTGCAACTCTGATTGAACCCTTAGCCTGGGAACTTCCATATGCCACAGGTATGGCCCTAAAAAGACAAAAAGGAAAAAAGAAATGTCTTATATAAGCTTCCAAATAAATTATATTCTGTACTTATTGGCTGCAGTGTTCTCTGTGTGTACATTAGATCATGCTTCTTGCTTGTGTAGTATAGTATTTTCATATATTTAGTGAATTTTTTTTGGGCCAGCTTAATCCATCAGCTTTCTGAGAGGAGTATTTTAAAATTTTTCCAATATGACTACTAAGTTTTCCATTGCTTTTTGTAATTCTGTTTTGCTTTATACATGTTAAGACTTTAATGTTAACTGTACACAAGCTATGGATTGTGAAATCTTTATCTGAATTTTTTCTTATATTATTAAATAATTATCTCAAAATGCTTTGGGGACATAGAGCCAGTTTAATGATATATTAATATTACTAAGCCATAGTTTTGCTGTTGCTTTCAGTAGGAATAATTGCATTTTCTACTTCCTTCGCACAGAAGTGTACTGGTAAATGTTTAAAACACTGGCTGTCTGCAACAAAATCCCTAATCTGTAACATTTGCTTACTGTCCTGGTGCAAGCACTCATTGTGGCAGAAATCAAGCAACCGACCAAGGTGAAGGAGTTGATGTGAGACAAAGGCTTGTGCACAGCAGATCCGGAGAGCTAGACTGTGCCCTGGCTGTAGCACATCCTTGTGAGAAGGCATTTTCTTTGCTTCTTTTTTCTCCTTCCCTTCTCTGTATTGGATTAACCAGATTTTCCTTTTCTTTTTCTTTCTTTCTTTTTTTTTTGGCCGCCCTCCTGCATAGGGACTTCCTGGGCCAGGGATCAGATCTGAGCCACAGTTATGGCCTGTGTGGCAGCTGCAGCAATGCCCACTATGCTGTGCAGGGGACTGACCCTTTGTCCTGGTGCCCCAGAGACGCCTCCAATCCTGTTGCACCACAGCAAGAATGCCAACCAAATTATCTTTATTCTCTTCTTTTTACTTTACTAAATGAAAGTATACATTTTCTGATAACAGAGTGACATTGCCCTTGAATCTTTGGATGTGGAGAGTGATTAAAAAACTAGTCAATATCGCTATCTTCCTTCTTGAATAATCTAAGGAATCTTAGGCTGATTTAATTCTGATCCCTTCCTCCCCACTTTTGTCATTCTTGTTTGGTAATTTCAGTTACATGCTTTTTAAAGTCTCTCTAAATTAGTCAAATTATCATTATGTAACAATTGTAAACTATATTTTCCAGTGCCTACTTGAGATGTCATTATTGTGTATATAGCAGCTGTCCTTAAACTGTGTTCTGTGGGTTCCACTGAGATCACACAGGTGTTTTAGTGGCTAATGGCGTGGATGTGAGAGAGTCCAGATAGGCAGTGTTTGGTTTCCATTTCAACTCTGCTTCTTTTTGGCTATGCATTTTATTCCTAATACTCTGTTTTTTTTTTCAATTCAGGTATATTTCATATATAATAAAAATCACAGATTTTTGTATAGAGTTTGGACAAATGTGCATATATCCATGTAACCACTACCCTGTTAAGGATGAAACCCATCATTCAGAACCACACACACACACACACACACACACAGAGTGGAACTTAACTGTTTTCTGCACATGGGGGAGCTCTGCTGGTCAAGCACTGTCTCTCTTAGTAGCGCAGAATGCAATCTTATATATCATGTATGGGAAGCATGGATCTCAATAATTAACTTCACTGAAATGCAGAAACATGAGTGACTTAACATTACTGTAGATGCATGGCTACTTGCATAAGACTGTGGGTGACTGGCCAGCCCTCAGAATCCTCTTCAGTGGAATGAATCTCTCCCCAATGGGCTGCCTTTCAGAAGTGAAGGGATTTTTTGTTTGATTGGCTGGCATGACCGTGTTTACTGAAGTGAGCTGTCATTACTTGATTAAGCAAATTTAAAACGGACTCCAGGGGTTAATCTTTGTGATGACTAAAAGGCTGTCATTTATGAAGAAAGTTAAAAATGTGCTCTGGTTGCTTTTATTACTGTGGCAATAGAAGATCAGTTTGTTTGTTTGTTTCTGCAATGTAGGGCATTTTTTACTCATAATTCTTCCCTTTGGTTCTTTCACAGTCACCTGGAGAACAGACCATCATGAATTGTTGAGGTCTTCCCACTGCAGTTGATTCTCCCTGAAGATGAGGTTTCTTTGAGGATCTCCTTTGAGGTGAGCTTTGTTTGTGGAGGTATGGTTTTTGGTTTGATTATGAGTATATTCTGCCTTTGAACTATTTGTTGAATCATCGATTAGGAAAGAGACTGCATATAAGCATTTGCGTTTAAGGAAAACAGATGTTAAAAGACCGTAAGAAAAACAAAAATAACTGTGGGACAGAAAGGCACTGTAGAATAAACCCAAGGGTTTTCTAGCTTGCCCAAGAAAGCAGATCCCAATCACTCTGAGTCTCCTTTAGGTAGCCAGGTTGACTTTCTTTTTCACTTAGATATAGACTGATCCATTTTAGGAGTGGTGTCAATTCAGATACAACAGGAAAGGTAACAACAGCACAGATTGTCCTTGAGTAGCTAAAAGAGAATCCTATTTCATCCAATATTTTATACAAGGACTTTAAACTTATTTTTATGCTATATTACCTATACCAACAATCAAATTATGGACCAGACTTTTTATGCCCAACCTGCCTAACTACTCTGTTGTCTGTCCTGGAGGCTATTATTTATCTAGAAAGGTCTTCATAACTTTGGGATCTTTATAAATCCAAATGCAGAAGGTATCAGGGAATTATTCTCTTGGAGCAGCCTAAAGAATGGTCTTGTAGAACACAAGGCTTTCCTTCTGGGCGAACACTTAAGAGCCTTGATTTTTCACATAGAATAAAGAGCACAAGTACTTCCTGAAAGAACTGAACAAATTTTGTGAACTTTTAAAAAAACTTTTAATGATTTTTATTTTTTCCATTGTAGTTGGTTTATAGTGTTCTGTTAACTTCTACTGTACAGCAAAGTGATCCACTATTAGAACTTAATTGGTATAACTTGCCCATTCCAATAAGGTGTTTACACATATGACCCAGTCATACATATACATATATATACACACACACATATATATATGTGTGTGTGTGTGTGAATATATACATTCTTTTTCTCACATTATCCTCCATATGTTCCATCATTAAGTGACTAGATATAGTTCCCTGTGCTATACATCAGGATCTCATTGCTTATCCACTATTGTGCTTATCCACAATAGTTTGCATCTATTAACCCCAAACTCCCACTCCCTCCCACTCCCTCCCCCTCCCCCTTGGCAACCACAGGTCTCTTCTCCAAGTCCATGAGTTTCTTTTCTGTGGAAAGCTTCATTTGTGGAACTTTTGTCTTTAAGATTTGTTAAGACAAACAGTCATTTTGGCATTCCAGAAATATCATATCCCCTTCTTCTGGTGCCCTAAATATATATTATCTACAAGTTCATTGTTAGTAAGTCAGTGTAACATACTTTTATATAACTTTATTCAAATCAGGTGACCATCAATAACTCGGAAGAGCTATTGTAGAGTTAATGGTAATTGGTTCTAGCACATTTTTAAAATAAGCAGCTTTAATATTATTGTAAGAAATATGGTAGGGTACTTCAGAAGTGTATAAACTTGTAAGGAAAAAGATACAAATGAAAGATAATAAACAAAAGTGTGCAAAGGAGAGTGTAGCCATCCATAGTGTCAGGTATTTAGGAGAATCCTTTTTTCATGGTGTTGATTGTAAGCTTGGTACTGTCATTGTTTGTCTGTTCTGAGAATGATCTTGGAGTAACAATAGACTTTCACTGGATTTTCTGAAGCTCTTCCACTATTAGAACTTAATTGGTATAACTTGCCCATTCCAGTAAGCTGTTTTCTGCTGTTTTAGAGATTTCATGGTATTGAAGATAGTGTTTTTGAGCAAGAGGCAAATCCTTGCAGAATTAATGAATAATTGTGCTGGTAAAATTGTTCACCCTTTACTGAATAGAATGTCTCCAATGTTCTATATTGAGAATAGGATATTCAGTTTATTTTAATTTATTTTATTTTATTTTATTTTATTCTATTTATCTTTTCTAGGGCCACACCCGCAGCATATGGAGGTTCCCAGACTAGGGGTCTAATTGGAGCTGCAGCAGCTGACCGACACCACAGCCACAGCAATGCGGAATCCGAGCTGCATCTGTGACCTACATCACAGCTCATGGCAATGCCGGATCCTTAACCCACTGAGCGATGCCAGGGATTGAACCCGCAACCTCATGGTTTAGTCGGAATCGTTAACCACTGAGCCACGACAGGAATTCCTTCAATATCTTTTAGTACAATCTTTGCTGTGGCTGTTTTAACAAAGGACTCTTTCAATGCTCTAGAAAGCAAATATACTATTATTTGTGCATATTTACCACCCAGAGGAAAGTTCTTTTATAAAATTCAGTTGAAAACACTCAAATGTTCTCTCAGAGCATGGTTCTAGCCTATGCCTTATTTTTACACCTTTTTTCCCCCCAGAATTATGTTAGCTGTGGAGGAGGCTCTATTTCATTATCCTTAGAAATTTTATCCATCAGTGTTTAATGTTGTGGTCATTTTGCCCGTGCTGTGATGGATCGGATAATCCTGTAGAGAATTGTGATAAGTTTTCAAACTTTTTCAGATGTTACCTGGTAGCCGTGCTGGCTTTGCCAGATCTTAGCCATACGAACCTTCCAATATGATGGTTCCCTCTGTTTCTTTTCAGAATTTAGAAGATTGATTTAGGGTATCTATGGTTTTAGAACAGAGATCAAAGTAAAAAGTGCATAGAGCAGGATGACATCTGAGCAGGTAGGTCAGGGGCAGGGGATGGCAGTGACTGTCCTCTGGAGAGCATCCAGAAAAGAAAAATCACCTCGGCAGAGCACTAGGGTTGGACCTAAGTGGGGTTTGAATTTTGGTTTGAGGAAGTGTGCCTTGGTGATATTTCTTACCTGTTTCATAATTAGTACAACAAAATGGGGATAATAATTGTGGCAGTAGTTCTATTGTGAAGGTAAAGAACAGAACAGCGTGAGGTATCACCTCTGTTATGGCTGTTACCTGAAAGGAAGGCAGAGAAACTGAAATAAGGCTGGAGGGCACTGGAGATGTATTTTGTCCACTTTGTAATTTTGTGGGAGTCCCCATAGGAGAAATATCCTAGAATTGTTTTCTGATATCAAATGAAATGGGACAGGATGCACACAAATGTGAAACTGGTCTAGTAAAGTTTGTGGTGGACACTCCCCCAATTTGAAAATAATTAGGCAAAAAGCAGAAGAACATCAAGAGTCATTTCAAAGGAATCAGAGAAACTAAGTTCTTTGGTGGGACAGAAACACCATTGCTAAGACATTTGTATATTTCCACTTTGGAGGACTCGTGGCCAAAGCTCTAGGTAGGAGATGGAGATGTGATAAACTCAATAAACAGTTGTACAGGGTGTTGGTCTTCTTAGGACCTCAGATCTAGGTTTCTGGCTGCCTCTCGAGTACGATTCCCAGGTGTCTTTGGTACATAACCCAATGCCAGCTTCCTGGGACTGCCCTTCAATAAAATCTCCATCTTAGTAACTCATAATGGATGAAGTAGTTATTTTTCCCACAAGACATTTTCATCGTATTTACCAACTCTCACGATCTTGCTTTGGGATCAAAGAAATACTTGACAAGTCACTTACTCTAAGAGAAAATGTGTTATGGCACAGAGCAATGACAAGCCTTTGATGGATTTGTCATTAAGCGATGTCCTAGTCCTTAATTTGTTCAGGTTAAGAAGTCATTTTACCTAGTCATTTAAAGCAGTTCTCCCCACCCCTTTTTTTTTTCTTTAATCCACTGAAAAGTACTAAGAGACACAAAAGGAAAAGCCGCAATGTGAAAAATTGACTGTTCGGCCTGGAATTCTCTTTTAATAAAAATTGTACAATGTTGAACTACAAAAGTATTTTTTGCTTCTACCCCAGAGGAAATGAGCTTGAGCTTGGGAACAAAGGATTTAAGAAAATGTTTAGGCTACTTTTCCCAGATGGTAGGGTTTACTGGAAGCTGGGCACAAGTTTTCTGTCCTCTAAGTTACTGTAAGTCTACATCATTTAGGTAAAATGGGAAGTTAATGAATTGCCCAGCATCCATCCTTCAGCATGGCAGCATCAGCCTTTTCCTTTCTCATACACAAAAATCCTCTTGTAAAAAGACAGCAGCTGAGCTCAAGGCAGGTTTAGATATGTTTAATTTTATCACCCAGACTGTAAACAATAGCTTCTATTCTTAGAATAAAATTTGTCTTAATCTCATAAATTTAGTGTTATGTTCTGAAAATCATGAAGGGTCTAGAATCCCGTTGCTATTTTTTTCTTGAGAATTGATACACCTGAATGGTATTTGTATTTGGGGAGCTCTGTTAAGATGATTGGTTTCTTTTTATGATTTTTATTTTTTCATTATAGTTGATTTATAGTGTTCTGTCAAATTCTACTGTACAGCAAAATGACCGAGTCATATATATATATATATATTTTTTTTCTCACATTATCCTCCATCATGTTCCGTCACAAGTGACTAGATACAGTTCCCTATGCCATACAGCAGGACCTCATTGCTTATCCACTCCAGATGCAATAGTTTGCATCTATTAGCCCCAAACTCCCAGTCCATCTCACTCCCTCCCCTTTGCTCTGGCAAATACAAATCCATCCTACATGTCCATGATCTTTTCTGTTTTGTAGATAGATCATTTGTGCCATATTTTAGACTCCACATATAAGTGATATCATATCTGTCTTTCTCTTTCTGACTTACTTCACTCAGTATGAGCATCTTTATTTCCATGTTGCTGCAAATGGCATTATTTTGGGGTTTTTTATGGCTGAGTAGTATTCCATTGTGTATATATACCACATCTTCTTTTTAGGTTGTTTCCATGTCTTGGCTATTGTGAATAGTACTGCAATGAAAAAGACACAAAGCTTTTTTCCTTGAAAAAGACACAAAATTCTGTCCAGATATATGCCCAAGAGTGGATTGCTGGGTCATATGATAGTTCTATGTATAGTCTTCTAAGGTACCTCCATACTGTTTTCCATAGTGGTTGTACCAATTTAAATTCCCACCAGCAGTGCAGGAAGGTTCCCTTTTCTCCACACCCTTTCCAACATTTGTTATTTGTGGACTTACTAATGATGGCCATTCTGACCATGAGGTGAGATGATATTTCATAGTAGTTTTGATTTTCAGTTCTCTAATAATTAGAGATGTGAGCATTTTTTTCATGTTCCTGTTGGCCATCTGTTTATCTTCTTTGGAGAAATGTCTGTTTGGGTCTTTTGCCCATTTTTCAATTGGATTGTTGGATTTTTTTGCTGTTGAGTTATATAAGTTGTTTGCATATTTTAGAGATTAAGTCCTTGTCAGTTGCATCATTTGAAGCTATTTTCTCCCATTCCATAGGTTGTCCTTTTTTTTTTATGGTTTCCTTTGCTATGCAAAACTTGTCAGTGTGAATAGGTCCAATTGGTTTATTTTTGCTTTTATTTCTGTTGCCTTGGGAGACTGACCTAAGAAAACATTCATACGGATGAAGATGCTTGGTTATAATTCTTGCAAATGTCAAAGTTTTTTTATTTCAAAAACAAATCTGATGTGAATATAAGAAATTTGTTTCTTAAGAACACAAATGCATATCTTGAAAACACAGAAATTGCAGGAAAAATATTGTGTTCAGTCAAACCATACTTGTAGTAATTATATTACCGTTAGAAAAACTGTTGTGCTAAAGCAGAAAATCAGAAAAGGCTAGCATGGGTGGGGGTTGGGAAGGGACTCCCGGCACCATTCCTTATAGATTGTTGACCTGGAAATAAATGACGTCTTAGAGTCGTTAGGAGATTATGGAACTAATAAATGTCTCTATCTTCCTCTTGAATACTCTAGGGAATCTTAAGTGCTTTAATTTAGATCAAGAACACAAAATTCAAATCCAGTGCATATTTGTTTAAGAACTAATAACTCTTCCTAAAGTTAAATGGCAATGAAGTTGAGTTCCTGAAGAGCAAGGATTTGTCTTGTGCTTTCTGGTAACCTTTGTGGTCCTTATATCTGTACTTCACAGATGTACTTGTGTACTTACTGATTTGAGACTTTATGACACTTTTCACTGTTACCCTTAACTCAGAGAAATAACAGTAATGTACATCAACAGATCAATAGATAAAGAATGGAATATTACTTCTTTATCTATTCATGTATGTATGTATATATATATATATATATATATATATATATATGCATGTTTATTTTTGAATATATATGTGTATAAATACACACAAAGGAATATAACTCAGAAATTTAAAAAAGAATGAAATAATGGTATTTGCAACAACAACGGATGGACTTAGAGATTCTCATACTAAGTGAAGTAAACCAAAGACAAATATCATATGATATCACTTATGTGTGGAACCAAAAATATATATACAAATGAGGTTATTTACAAAACAGAAATAGACCCACAGACAGAGAAAACAAGCTTATGGTTACCCAAGGGGAAAGTGGAGGAGAAATAAATTAGGAGTTTGGGATTAACATATACACCCTACTATTTATAAAATATATAACTAACAAGGACCAACCGTATAGCACAGGGGATTATATTTAACGTTTTGTAATGACCCTTAAGGAAAAGAATATAAAAAAGAATATATTTTGGAATTTCTTCTCAAATGGATCCTTCCTCTGTATTAACCTGAACCCCAAGCCCCACCTAACCAGCTTCAGATCAGATTTCTATTTTTATCACCAAGTGATTCCACCATTCTCTGTTTAGGCTATATATTCCTGGGCCATATTTGGAAATATTCTCTGGGAATTGCAGGTGAATGGTGAATATGAGCTTGTATAATGTGCCTTCCGTCTTTCAAAATCAATAGTCTCATATTGGTTCCTGTCCATTGCCTAAAATAGGTGTTTTATATATTTTTGTACAGTTATAATGGCAGTTCATGGGGAAGGGTGAGAATTATACTGGTTACTTAATTGTCTATGGAACCAGTGGTCCTCAAGAATGTTTTCATTCTGTTTATTCTTATTTTATGTGTTTAGTTCTGTGTTCATTGGTTTGTCTCTTAATGGTTATCCTTGAGATTATAATATTCATCCTTAACGTATTAACATTGAATACGAATTACTATTTTCACTTTATAACAATGCCTGGAACTTCAAACTTTAAAGTCCCTTTATTCCCCTCTCTTATGTTATTGTTGTCAAGCATATTAACTCTACATATATATTTGATTCAGCAAGGTTTTTATTTGTATTTACGTAGTAAATGATCTGCTTATACTTGCACTTATTTATACTCTCTAGTATTCTTCTTTTTTCTGAAATTCTTTTCTTTAAAATTATTTTGTTTCTACTGAAAAAAATCCCTTTAACGTTTCTTTAACTTCTCTCTATTTCTTTCACTTTTGATTACCTTATTTTTTGGAGATTAGCTTCACACAGTGTAGAATTTTAGGGTGGCAGAGGGTTTTTGTTTTTGTTTTTTATGTTAAACATGTCATTCCTTTTTTCTACTGGCTTCCTTTTTTATGTTTTGTTTTGTTTTGTTTTCTCTCTTTTTAGGGCCACACCTGTGGTATATGGAAGTTCCAGGGCTAAGGCTTGAATCAGAGCTGCAGCTGCCAGCCTATGCCACAGACATTGCAATGCTGGATCTGAGCCCAATCTGTGACCTACATCACAGTTTGGGTTTTCAGCAATGCCAGTTGCTGGGTTTTCAGCAATGCCAGTTCCTTAACCTACTGAGTGAAGTCAGGGATCGAACCCACATTCTCATGGAGACTGTGCCAGGTCCTTAATCTGCTGAGCCAAGACAGGAACTCCTGACTTTCCTTTTTTTTTTTTTTTCTGTTGCTATTAGCCTTCAGTCTTGCTTATGCTCTGATTCATTGTTATCTAGTAACTTAGAAGATTTTATCTGCTTAAAGAGCTTTTTCTCTTCTTTAAAAAATTAGCATTTTTACTGTGATGCATCTAAGTAGGATTTTCTTTTTATTTACCTTGCTTAGGATTCCTGACCCTTCTTGAGTCTCTGGCGTAATTCTCTGTCTCCATTTTGAAGAATTCTGATCTACTGTCTCTTTAAAATAATGCTTCTTCTTTCAAACTCTTTCACTTTCGGAACCCCATCTACATGAATGACCTTTGGGTTTTTTCCTGATGATTTTTCATTTTGTCCCATTTATCCTTTATTTCCTTGTATGTATTTTCCAGTAATTTACTTTCCAAGTTTCAGTCCAAATGTTTCTACTGACATACTCTGACGTTCACTAATTCCTTTTTTCATTGTGTCTGATCAGCTGTGATAAATTCATGCACTGATTTTTTAAAATCCTGTCAATTTATTTATAAGCTTTTAGATTTTCTACTTTAATCTACTTCACACATTTCAACTCTCTGGTGAATTATTTCAGCTTATAATGTGGTTTTTTAAATATACTAACCACTGTTATCTTGGAGTCTGTGCCTAATAACTTCAATATCTGGATTATCTGAATTCATTTCCATTTATTATGTTTTTTTCCTCTTTGTCCTGTTCCTTAGTATTACTGGTAATTTTTAAGTTGAATGTTAGACATTAAGCATTTAAAATGTCATGGTTGTCTTAGCACCTCCTGAGTAATTTCAAGGAGCTTTAATTATCTAACCATCAGATTCTTGACTCCTAACTCTGAGATATAAGCTTATAACATAACACAAATGTCAGAGAACATTTTTATATATTAATGTCTCCATTGTATATGTTGCGTCATATATAATACTAATATATCCTATATGAAATTTATTTCTATCCCTGGTGACAAAGGTATTTCCCCCTTATTAAGAACCACTTTCTATTACATGTCATTTATCATTCTCTTTATGAAAGTTAATTGTAGCCCCCCCAAAAAAGACCAAACAAATAAAAATTTAAATTTGGAAAGTAGGAACTGACACTTTACTTATACCTCATTAGTTTTACAAGCTTATCAGTTTATACTGCAGGTCTCTTTCCCCCATTTCCTTTCTTTTTATGATTCTTTCACTGTCCCAGGGCTGTTGTGTACAGATACAAAGAAGATTAACAATATCTTTTTACCTTTCATATTCCTCAAAATCTCATAACATTGTGAGCTTGGGCTTCATTCAATATCTACTCTACTCAATGAATCAGAAAATTAGACTTTAAAATTAGACATTCTCTTTCTGGATAGTGTTAGTCTTATGCTTGTCAGAAGAAAACATAAAGCCAGATTTCTCACCAAAAAAAAAAAAAAAGGATAGACTGACTTTGCTGACAAATTGATCCTGGTAACATGTTTGCCTGAGGAAATTGTGTAAGAAAGAGTTATGAAGGGGATAGTGGGCTTGTCAGCCTACTTAGAGTTAAAAAAAAAAAATCTTTGATATACTCCCCTATGAATATTGAGTTTGCTAAAGATGCTTTGCAGGAAGGCTTGACAGCTGAAAGAACAAACCAGGGGGATATGTACGTGGTGAGCAGGCCATCTCAGGCATAAAGATTCGGGATGTAATAACTTCAGTTCAGGATATTCCAAGGGACTCTTCCCTTTCTAACTCTTCCCCCTTTTGACTAGTGCCGATCTAGGGTCAGAATTCTCGTAAAGACTGCAAAGTAATAAGCCTCCAGAATGGATTTTCTCTCTGCCACATTGAATTTCAGTCATCTCACCATCACTGTAGAAGTGTGGTTTCCCAACTAACATTGCACTGAGCACACCAGGGGACCACAGGGGAGAGAGGAGCATGGAGAGCCATCCTGATGCTTTATCACCAAAAAAATGTATAGGCCAATGGAAATGTATGTATGACTGTGTCACTTTGCTATGTCGCATAAACTGGCACAACATTGTAAATCAACTATTTTTCTTGGAGAGAGAAATTCAAGAAGCTGGACACCTCTAAACCTTTGAGAAGTAGATGAGAACCTGACCATCAACTTAAATGCCACCTGAACAGACAGACAATACAAGAAAGGAGGTCAAAAGATACATCAGACATGCTATCCTTAAAGCAAAAAAGCAAAGGCTGGCATTGACCAGCTAACAAGACAGTAGAGAAAAGTTTTGAGACTGGGGAGCATCAGAGCAGATTTAAAACCTCTGACTTTCCACAATAATTGAGGTTGTTATGGCTCCTTCTGTCTGGAGTGCCTTTTCCTGGGAGGAAAAGCTTGTGGTTCAAGCCCTTCAGGATCTCTCTTAGCACATTTTAGTAGTTAAAATCGTGAATGTGTAGTTGGACAGGCCAGGGTTCACATCCCAACTGCCACTTGCCCAGTGAACTGAGTCAGTGTGTTCAGTTCCTGAATCCCAGTTTCTTTATGCGTAACTTCCTACCCCACAGGAATATCTGTTGGCAATGGACAAAACTAAGCCTTGTGAGTCTATTAATGAGATATTAAAGAGATGTTTGAAAAAAATCCACTTTGTGTTTTGGGGATTGAAATTATGAAATGCAGCCTAGCTGAACTTGAAAAGCCATCTTTGGATCATGCCTTGGTTAGTAGACATCACTTTGTTCCATTAACTTTGGTGTAGGATTGAAGTCAACATATTTGAACTGATCCATATAACCAGGTACTAGTGTGAGCCCTATGTAAGCAAGAGAACAATTCCTATGCATTTTAAAATACACGTTCTCTTTGGAACATGTATTAAACATGTTAACATAATTATCACCTTCAACAAAGATTTTTTGCCACCTGCTCCATTCAGGGCAATGGCTTAGGTACTGGGAATTCAGCCCACTTCAAGGTCAGCCAAGACTGGACATCTAATTAGCACTGAATATATAATATATATTATATATAACCCTACCTCCTCCTTGCACATATATACCAAGAATTGTTGTTACTAAATTATGTATAGGTGTGATAACATCAGCTTTTATTGACATTGGTATAAAAAAGATCCCTAAGACATTTGTTGAATTTTGAGAATGCCGTTGACTAAATCACAGAGTGTTCTCTTTACAAGCCCCAGGATAAAACTCTGCCGGATGCTAGTTTAAGGAATAGCTGTAATTCTCTTAAGCAATTGATTTGTTTTTATCCAGTGGATATTGTGACTCTTGTTCTAAGGGTTCCTTGTTTGCAACTGGTGTATAGAAAAGCACTAAACTACAGCCCAATCATGGTGAACATGTAGATCACAATAATATGCATTTTAACTTCTTATAACTTAAGTGTTTTGCAAAATCTCCTGAAGTATTTTCCGAAACATTGGGAGGTATAAATAAGTATCTCATTAACCAGTTCTTAGCCGTTTTTACAACCTTGCCTGGGAAAGAGGATGGCTGGTCCTCTCACTAAGCTAAACGACTGCTATCTACAGGGAGAGTCAGACTGAAGAGAGCATTCCATGACCCTCACATTCTTTATCTCTTTCTTTCTTTCTTTTTTTTTTTTTTTTTTTTGTCTTTTTAGGGTGGCACTGGCAGCATACGGAGGTTCCCCAGCTAGAGGTCAAAGCGGAGCTGTAGCCACTGGCCTGCACCACAGCCACAGCAACGCCAGATCCAAGCCTCATCTGCAACCTACACCACGGCTCACAGCAATGCTGGATCCTTAACCCACTGATCAAAGCCAGGGCTCAAACCTGTGTCCTCATGGATACTAGTCCGATTCGTTTCCACTGAGCCAGGACGGGAACTCCTGCTCTTTCTTTTACCTCAATGTTACAGCAGCTTTCCTTTGAAGGAAGAGTAGAATAAAGAGGGAAACTGTGCCAGAAACCACAGTAATTTTGGAAAACTTGTGGAGGTCCAGTTTACATTCCCATCAGCAGTATAGGAGGGTTCCCTTTTCTCTACACCCTCTCCAGCATTTATTGTTTGTCAACTTTTTGATGATGGCCGCCCCGACTGGTGTGAGGTGGTACCTCATTGCAGTCTTGATTTGCATTACTCCAACAATTAGTGGTCTTGAGCATCTTTTCATGTGCCTATTGGCCATCTGTATGTCTTCTTTGGAGAAATGTCTTTTTAGGTTTTCTGCCCATTTTTTGATTGGGTTGTTTTGATATTAAGCTGTGTGAGCTGTTTGCATATTTTGGAAATGAACTCCTTGTCTATCACATCATTTGCACATATAGTCTCCCAGTCCATAGGCTGTCTTTTTGTTTTGTTGATGGTTTCTCAAAGCTAACTTTTTGATACATCAAGTTGAACATGTTACTCATTTGCTCAAATCCCAATGACTTCACCTGGTACTTAGAGTCACACCTGTGGCATATAGAAGTTCCCAGGGGTCTCAGCAGAGCTGTAGCTGCCGGCCTTCACCGCGGCCAGAGCAACACCAGATATGAGCTGTGTCTGTGACCTACACCACAGCTCATGACAGCAATGGATCCTTAACCCACTGAGCAAGGCCAGGGATCAAACCTGCATTCTTATGGATACTAGTTGGGTTTTGGGAACTCCAAAGCAGAACTTTCTTAAAAAGTCAAGTTCGTGAATCTCTCCTTGATGTAGAAGGCATTTTAGAGACTGTCTATATGCCTGTTCAGGCATGTTTACCCATGTGCGATAGTGCTGGTATGTACTTGGAGGTAAAGCATCTTTATGTCTTATTCCTTTCACCTTCAAAATGAAATTCTATTTGAATGTAGGTTTGCAAGTAATGAGATCTCAACTTCAGACAGAGGAGACAAATGCAGCAGATACCACTGCCTACTTTTCAGTGCATGTGCTATAATGGACAGCCTTGTAGCAGGCCCAAATCAAACACCATTTCCCTCGGAATGGTATTAGATTTTCTGCTATGTTTAATGTTCATTCATTGAATAAAAAAGATTTTATGACTTTTAGAATTAATAAATTGAATTTAGCAGCAAAGCATATTATAGTTGAAAATAAAGTATAGATGTGTTCTTTTTTGTGCAAACCCCATATCAAAGATTCACATTTGCAGTGAACAAACGAAGGCATTTTTCATTTTGCATCAGGATGTTCCAAGGAGCCAAGCAAGGTGTAACCCCACCAGATGAGGGCCTGGGGGCTTCCCCTACTTGTAGGGTTACAGGAATATCATGCTCACCCTCTCTGAGGGATCCTTAGTGACAGAAAGGGCTGGGATGAAACTGAATCACGTGCAGGACCCGGGAAGTCTCCACAGTGACCTCAGAAAGAACCAGACAAAGTGGAGAGTGGCTAGTTTACCACTGCTGGGTATCAAATTACAGAAGATGCTCGCTGCTTCCTGATTCCTTCTCTCTGTTCCTGCATGGGGGCAAGAGGCCTTGAAAGGGAGGGAGAGGAGGATCCCAGAAACCAGATGCCCCTCCGTACACTACACGATGTTGGAGTGTGTGTGGCCAAGGACATAGAATGAACGCACTGTGTTGCTGTAGGGACCCTGTCCAGCCAAGAGCCCCAGAGTCAATATGAAGGATACGGATGGCAGGTCTTGCAATCCGTTTCCACCTCCCATCCTCATCAGTGTCAAATTCTACCTGAGATGACAAGATATTTCAGTTGTTTAAAGCCACCTCAAGAAGGAAGAGGTAAGAGGCATATGCCTCAGAAAATGAGAATTTGAAAGATCGGGGTGGAGGAGAAGCCAGGTCCTGGGGAGGGAGAGTGGAGGGGTGGCTTTGGCAGTGCAGCAGAGCCTCAGGGTCAGGAAGGGGTCGCTGAAATCCCACTGCCTGGCTTTGAATCCTCCACTAGGAGGTGTCCGACACCGAGCGTGCTGTGTGACAGTTCTGCCCCTGAAGGTTCTTCGTATCATAAAAAGGGGCCACGGCATTACCCTCCGCACGGAGTTACTGTGAGGATGAACTCCATTATATATGCAGAGCATTTCAAATAGCCCCGACTTCTAATAAGTGGTCACTTTTAGTATCATGAAAAGAAAAAGTAATCCCCCAAGAAAAGTGAGATAAGGAGTCATCTCAAAACCTGGAGTTAGACTGTTAGGGTTATAGTGTCTCAGTGTAGAAAGCAGTGGAAGGGTGAATATTTTACAAGTTTATTAAAGCGAAAGTGCATTTTCAGAGAGCGAGCACATGCGGGTTAAAAAAAAAAAAAAGGAGGACCCCGACTCACTCTGCAACTGTCTTTATACCCCACAGTGTGGACCTGAGTGGGGACGCAATTATTCCTGCCCCGGCCCCCAATTCCATGCATAAAGGCTGAATGTTGTTTGTTCTTGTATGGGGCATATTTGATCTCCTGATTGGTCCTGGGCAGGGTGCCTTATCTGCATGGGGAACAGGTTATACAGAAACAGGGTGAGGAATGGGCCACACTCCTTCTCTAGCAGGGAGCGAGCAGTCCGGGCTGGTCAGGATGCGGGGAGGGGCATTACAATGCGACATAAGGGGACTTGAAGCCTGTTACAAGACCTGTACTCACAAAGTCCAACCACAAGTAAACAGGAAAGGAGAGGAGAGGAGAGGGTAGGAACAGGAGGAAGGCTTTCCATAACAAGATGAATTTGAAGTGTCAGATGCTTCTGCCTCTTGGGCCAGAATGGGTTGGTTCCTATCTGTCAGTGCAGGGAAGTAGAACAGAACACCACAGTGAGGACGATAAGCTCCAGAGAGCTTGGACTATGCTCTTCTGAGTCATCTGTCACCTTGATGGAGCCCTTTCCTGGTGGAGAGGGGATCTGAGCACTATTGCCTTATTGCTGCAAATATCAGATCCTGTGCCATCCACTTGTTTGAATAATGAGAAGGAATGAAAACTTTTGGCTTTATTAAGGCTATAACCTAAGAACAAGAACGAATGAAAACTTCTGGCTTTACTAAGGCTATAACCCACGATGGTTGCGACGGTTCTAAATTGTATCTAAAAACTTTCTTGTGCTACTTAATCCCGGCAGTGGGGTAGGATTCTCTGTTGAAGCTCTGAGAAAAATGAAAGAGACCATTAAGGCAGTGTTCTTAGCACTTACGAGGAAATGTTCATCAGTTCCTGGTGTGGGAGTGGGGGAGTCACTTCCTGTTATCAGTACTGAAGCTGAGTGGCTACGAAAAGGTTTCTGGATCATATAGCCTCGAGTGTTGAAAGGTAGCATATAAAACTGATTCCTTATTAACATAAACAATGTTAAGCTGCTCAAAAATATTAATGAAAGTGTTCTAACACGAAAAATGAGGATTAGGTCCAGAGGAATGTCGACTCTTAGAAGCACAGATATGGGCACGACTCTCGTACTTGCTCATGAGGGTGAAGTCGTTCCTTTAGGGAGGAAAAGGGGTACCTCAGCGGCCACAGGATCCTTCCAGATTCACTTCCTTAGTTCTGGTACCCTAATGCTAAAGGTTCTGCTGATGAGCCAAAAAAAAAAAAAAAAAGGTACATTTCTACATACAGTGCTGCGACTCTTTTCACCTACGGAGTCACTTACCTGACTCCTTGATTCTGGTGAAGGCTCAGATTTGTACCCAGAAATAGCAGGAAGGCTATTAAATGTGGCATGCCACACAACCGCTGGGTTTCCCAAAAGCCTGTTCGAAACTGGACACTTAAAGACTTGTTAAGAAGGCAGATCTCATGTTAAGTGTTCTTACCACAGTAAAAGGAGGCCTGGGAAAGGCCACTTTCCTCCGTGTACCCCAGCTCTGCTCCCTCTCCTGAGTACATTTCCTTCTTCACAGGGCTTCACTCATCTTTTCCTCTCAAAAGGAAAATTATTAGATATTTTTATATGCTAGAGAAATTATACTTATTTTTATAGCCAGACAGACCAATGAGCACCCTTCGAAAGCCATTCAAGGTCATTTGCCTGAACTTTACTTCCTGGTACAATGAGTTGCTCTCTGTTATTTAATTATATATGTTGAAATATTTTATATTCTGGTCACACGGCAAAACCTCAACCATCTTCCTGTGACTAAAGCCAGTGCTGTTTTTTAGTGTTCTATTTTTACTTAAATATGAAAATGACATTCAGCTTGGGTCATGTTAAATGACGGTTTGCTATTTAAAGAAATAAGCATCCTTGGAGTTCCTGTTGTGGCGCAGCATTAACAAATCCGACTAGAAACCATGAGGTTGCGGGTTCGATCCCTGGCCTCGCCCAGTGGGTTAACGATCTGGTGTTGCCGTGACCTGGGGTGTAGGTCGCAGACGTGGGTCGGATTTGGCGTTGCTGTGGCCCTGGTGTAGTCTGGCAGCTGTAGCTCCGATTAGATCCTTAGCCTGGGAACCTTCATATGCCGTGGGTGTGGCCCTAAAAAGAGAAAGACAACAACAAAAAAAAAAAAGAAAGAAAGAAAAGAAATAAGCATCCTTAAATAAATAATGTACATGAAAAGACAGAAGAAAAGAAATCCATGTCAAAGCAGAATTGTCTTACTTTCTCTCTTTTTAAGGTGTATATAACTCAGCTTTTTGTCAACATTAGTCAAAAGATGAAAATACAAGTATTTTACTCTGAACACATCATGCACTGAGGCATTAAAAAAACATCATTTTTCTTTCTCCACCCCTACACTTGCCTTTACTGACGTGAGGCTCCCCTGAATTTCTGTGAGCTTTTTACAAAGCCAAGTTTGATGCTCTGGGAGCTGTTCCCCACCAGGGTTTGGGGGAAGCCAGTTTGGCGTGTTGGGTGTTCTTCCTCCTTATCCTTCCTCTAGCCATAAGTCTGGGGTGAGGTGTGGAGGGAGCTTGAAGAGAGGGGTGAGTTCACATATTTCATGGCTATTGCCCTGTATCCGATTGCCAGGGCTACCCTCACAAAGCAACGTCATCTGTATGACCTCAACAACACCATTTTATTTTCTCACCATTCTGGGGGCTGGATGTCTGAGAACAAGTACAGGCAGAATGGATTCCTTCACAGGGCTCTCTCCTTGTCTTGTAGGTAGCCTCCTTCTCCCTGTGTCTTCATGTGGCCTACCTCCCATGTGTACATCTGTGTCCTAATTTTCTCTTCTTCTAAAGCCACCATTCCCGTTAGATTAGGATGCATCCTAATGACTACATTTCATTTCATTTTTTATTAAAACATAGTCGATTGACAATGTTGTGCCAATTTCTGCTGTACTGCAAAGTGATTCAGTCATACACATGCACAAACACACACTCTTTTTTTAATATATATTATCTTCCATCGTGGTGCATCCCTGAGATTGGACACAGCTCCCTGTGCTGTACTGCAGGACCTCATTGCTTATCCACGCTAAGTGTAATAGTTTGCATCTTTTAATCCCAAACTTCCAGTCCATTCTCCTCCTTCCCTGCCCTTTGGCCACCACTAGTCTGTTCTCCATGTTCATGAGTCGTTTCTGTTCTGTGGATAGATTCATTTGTGCCATATTTTAGATTCCACATATAAGTGATATCATACTGTATTTGTCTTTCTCTTTCTGACTTACTTCGTTTAGTATGAGAGTCTGTAGTTGTATCCATGTTCCTGCAAGGGGGCATTATTTTGTTTTTTTTTTTTTTAATGCCTGAGTAGTATTCCATTGTATCTATGTGCCACATCTTCTTAATCAGTTCATTTTGGATGGACATTTAGGTTGTTTCCTTATCTTGGCTATTGTGAAAAGTGTCTCTATGATCAGTGGGATTGTTGGATCATATGATGGTTCTATTTTTAGTTTTCTGAGGAAACTGCATACTCTTTTCCATAGTGGCTGCACCAACTTGCGTCCTACCAACATGGAAGGAGGGTTTCCGTTCTCCACACTCTCTCCAGTATTTGTTATTTGTTGACTTGTTAACTAGCAATGACCATTCTGACCAGTGTGACGTGGTACCTCATTGTAGTTTTGATCTGCATTTCTCTAATAATTAGTGACGTTGAGCATCTTTTCATATGCCTACTGGACGTTTGCATGTCTTCTTTAGAGAAATGTGGATTGAGGTCTTCTGCCCGTTTTTCAATTGGGTTTTGTTGTTGTTGCTGTTAAGTTGTATACATTGTTTGTATGTTTTGGAGATTAAATTAAATTTTAACTTAATTACCTTTTGAAAAGTTCTATCTCCAAATGCAGTTGTGCTCTGAGGGTCTGGGGTTGAGGATTTCCATCAGTGAATGTTGGTGGGAGCACAGTTCAGCCCCTAACATCTCCCTTGTCCATAGTCAAGGCTGGTATAGTTGAATGGAATCCCTTTCATGTGGCATCTCTCTTTCTCCTCTGTTCTGTATCCCTCTTCTGCTTTTAAGAGGTTCTGTGATTAGATAGAACCATTCAGATAATCCAGGATAATTCTCTGTTTTACAGTCAACTAATTAGCAACTTTAATTCCATCTACAGCCTTACTTCCATTTAACCATGAAATAAAACAGTCACGGGTTCTGGGATGAAGGCATGTGCAGTTTTGGGGTGGCAGGGGGCATAGGCCTGTCTACCATATGAGCCAAGAACAGAATTCATCCTACCTTTCCACACACGCTCCTTCTTTCCTCAAAAGCTTCTTGGAGCCAAACTCTTGGGAAAAATTTTCTCTTCTTTCTTCCTCTTTTTCCATTCTGCAATGAAGAGAGAACTCCTGCTCCCTCCCCACACAGTGGGGTGAAAGTATGGACACTTCTGCCCCTTCTCCACGCTGGGATAAATTCTCACACAAGCAGGGCTCCGTGAGACATGCCTGAATCAGTACATCCATTTGGCCAGGTTAGTGGAGGCTGGAACCATGGTGTCAAGGGCAGAAACCAGACCTCACATTTCTCCTTTCCCTTAAGTTCATGGATCCATAGCGATGCTAGAGGCATCTTTTCCTCCACCTTCCCATTGTTTTCTTCTTTTACTCTCCACATCCAGCCTGACTGCCACCCTTGTCCTTCTTCACGATAAGTGAGTCAGATTAGACTTGACCTTGACACTCTATCTTCTCTTCAGCGCCAGAGGGGAAAAGTGTCCCACTTTGTCTTCAGATCTGAGTCACATTCTCCAATCCAGTTTTCATCCAGTCTGAAAGGGTCTAGAAAACCTGATTTCTACTTCTGAGCCAGCCTTTAACAGGCTGAGATCCCTTGGGCAAATTAACTTACCTCTTGGCACTTCGATTTCTTCATTAGGAAAAAGAGAGAAAGGCCATCTTGAAGGTCTCTTCCAACTATGAAATCATACAACTCTTGATTAATTTTTTTCACTGCAAAATGAGGATTTGTTATTACTAAGAAATCAAAATTCCCATAAATGCATTTCACTAAATTTTTTTTAAGTTTGCATTCACTATGCCTCCAGCCTGCTGCCTCTTTGAGGAGTAGTGTCATCTGCCACCTTAGTTCATTTTTAATAAATGCGGTCTACTTTACCTGTTCTACTGTGACTGCAAAGTAGAATATACTCCAACTATTTCAGTTCTGAACTTCCTTACTGAGGCTTGGGAACAGAGGGCTAATTGGGGCAAATTGTGCCAGGAACTTCGGCCACATGATACTTGTCCACTAAACTGCCAGCAAAGAGCGCACATTGACTTCACAGCTCCTGTGGATTGAAGGTCACTTTGAAACTGCCCTTGCCAGGAACTGTGACTCACAGATAAAAGATCCTGTGGGTAGTGAACTCTCTCCAGAGTCATCCCATCCCAGAGACAGAATGCTTTTGTAACACCCACATATCTTACATTTTATGCTACAGATGGCATTTTAAGCTTTCAGTTATAAAGAGTCATTGTCAAGCTCAGAGGTCAGAGGCACTGAATAAAACACGTATCAAGTTAATGGGAACTACTGTTTGAAATACTTTCCCACTTTAGTAAATTCTCTGAGACCGGTAAGAGCCTGTAACAGGTCCAATGGAACGACCTTTTTAAACCACCAAAAACCTCATTTACACACTCTTTGTGACAGACCCTTTAGTTCAAGACTTCTTTGAGCAATTGCTTTCTTTGTACTAAGCTTCAGAGCACACACTCTATCAAAGCAATTTAAAAGGTCTATCATTTTTGAAGAAAACAGAATGCAGAACACTCTCTACTGACCTCATGGTCAATATTCTGCCTGAAAAAGGCAGATGCTTATCAATGAGATGCAAGTGTTCTTCTTTTAGGAGCTTAAGGAACAGAGCTGTTTATCCTAATTTTATCCAGGCACCAGGATCCCATCTGTGCATTTCCTGATAACAGTGGAGAACGGTTGCATAAAAACAATGGGATGATGGAGATTGGATTAAGATGGCGGCATAGAAGGACTGGAGCTAAACTTCTCTCCCGAAAAACAGCAAAACTACAAACAAATGCCGAGCAGCCTTCAACCAACTGGACTGTAAACTTCCAAAAAAGATATTCTACTCCAGAAGACAAAGAGGAGACCATATCAAGAGGTAGGAGGGGCGATTACGCGATAGAAGCAACCCCCTACCTCCCGGGTGGGAAGCCCCACAGACTGGAAAGTAACTGCATCACAGAGACTTAGCTACAGGACTGAGAGTTCTGAGCCCCATGTCAAAACCCAACGCCTGGGGATCGGGCACAGGGAGAAAGAGCCCCCAGAGCATCTGGCATTGAAGGCCAGCGGGGCTTGTGTGCAGGAGCTCCACAGGACTGGGGGAAACAGAGACCCCACTCTTGAAAGGCACACACAGACTTTCACGTGCACTGGGTCCCAGGGCAAAGCAGTCTCCATAGGAATCTGGGTGGACCTTACTGCAATTCTTGGAGGATCTCCTGGGAAAATAGGGGTGACTGTGGCTTGTTGTGGGGGAAGGACACTGGAGGTGAAGCTCTCGGGAACATTCATTAGCCTGCATTTCTCTGGAGGGGGCC
>PVHT020000080.1:19691267-19712437 GCA_004024745.2 Catagonus wagneri
CCCAACCAAAAGACATAGACTAGCTGAATGGATACAAAAACAAGAAAACAACCAATGGATCACTGAAGAAATCAAAGAGGAAATTAAAAAATACCTAGAAGCAAATGACAACAAAGACACGACACTCCAAAACCTCTGGGATGCAGCAAAAGCAGTGCTAAGAGGAAAGTATATAGCAATACAAGCCAACCTCAGGAAACAAGAAAAAGCTCAAATAAACAACCTAATTTTACATCCAAAGCAGCTAGAGAGGGAAGAAGCCAGGTCTGGGAAACAACCTACATGCCCACCGACAGAGGAGTGGATAGGGAAGATATGGTACATACACATAATGGAATATTACTCAGCCATTAAAAGGAACGGAATAACATTTATAGCAACATGGATGAACCTAGAAATTATCATTTGAAGTGGAACCAGTCAGACAATTAGACAGCAACACCCAATGCTACCGCTTACATGTGGAAACTAAAGAGACACAATGAACTTCTTTGAAGAATAGACAATGACTCAAAGATTTTGGAAAACTTTGGTTTTTCAAATAAGACAATCTGGGGGGTGGGGGGATGCACTGTGGGTTTGGGACACAAAATCTATCGTATTGACTTATGATCTTTGTACACCTATAACTGAAATAAAATTCATTGTTAATATGAAAAAAAAAATTGAACATTGGGCAATGAAGGGACCCATAAATTTAGCTGACAATGATTTGAAAAAAAAAAAAAAAACAATGGGATGATTCTCAATTTCACTTCTCCTCCCCCATTGCTCCCTCATGAACATGTTTGAACTTGCCTTTCTTTTTCATATTGTTGACATGATGTATTTTCTGGGCGAAGCTTAAAAGTTGATGAGTGCTCAGCAAGGGCCTTCTTTTGCACATCAAATCCTTTTCCATAAAAGTCTATCCCATAACTTTCTGCTTTAACTCTATACCACAAACTCTGCATGATGTTCAGTAAAGGCAGGCTGAAGATAGATACTCTGAAATATTTCCTGACCCTTTGCCAGGGTTATAGTCTCTTGTATCTGGTTGTTCTAGTTCATTTTTAATTTCATTTGGCTCCTGAATTTATTCCTGCCTTCTCCTGTCCCCAAAACTTCATTTTTGCTCTTGCCTTCCCTGTTTGATGCTCCATGATCCTTACCTCTGGCTTAGCTTTATATTTCTGGGAACTTTTTTTCTGGATGTAACTTTTTGTAGAACCACTTATCCCAGCTTCAGTACTTTGGGATCAAAGTCTTGGTCATGGTTCCTTTGGCTAGTCAATTAACTATCTTCTCAGCATGTTGAGGAGATAGATTTCACAGTAACTGTGTGTGTAGAAGAATGATCCCCTGTGTGCCGTATATATTCTGGGGAACCACCCTCCTGATCTCTTCACACCTCCTCTTTGCTTGTATCAGCCAGCTTTGAAGGCTCCATTGACGCAGGGCATGATGAGAGTCTTACTGGAGCCCGGCATTTATGTCTGGGCTAAAGAATCACAGCCAAGTTTTCTCCTTACCTCGATACCTAATGCATTACTGCCATGGATGCAATGGGCCACTGATAGCTCAGCATTGATTTCTGTCCTCAGGCTGACTGAGGTTGCCTTACCCAGATTATGCTTCTGCCATAGGGCCATCCTATGAACGGTTGATTTGTAGATTCAAGGGCCAGCTTCCTTGCCCAGGACTGAAACAACTCTAATGGTCCATCCCAGGGAGTTCCCTTGTGGCGCAGTGGGTTGAGGAGCCAGCATTGTTACTGCAGTGGCTTGGGTGGCCATTGTGGTGCAGGTTCTGTCCCTGGCCCCAAACTTCCACACAACGTGGGTGTGGCCAAAACAAATTTTATTAATTAAAACTTAAGTAAATAAAGTCCATCCCAAGCTTCAACTCACCCCTTAGCCTCCCCTGTTCCTGTATTACATTCTAGCCTCTCCCTCAGCCCAACTCTGTTTCCTTTGCTCCCTCATAGGTACTTTTCCCTCTGATGAGCACTCTCTAATGAAACCAGCACACAAATCTCTTTATTGGAGTTGGTTCCTGAGATGATGGTGATCTTCTCTTACAATTTAACATTAATTTGGGCTCCAAGGCCATGTTTCTCAAAACAGCCATTTCAACAGGTCATGTATCTTCTGTGCCTTCATATGTTAGTGTCATAACAAGGATCTGGTATCATCACAAACATGAGCAACACGTGTTGATAAGCAAAAATGAGTGGAAAACAGCTGTATTTACATGCTTTAAATAATATTGAGACTACAACAGAGTATATAAATGGCTGCATAGTGCCTTGAATGTTGAAGTTACTCGATACAAATCCTTGCCTTGTGAATGGGTCTGAATAGACAACCACTTAAAATGTAAGAATCTTCATTTTTCCGTAAAAAATTGTGAGGAAGAAAAGGCTTCACAACAGAAGTGAAGTTGGTATACAGATTAATTATCTCTAACTTATTTTTAAACTTCACACCACCCTTTTGAGAATCCACGTGTGCTTTGAGAGCAAGGGTAGGGATTCAGGTATAGAAAATTTTCAAGACAATGGTTTAGTGCTCTCTTAATTTTATAAATTTTAAAATAGAATATAAATATTGTAGAACCCTATCCCCCTCCAGAGTTAAAGCTGCCTTCTAATGATGACTGTGGATGGAAAGAGTTCAGTTTCTCTATCTGTAAAATGGAGATAAGAATATTTACCTTCCTCATCAGGGCATCGAGATGATGAATTTTGTAATGTGCATAATGTGCTTTGAAGATGAAAAGCTTCATATAAATGCTGTGTTATGATTGTGCATAAATTTATTAGGTATCACAGGTGCATAATTCTGAAGAATACATTCGAGGTAAAATTCATTATGAACAATCTCTGAGGTTGTAAACTTGAATTAAATATAACGATAAAAGACAACCTTCCAAACATTAAACACAGAAGGTAATGATTTTGTTCAGATTTCCATGTATATAGGTTGGTTTTATTTTACGATTAGACAATAAGCTAAATAGGCATAAATTGAAATTTAAAAATCATGTGAAGTACAGCTTTCAAAGCTTTATCCATTCTTGTTGGGATTCTCAATTATAGGAATTTAACAAAAGAATGCTTCCTTTCATTTATTTTGTGACTTTGGGAATGGATTGGTACAGCATTAAGGTTTCATTTCAACTCATTAACCATAAAATTTTGGCTAAAAGGCATATGTTTATAATATTCTTGATCCTTTAATGGTCTCCTCATAGCTAAAAAAAAAAAAAAAAAAGGTATATTTTCATTCAATATACTCCTCCTGCCTCAGGAAAATAAATCCTATTACTATGGTGAAGGCCTTGTTGAAACTCTCTTGGGTTCATAATCAAAGTAACTCGTGTGTTTCCTGACTGTGCTATAGTAATGTATTTCAAGGAGAGATAAGAGGTGCATTTTTGCTTAACCTGTGACATGTGGCATTTTATTCCCAGGCAGCTATCTGCTTGGAATATTGTCTGCTTCTCCTTGGCTGGGAGCACAAATCCAGAGCGAGGGGGCTCAGCCTGAAGTTTAAGATCAAGCATTATGACTCTGGCTTATTCCACCATTTCTGTGCTGAGGCTGGGGCTTGCCTCTCGTCCGTCCAGAGAGGGTCAGACAGTCTTGGGGGAAGAAAGATTTATATCTTGGAGTTCCCATCATGGCTCAGTGGTTAATGAATCTGACTAACAACCACGAGGATGCGTATTTGATCCCTGGCCTCCACTTAGTGGGTTAAGGATCTGGCATTGCCGTGAGCTGTGGTGTAGGTTGCAGACATGGTTCGGATCCTGTGTTGCTGTGGGGCAGGCTGGCAACCACAGCTCCTTTCAACCCCTAGCCTGGGAATCTCCATATGTCATGGATGCAGCCCTAAAAAAAAGCAAAAAAAAAAGATTTATGTCTTTTTTGACTCCTTTTTAGCTGTTTTAAGTGCAGGTACCTGGGGAGGTGGGGCGGTCTATTCTAGCCGGGGAAGAAATGCCTCATTGCAGATCACTGCAGAAGCTACCCTCTCCCCTTCTGCTATTTCATTTCACTTCTGGAAGGAATTGCCATCATTTGTAACCAATCCCTAGTCAGGAGGACGTTCAGGCCAGTGATGCATATAGCTAACAGTGAAAAATAGTGTTCTCCCTTTTTAAGAGTAGCATTAATTTGTTTTAAGGGTGAGGGCTGCTAGCACAGTAGATGAAGGCCAGTCCTTCTATGTCTTCACCTGCTCGACAGGATTAATTCCTCTGTCTCCTCCATCATTAAACTTCCCCTTTCTGTTAGACTGGCACCGGTAGGATTGAGAGTCCAATAGGCTCAACGTAAGGCTTGAACACTGATTAATTGTTATGGAACCACTTGTGTTGCAGATCAATATTGTCTGTCTTGTTCATCATAAAACCAGCATGTTTGAGTGTCACTCACCTTATAACAAACACCTTCTCTTGATGGCACAGACCCGTCCTCCTTTGCTGCTCCTCTTTATTGCACAGCTCCTCACATTGTCGTCTTACTTGTTGATGCCTCATCCCATTGACTTTTGCACCTTCTCAAATCAAGCATCACCTCAACACTCCAGTAGCAAATCTGTTATTAAGGACACCGGTATTATCCATGCTGCCCATCGGGGGCGCAGTTCTTAGTCTTCACCTCACTTAGTATCTTATCCACATTCGATACCATTCTCTATTCCTTGAAAATTTTGCATAGTGAAATGAGGATGAGACTGAGATTTCTGCAGGTCTGTAAAATTTCTGTTGATGTGTCTTACTCATTGTTTTGTAATAATGATGAACGTGACTGGTTCAGAGCTTAAAGAAAATATTTGAAGATGCCTACAAAAATGTCAAACCATGAAATAATGTTTTTTATGAAATCATGTTGGTTAAGGCACAGCTATTTGATTTATATTATGGAAATAAATAAAATGCATCCAAAAATATGACTGTTGGATGCAGTGTGTAAAACAACTAGAAAATTTCTTATCTTTGTGTTTGTGGAGCCATGAAATGTCTGATTGTCTAGATAGATAAAAATAAAAATTTAAGTTTGTCTCAAGTAGGACAAAATATGCAATGAATCTCCCTTCAACATAGGATATATTAAAGTTTTTTGCCAAAAGGGAAATCATTTGACATTTTAAACATTTGGACCAGAAGACATTAAAATTACGAGTTAGCTGAAAGAATGAATACATTATAGAAAAACTGCGCCTTGAAAAGCCTGGAAGAATTCAAGAAATCAAAATTATTGGCTTTACTAAGCACAAAGGTTATTTTTGCAATGGTGCCTCTAATTAGTTCCTATTATTGCAAATCTAGCCAAGGGATTTGTGCAAAGTCATCATATTTAAAGTTGCTACATGGCTTAAATGAAAAACCCAGTCTTGAATAATGAGATAGACTAACCTCTAGGAGACTTGTGTAATCCAGATGTGACTGGCCCTAGCAGTCAGTGTCTCTTCTCTCTACTCTCATCTTAAAGGTGGCTTTGGACTTCAGAGCAGTTTGAAAGCCAGATTCAAGTTGATATGCGTTCAGAAGTGGCAGTATTTTCCTCAAGGTTCCACGGGACAGGACATGAGGAAGAGAAGTCTTTGTATCATCTCCCACAGCAGAACTTAGTAAAATCTTTTAAATGTCTCTGTGGTTTCCCAGAAAGTGTCTGTGCCTTGCCAGTAACCTCATTTCTTCTCTGTCTCCCTCCCAGCCTAAGGATCTCAAAGCTCTTCGCTGATTTTGCTCTTTCCCTCAACTCTGAGAACAAATGCCCAGTGGTAGCCAAAAAAATGGCACCTGGCTCCCTACTCTTCCTCAGGCACACCCTCTCAAGGCTTTGTTGCCTCCTCAAGGGCCTCTTGAAGTTTCCAGAAATGACAGTCTACTTACACTATAACATTACACCGCTGAAGAGTTGCTGTTAAATGGCTGACATGGTAAATGCTTAGTTAGAAACTGGGCTTACTTCAACGAAAAAGACTCAGTAAGTTAACAAACTTTCAGCATTGCCATGAGGGGGCTCTGCACTGGAGGTGTGGAGTAAGTTTCCGTGGGACCTTGTTCATGAGAATAATCTTGACTTAATACCACCCTCTGATTATAATATTCAGATTTTACATTTGCGTTTTCATCCACTTTCTCCCTTCCAATGTGTGTTTCCCTCTCACTTTCCTGAGAATGCCTTCTTTTACTATGCAGAGATAAAATAAACACCAATGGTGTGGATAGGTAATTATTTTTCTAAAGAAAAAGTATTAAGACCTTTATTTAAATGACAATGATCAGGGATTTTGCTGGCTGCTCAGTGGGTTAAGGATCTGGTGTTGTCACAGCTGTGGCTCGGGTAACTTCCACGGCACGGGTTTGATCCCTGGCCCAGGAACTTCCACATGCCATGGACATGGCCAAAAAAGTAACAATAATAAAATGACAATGATCATTTTGCTAGGTGTCTTCCTTGGGCTTCTCCTAATCAATTTTCTTATTTGATTCTATCTCACCTTCTACTGATCTTTATATTTTCCCTTTGGTTTCAACTAAGCAAGAAAAGAGTCCCGGAACTGAGGAATTACTTATAGAGTTGAGAGAAATACACTGATGGAAAAGGGAAGAACATTAGAAGACTGATTTTTGAAATTTTGTTTCCTTATACTCAGTAGTCAACAATTCTCATTTTCTGGGTTATGTCCGCATTCTAGTCACCTTTTACCTGTTTTGTTCTTGTTTGTTTCATTTTTCATTGCCATATCTCTTCCTATTTCATTATTCACCTATGGACTTAAGTAAAACTCCTGTTTGAAGTCCAACAGTGCTGTTTAGTTTCCTAAAGGAACTGATGTTTAAACCTAATGTATGTGACTCTAGACTCTGCTTTCTAGAACACTTCTCAAATATTATGAAAACCTTGAGGTTTTCCTTCATAACCTTCTAAGAATTTATTCTAAGGAAATTAGCATGTAGAAGTTTATGGGGACACAGCAGGACATAGTTTTTTTAAGAGATTAGGCTTTCGTATATAACATCCTGGATTTTTCATCTTAAAGTTTAGTTATTCTGTAACTTTGTGGCTGTTGCACTTGACCCTTGAACGACACAAGGAGTCTGAACTGCTGGCATCCACTTACATGCAAATTTTTTTCAATAGTGAACGCTGCAGTACTACGCCATCTCTTTTGTTGTCTTAAATGTGAAAGATTAGAAATAAAAGTGATCTTTGAAACCCAACTGAACCTTTTTTGTTGGGAGCAGACACCCAGATAGTTTAGTGATTGGACATTGTCTAGAGAGCAGTTAAGACTCAGCCCAAGTCTTGACTGCTGGGCCTTCACCCGGCCTGGCTCCATTCCAGAACACTTATTAGCTTCCTTGCTTAGGCTCTATTTTGTTCATCAGCATGTTCTAGGGAGCAAGTGTTTAACTTTTTGGTTTCACCACTCCCTTTGTCCTTATTCTTTCCTCAGTTATTTCACATTTATTTTGCCTCTCTTTTGTCACCCTATGGTCTCTTTCTGATTTTATCACTTCACATTTACTTATCATGATATGAATGAGAGAATGCAATTACAGAAGAACAATTAGGAATGAATTATTTATTAAATATAAACAGTGAGAGAGGAATAATAAGAGAACTTGAGGGAAGTGAGAAAACTAAAAAGCCCTGATTATCAACCACATGAAGATCTTACAACAGGAAAGCCTATCCCTATTCATGTATTATAATAAACATTATTACATCTTTTGTTCTACTGAAAATGTTAACAGTAAATGAAATTATATTCAAACTGTGAAACTTTAAATATTTTTATTAATAATGTAAAATACATGTAAAAATCCAAATAGTAAGACTATTTTATATATGCTTTTAAAAATATTTATTATATTATGAATCATTAATTTCCATTAAATGGGAAAAATCAATTGAACTTGAAAATAAAATTATTTAAATATAAATTTTAATTTACATTCTTTAAAATATTTTAATAAAGTATAGTTATTTCCTATTGAAATGTTCAATGTCCATCCAGTCGTAAGACAAGAATCATTGTCAGGACACACGTTCTATCTAGGCCTATACTTTACAAATCTAAGAGAATTCTAGTTCTTTAAAGAGTAGAATGTTCCCCAGCTGCCATACGCAGTGTTGCAAATACCTTGCTAATTTGTGAGGACCTTAGGAACAGATAGAGAAACAAGAAAATGACTCCAACCACAACTGGGACATGACGCATCAGACTGCTAAAAAACTGCTGAATTGCTGCTAAGAATTTTTTTCCTCTAACCTAAATACTCTGCTGCCTAGATCCTCCTGGCACTCTGAAATAGCACTGCTCACAAACATTCTGGAGAATGGTTGCCTTTTATTTTAAAGATGGAGGGCAAGAGTATGGAGGAATGATTTCTTAGAATCTGAAGAATGTTATCAGAGAAGCCAATATTTGGAACACACTGCATGGCGGAGGTCTGTTCTTTAGTTGTGTGTGTGTGTGTGTGTGTGTCTGTCTGTGGGGTCTCCAGAGCACAGGAATCAGAACAAGAAATCATTTCTCCTAAGTCATACTGTGGCACTGCTGACTTAGTCTTTTTTCTTTAAATGAGTATTGACCACAGATATTAGTTGGATTTGCCTAGTGGGCTTATGTTCATAAACTGTGATTAGTAGCATTCTTTTTACATTATAAAGTCTCAACAAAAGATATATACATTGAAAACTATTGTAGAAAAATCTACATATATAAACAAATATAAATCTATGTAAATAGGCCTGAACAAAATTTATTACTTAAGAGTAGGTTTGGCTGAAAGCGAGAGAAAAGCCAAAATAACAGTGAGTTAAAGAAGATGAAGTTAATTTATCTCTCACACAAACAGCTCCAGGGTCGATCTGGCTGCTGTGCTCCAGGAAGTCTCCAGAAACCCAGGATCTTTCCAGCTCGCCACCCTGCCATAGCAACGTGCAGCCTCTTGACCCTACAGTCCAAGACGGTGCAGCCATACCCCAGGGAGCCGGATGAAGGGCACTCTGAAGAGTGGACAAAGACAGGGGCACCAACTGACTCTTAAGAAAGTTTTCCAACAGCTGCCATGAGACACTTGTGCTTAAACTCCATTGGCCAGAATTAGTCACATGGCCATGCCTAACTGCAAGGAAAGACTGTTATGGCAGCAAGAATTCCTCCAAGGATAGAAGAAAGGAAAAACAGCTACTGAGGGACAATAGCCACTTTTGTCACTCTTACTTTACTTATGTCGATTGTTAATAACATATAAAACCTAACACTACAGAATAGTTTGATTCTTTTTTTCTAGGATACTTTAAAGCCCTTTCCTAAAAATATCTAAAATCTTAACCCCATGTACTTTCTCTTCTGTCTTCAGCCTGCTCACTCCACTTCGTGCAGTTATTTTAATTCCATGTCCAGGCCAGTTTATTCTGAAGTAGCCAGTTTCCACACTAATTAATATACTAACTGTACAGAACTTACTTTCTACATGCACAGTTGTGTTAAGTTCACTCGGTAAGTATCCCAACCGCACTTCTACTGTTCTATTCCATTTCATGAAAGTATTAAACCTTGAGGTAGAACACTGTGATGCCTTCTGCAAACGGCATACCTGCTAATACTTTCTGGCATTGTGGTGGCAGAGATTGAAGAGTGTGCCCTGACTTCAGGCATAAACTGTAATATCTAGTTCAATTATTGTCTGAAAGATTTTTCTATCACTAGATGTCCTTCACTAGTTTAGTTCTTATAATTCTTTAGTAAATACATCCACCCCAAACAAGCACAGCTTTAAGAGTTAGGTTAAAATTATTACTGTTTGATTCTTTTTTGGATTTTACTACTTTTATTAACACATTACATTTATTTCTTTAATTATGCTTGGTTATTGCTGGTGGACTTTATGCTTCATTTTCTAGATTCTAAATCAGATATCAGAAAATTATGTGACTAACACAGTACTTGAATCTTAGGAGTTCAAAATATATATTTAACTTATTAATTAATAAGTTATACTGTGTTGCATTAACAACAAAATAATCATATTCTGTTTGAAAGAAGAAAAGTTTTTATTTCAAAAAATCTTTATCTGTTTTTAGCAAATCGAGAAGAAGCAAATCAGACAATTGGACTGAAATGCCATAACCATTAACTATACTTGAAAATAATAATCAATCATCTCTTTCTTCCAACCTCTACTCAAAATGGTAAAAGAATTTAACAGAAGTAGGGAAAGTATAAATTCAGGTAAAATGCTAGAATTTAAATTCAATAGAGGCAAAAATGATAATCCCTAAAAATCTTCAAGAGGATAATATAGATCCATCCTTTTGAAGTAGACATTTTGCTTTGAAATATCTCAAGAAGTTAGAAGTTAGTCTCTTCTGGCTCTGTGGTTCTCCTGAAGATATCCAGAAACACAGTTTTATATCTAGTCCACTGGAGGATAGTTGAGAAAAGAAGGAGCCCTAAATGTCTGGTGGCTGTTAATAGTTTGGCAGTTAACAAGTTACGTCAGTTACCAAGATCGCTTTTCCCCGCAGAGAGTGATATAAATGTTTCCGCTTAACCATTCTATTGTTAAATACTCCATCCTATCTGTTGTCCTCAAACTCCTCAGCCACATTTACTGCAAGTACATTTTGGCAAAGGGTAGAGGCAATAATTTGATATGCCTGCAAAACTTGAGCTAACCTTAGAGCTGCCATGCTAAAGTGCATCTGTCGCATGGATGAAGTTTAAAGTAGATCTCTATTTTTGCCTTATTTCCTTGGTTTATGAAGCCTCGAATTTCTGTTGTTCAGCTACAAGGAGTTTATGGTTATGTAAATAAGTATGTATAAAGGAATGTAACAGTTAACTTTGGGCTGGGACGAGTCAAGAAATTTACACACTAACTGCTCTTGCATACGCTTTTAATACATAGATTTAGGGAATAAAGTGTGGGGATAATTTATTTCCTCAATTGCTATAAAAAACTGTCCAAAGAGCAGTATTGATATTTATTTTTATTTCCTTGAGAAATTAAAATTCAGATGATCAGATTTCCTCTCCCCAATTTATCTGGACTCAGTAACCCTACAAATTTACTTCTTATTCATAGTTAATCATATAAAAATATCTAAAAAGTTTTTATTAAACATGAATTCTACTCAAGCTATTATACTTTTCAATAATCTAATTGTATGTATCCCTTGATTTGTCTGAAATAATGAGAAAATGATTTGCTTTTCTTTGCTCACAAAAGGCTCTTGGAAAAATTATTAATATTCTGTGAGTGACAGAATATTTGCCATGAAATAAGTTTTTGATTCTAATAAGAACAACACAAAGAACTGTTTAATCCTCAAATGGTTTTCAAAGCATTTGTTGATTAATATTAGTTTTGAGGACAATATCTATTAAAGGTGGTTGCTGATATATTAGAGAATATATATTTGTATATTAGAGAATATATATTTCTATATGTGTATACTTATTAAAGGCATAGAGTGTTTTAAATTTTGATTTATTAATGTGATATATATTTACCATAATTTAAGTGCTAATTTTTTTTGGCAGTTTTAAATTTATTTAATTTTTTATTATAATTGGTTTACAATGTTCTGTCAATTTCTGTTGTACAGCAAAGCAACCCAGTCATATATATATGTGTGTGTGTGTGTGTGTGTGTGTGTGTGTGTATATATATAAATACATATATATATATATTCTTTTTCTCACGTTATTCTACATCATGTTCCATCACAAGTGATTAGATATATAGTTCCTTGTTCTATACAGCAGGATCTCATTGCCCATCCACTCCAAATGCAACAGTTTTCATCTACTAACTTCAGACTCGCAGTCCATCCCACTCCCCACCCCTCCCCTCCAGCAAACATGAGTCTGTCCTACATGTCCATGATCTTTTCTGTTTTGTAGATAGATCATTTGTGCCATATTTCAGACTCCACGTATAAGTGATATCATATGGTATCTGTCTCTTTCTGACTTACTACACTCAGTATGAGGGTCTCTAGTTCCATCTAAGTTGCTGCAAATGGCCTTATTTTGTACTTTTTTATGCTGAGTAGTATTCCATTGTATACATATACCACATCTTCGTAATCCATTCATCTGTTGATAGGCATTTAGGTTGTTCCATGTCTTGGCTATTGTGAATAGTGCTGTGATGAACATACAAGTGCATGTACCTTTTTCAAGGAAATTTTTGTCTGGATATGTGCCCAGGAATGGGATTGCTGGGTCATATGATAGTTCTGTATTTAGTTTTGTGAGGTATTTCCATACTGCTTTCCGTAGTGGTTGTACCAATTTACATTCCCACCATTAGTGTAGGAGGGTTCCCTTTTCTCCACCTCCTCTCCAGCATTTGTTATTTGTTGGCTTGTTAATGATGGCTAATCTAACTGGTGTGAGGTGGTACCACATTATAGTTTTGATTTGCATTTCTCTAATATTTGGTGATATTGAGCATTTCTTTCATGTGTCTGCTGACCATATGTATGTCTTCTTTTGGGAAATGTCTATTCGGTCTTCTGCCCATTTTTCAATTGGATTGTTCATTTTTTTGTTATTGAGTTGATGAGTTGTTTGTAGATTTTGGAGGTTAAACCTGTGTCAGTTGAGTCATTTGCAAAAATTTTCTTCCATTCTGTGGGTTGCCTTTTTGTTTTTTTAATGGTTTCCTTTGCTGTGCATTTGAGTTTAGTTAGGTCCCATATGTTTATTTGTGTCTTTATTTTAGGAGGTTTAGGATCAAACAAGATGTTGCTGTGATTTATATCAAAGATCACTCTGCCTGTGTTTTTCTGTAGGATTTTTATAATCTCTGGACTTACATTTAAGTCTTTAATCCATTTTTGTGTTTTGTGTTAGATAATCTTTATTTTTGTGTATTGTGTTAGATAATGTTCTAATTTGATCCTCTTACATGCAGCTGTCCCATTTTCCCAGCATCACTTATTAAAGAGGCTATATTTCCTCCACTGTATGTTCTTGCCCTGTTGTCATAGATGTTGGGTTTATTTCTGGACTTGCTGTCCTATTCCATTACTCTATATTTCTGTTTTTGTGCTAGTACCATACTGTTTTGATGACCTAACTTGATAGTAGAGTCTGAAGTCTGGGAGCCGGCTTCCTCCAGTTCCACTTTTTTCTTTTCAGTAGTGCTTTGGCTATTCGAGTTCTTTTGTGTTTCCGTAAAAATTTTAAAATATTTTCTTCTAGTTCTATAAAGAATGTCATTGGTAATTTGATAGGGATTGCATTGAATTTGTAGATTTTCTTGGGTAGCATTGTCATTTTGACCATATTGATTCTTCCAATCCAACAGCATGGTATATTTCTCCATCTGTTTGTATCTTTTTTTATTTCTTTCATCAGTGTCTTACAGTTTTCCTAGCGCAGGTCTTTTGTCTCTTTAGGTAGGGTTTGTTCCTAGATATTTTATTCTTTTTGATGCAGTGGTAAATGGGATTGCTTCCCTAATTTCTCTTTCTGATCTTTCGTTGTTAGTGTATGGAAATACAATTGATTTCTGTGTGTTAATTTTGTATCCTGCGACTTTACCAAATTCATTGATGAGCTCTAATAGTTTTCTGGTAGTGTCTTTAGGTTTTTCTAGGTATAGAATCATGTAATCTGCTAACAGTGATAGTTTTACTTCTTCTTTTCCTATTTGGATTCCTTTTATTTCTTTTTCTTGTCTGATCGCCATGGCTAGGACTTCCAAGACTATGCTGAATAACACTGGTGAAAGAGGACAATCTTGTCTTGTTCCTGATCTTAGTGTAAATGCTTTCAGTTTTTCACCTTTGATGATGATATTAGCTGTGGTTTTGTCATAATTTTTTTTTCTTATAGAGGTAGTTCCCCTCTATGCCCACTCTTTGGAGAGTTTTTATCAGGAATTGGTGTTGAATTTTGTGAAAAGCTTTTTTCTGTATCTATTGATATGATCATATGGTTTTTATTTTTTAGTTTGTTGATGTGCTGTATCACATCGATAGATTTGCAGATATTGAAGAATACTTGCATTCCTGGGATAAATCCTACTTAATCATTGTGTATGATCTTTTTAATGTATATTTGTATGCAGTTTACTAATATTTTGTTGAGGATTTTTGCATCTATGTTCATCATGATATTGGCCTGTAATTTCTGTTTTTTGTGGTGTCTTTATCTGGTTTTCTTATCAGGGTAATGGTGGCTTCATAAAATGAGCTTGGGAGTGGTCCTTCCTCCACAATTTTCTGGAAAAATTTCAGAAGAAGAGGTGTTAACTCTTCTCTGAATGTTTGGTAGAACTCAGCTGTGAAGCCATCAGGTCTTGGACCTTGGTTTTTTGGAATAAGTGCTTATTATCATTTAAAGTTTTATGCATTTTTTTCAATCTTAATGTTTTAATTTAGAGAGGGTTTCACTTTAAGCTTCTTAAAATTATGACTTATAGTCTTTCTGAGTTATCTGGTATTCAGTGAAGAAGCTGGAACAAAAGTGGGCTCAATCATCCTTAAAGTCATATGAGTATTAGAATTGTTATAAAAGCAAAGTCAATTACAGGCATGATTGATTGATAACAATGTACCATAAGGCAGGTTAGCTGAAGAGATTAGCATTCAGCTTTTCAAAAGACTTATAAAAGAAAGTCTCAGGCATACAACTTATAATCAATGTCAAAATTTATCCAAATCTGTCAGTTGAGTTTGCTGTTATGTTCTCAGAACAGTTGAGAAATGTAATTAATAAAAAGTGGCAGAACAGTGCCACTGCCATGTTAATTTGCAACAACCTTGAGGAAAAGGCTGCTATGTGCAGAGGAAGGAGGTGATGTTACCACCTTGGCTTTGTGACTCAGCCCCACATCCTCACCTGTACCAACTGGGCTTCTCAATCTTGAATTTTAGAGGTAAGAAGAATGACACCAAAAGAGAAAGACTTACAGGAAAGAGAAAGAGTTACAAGGAATCTAAATAAACAGAAGCAAAATGTCTAGGAGGTATCCAAAACAAGGAGGTCATTTCAAATAACTCTATGGAAGCCTTATAAAAAAAGATGTTGTTACGTTCATATTTTCATTTAGAAAAAAAAAGTGTTCTCTGATATGGGGAGAGTTTGTTAGAAAAATTTATCAAATATTCATTTACTCAAAGTAATGGAACTCAAAGGGAATTGAAAAACTGGGTGAAATTTAAAGACTTCATTTTTTTTAAGAGACAATTTTAAGTAAGGTGCATAAATGTGAAAAGGAACTATTAGAATAACCAAAAAATGAGATTAAAGAATGTCTGTAGATGTGTCTGTGAAGTTAGTTCTGGAATTTAAACAAAGCTTCAGGAGGCAAAACTTGGAGAATTTCTAATCAGGAGACTGCTGGCAGCTAGATCTGCCTCTCTTCTCTCTTTCCCATCTTTCTCCGTCTCTTTCCCCTCTTCCTTCTTCCCCTCCTTGTTCCTGTCTCCTTCCTCCCACAGTTCTCAGCTGCTGGTAAAGTAGCTGCTCTCTAGTCAGTTGGTGAGTCAGTCAAGAACGTATCAGGCTTATGGAAGCAAGCCTTCTTCTGACCAGGAATGGTGCCACTTCTGCCATTCTTCACCTTCAAAAAAAGGTTTTTTTTTAAAATATTTTTATTAAAGTTGTTTTAAAATATTATGTTAAGGAGTTCCCATTGTGGCTCAATGGAAACAAATCAGGCTAGTATCCATGAGGAGGCAGGCTTGATCCCTGGCCTCACTCAGTGAGTTGGGGATTCAGCATTGCCATGAGCTGTGGTGTAGGTTGCAGGTGTGGCTCAAATCCTGTGTTGCTGTGGCTGTGGTAGCCAGCGGCTACAGCTGCGATTAGACCCCTAGCCTGGGAACCTCCATATGCTGCAGGTGCGGCCCTAAAAAATAAATAAAATATAATAAAATAAAATAAAATAACATAAATAAAATGTTAATTTCTGCTGTACAGCAAAGTTGTTCATATATAAGATCTCTCTATATATATTCTTTTCCACAGTCTTTTCCATTATGGTTTATTACAGGATATTGAAAATAGTTTCCTATGCTATATGGTAGGACCTTGTTGTTTATCCATCCTCTGTATACTAGTTTGCATCCTCTAAATCCAAACTCCCTGTCCATCCTTCCCACACCGCCTCCTACTTAGCCACCACCAAGTCCATTCACTCTGTCTACAAGTCTGTTTCTAAAAAACCAATGTAGTTTCAAACCTTTGTTACAATAGCTAAAACTAACATTTAACTTGCTTAATTACAAACCTCTTGACATTTATGGTGGCTGGTTTTACCTTTTTATTAGTTTCAGCACATATGTGAAGGAATGAGTTTATCTGCTAACAAGACACAAGCTTCCAAATAATTGGTAGCAAGATTTAAAAGTCTAATGTAGAGGATTGTTTATTAAATTATTATATAGTCATTAGATGAAATATTTTAAGAACCCTACTGAAGTGATATTTATGAAATTTATATAGAAATATAGGAACGGTTTATGTTATACTGTTAAGAGAGAAAAAAGGAAACTAAATTAAATTTTAACTAAAATCCTGTGGTCTGTGAGATTAGTGACTTGGTTTTAAATAGACGGATAATAAAATACCTGATATACTGTGGCCAGACTATGCTTCTTGGTGTCACACAGGATGTATCTTCTTGTTCGTACTGATGAACGATACAGGAATCCAGCTCCACTGAGATACCATCTGGACTCACCCACAGGGAAGCAGAGTGAACACAAGCAGCGGAGGACAGAAGCAAGACAGATAATCAGACAGTGGGAATTTCTAGTGCTGGACCAGGATGGAGAAACCTCCCCAGTAATAAGCAACAGGAGGTAGGGATTTTCCAATGATAATGACCTCTTTACAACTGAAAACAATTTGTTGTCTTTATGACTGACAACAAATATCTTCCCTTTAAAGGATCTTTGTATAATTGCAGATTTGTAGATAGATCTTTTTAGGCAAATAATAATAAAGGCTTTGTAAGAAGAAAGCATCTCAATGGACAGAGGAAGGCCAGTTGTGTCACACACAGAGGAGGGAGTTAATCTGAATGGAGATACTTCTCTGCCACATTTGACCAAAAAGTTTTCACTATCATTTTAGTGGGAAGGAGTCAGAGGTTAATATCAGAACTGCAGTATTCATTGAAAGTTGTGCCTTTTTTAAGTTGAAGTAATGACATACTCTTGTCATTCCATTTTTTCTTTTTTTTGTCTTTTTTGTCTTTTTAGGGCTGCACCTGTGGCATATGGAGGTTCCCAGGCTAGGGGTCTAATTGGAGCTGTAGCTGCCGGCCTACGCCACAGATACCAGCAACACCGGATCCTTAACACACTGAGAGAAGCCAGGGATCAAACCCATGCCTTCATGGATACTAGTGTTCGTTAACTGTTGGGCCATGAAGGGAATTCCAGTATTTCAGTTAGTGGGATGAGTCTTGGGATTGATTTACTTTCCTTTTCATAAAATTTATATTATTGTTAATCTATTAATATTCGTACATTATTGTGTTACAGAAGAATAGAAATTTATAACACTATTTTCGGTGAAATATTTTTACTTAGTCACCACAATAACATCTTATTAATGTATCTATTATCAACTAATAACATGAATTTTAAATACTCTTTTCTTCTCTGTGGTGTCAGTGCCCTTCAGCCAGTGGCTACCTGCAGGATTTGGGATTTAAAGGTTGAGGAATTTGGGGGAAAGTCTAAGCAAATGAGGCTAGATTTGGATGCTATTATAGGTTGGGGTGATTCTTTGATTGGGCATCTCAGTAGCTTATCTGTCAGATTTTAATATTTATTTTATATCTGAAATTTATTAATTCATACTATTGATATGATTTATTGGGATAAAGCTGTAATTTATAGAGAAGCAGTAATCACTCATATTAGCTAGAAATGGGGGATTTTTTATACTTGATTGACAGAAACCAAATACATATTTTGGTCTCTTTTAATGATGATGGCACAGTAATCTTGTGTGAGCTTGGTATTCTGTGAGATTGTTTATCTGTAAAATGAGAACAGCATAGACTAGGTGTGAACATCAAACAAGTTCTCAGATGTCAGGAGTTGCTATTGTTGTTTTCTTTCTCAATGGCAATATCTTGTTCTAAGGCATTGCCATCATGTCTATTTTCACAAGCTTTCATGTTTGAACTTTTGCTAAATCTGGCCAAAGACTATGATCCCTGGAAAATAAGCTCTAAAAAATAACCTAAGCAAAAGACATATTTATTAGTCAATTATATTCCTAAAGAGTTTCTATGTCCTTTGGAAAATGCCTACCCCTTGTTATTACTGGGGATATTTTATCTTTCTTGTTCAAGTTTTAGACATCCTTTGTCAGGATATCTGTTTTGTCTTTCTCCAGTTGAGGAGCACAGCTCCAGTTGAGGAGCACAGCTTCAGCTCACTTGGGTAGAGTCAGCGTCTGTGGGCCAGGAATACGCTGGCTGTTTCAGCAGGCTGTCCCAAGGAGAAGGAAAACACCAGTGAAACAAACCAGACAGGAACAGAAGGACCATCACTGCCAAAGCGCAGAGCCCGCCGAGTCAGATGTCAGGAGACCCAGGTCCTGTGAGGTGGCAGGGCCCAGAGAGGGGTCAAAGCAAGGAACAAGGATGAGGTGCACTGAGCGGCCTGGGGAACACACTGCCTCTGGGGAGCTCTCTGCTCCTCTAAGTTCGTTTTGCAGTGGAACCCCTTATGCTATAAGGGGCCATGTATTCAGACTCAAAATATACAAAGGATAGAGACTATCAAAACACAAATACAGCCAGGAGTACTCTTTGTTTGTTTTTTATTTTGGGCCACACTTTTAGCCTGTGCAAGTTCCCAGGCCAGCAGTGACCTGAGCAATAGCAGGGGCAATGTCAGAACCTTAACCCATTGAGCCACCAGGGAACTCGCATCCAGGAGTACTTTTAAAGAAGACACATAAACCCCATTAAATGTGTTCACATGAAACTGATATGGTCGACATGTTATTTGCAAGAGACTATTGTACAAAGCCTCAAACAACAAAGACACCCCAGAAACAAAATAGAAGTTGTGCATTGAGAGGTGAGACTTAGTATGGAGTGCTTTCAGGGTGGTGCTTGACATCCAGAAATAGAAGCCTTGGTTCTAGGCAATAAAAGTTCACTCTCCAGGCTTGATCTCTTCTTATCTGAATGATTCTCAAGGGGCCTCTTTGCCTCCCTCTAGCACATCCTCCACTTAGCAGGCAGGATGACTTTTTGCTAAATAAAAATTGGCTCACGTGTTGTTCCAACTTAAAATCTTCAATAATTCCCTAGACTCCTCTTTTTTATGGGCAAGCACCTCTCTCATTGTTTCTCATGGTCATTTTTAAGAGATGTTAAAAGGCATCTTTTTCAAAGATTCCTTGGGCAAATAAGTTAGAAAACCTTGGTTCAGCAATATTAAAGTGACTACTGTACTACAGGATGTTTTAGAACTCTGATTCAAATGTGGGACTCAAAGGGAGTTCCTGTTCTGGCTCAGCAGTAACAAACCTGACCAGTGTTCATGAGGATGTGGGTTCAAATCCTGGCCTCACTCTGTGGGTTAAGGATCTGGCGTTGATGTGAGCTGTAGTGTAGGTCACAGATATGGCTGGGATCCCGTATTGCTGTGGCTGTGGCTGTGTCTGTGGCTGGCAGCTACAACTTGGATTCAACCCCTAGCCTGGAAACTTCCATATGCTGCAGGTGCAGCCCTAAAAAGCAAAAAAAAAAAAGGGGGGGGGGAGGGACTCAGAGTTTCTTCTTCTCAGGCTACATAGTAAGACCATGAGGACCTTGTCTCCCAAAGAATACTGTTAGAAATGTCTCCAATCCAGACTCATTTATCTTGTATTTGAGGACATTCAAGATCCAGTCCCTCTCTGCCAGTCACCCCAGTCTCCATGCCATCAAACCTGTCTGTTCCACACATTTTTCCTGTGACTTCTTCAAGGTCCTTTATGCACTCCAGTCATTCCTTTCATGCCTCTTGCTTACATCTCTGTTTAGTGCCATTCACTCACTTTAATAGCCATTTTAATCTATATTTTCCTGAAGATGCATTCCTGCCATGCATTATTGCATTTATGTCCCAGTGCCTGGCACACAGTAGGTGCCTACTCAGTGTTTGCTAAATGAATTCCACTTTAAATAAAAGGTTTTTCCTTCCGGACATCTGCCTTTTTGTATTGACCTTGCCTGATAGGATTGCGTGAACAGTTGTTTTTAGAGAAAGAAGAAGTAAATTTTAAGAAAGCATTCTTTTCTCCTTTATTATATTGTAAACCCCTAAGTCATAAGTATTGCAACACTTAGTGGCAGTTTCTCTCCAAAGGCTTATAGTTAGTCTTTTGGTTAAAAATGACCTCACGGTTACATGCCTGGCATGATAAGAGCTTTGAAAGAGAACAAATAAAATGCTGCCAAGAAATATAGCCATAGTAACCCTCTATTTTTTTTTTTTTTTTTTGGCCACTGTTATTTCAAGGTTAAACACTAGACTGATGAAAAATGTGTAGAATTATGGAATTTCCAAAGATAGGCAGCAACTTTAAAGGTCATTTGGCTCATCTCTTTCCTGAATCCCAATATTTTGCGACCAAGAGGACATGTATCTTGTTTAGACACATCAGTTCCACTGGTAGAGAGCTAAGCTCAGTCTCTCTTGTGATACATCTGACTGGTGTGAGAAGTATTTCCATTGCTCTGAAAATACACACACACACACACACACACACACGTGGTTCTACCTCTACTCTAATGCTGCCCTAAAGGCCACATGGAAAACTTCATCCTTTTGCCCCGTAGTAACTCTTCCAGTAGTTTTTATCACTGCTTATCCATGCATTTTATCTTTTCTAAAAAATAACCCAAGTCCTTAAGTTCTTCTGCATCTGTCCCCCAGTTAGCAGTCCCTTGCCACCATACTTTCTAATCTCAACAATTACATTATTTGGTAACTTTTAAAGAATGGCACATGGAAAGACACCCTAAACTGCATGTGTACCATAATCAGCACTTAAAATTAGAAATACTCTTAGTCTAAGTATTATAATCCAATTAAGGTTGTTTCTAGACAAAGGCATTACATACTGTGGAGAATTTAAGACTGTATTGTCATTTAAACCTCTTTTTTTTTTTTTTTT